>JAJMBT010000013.1:0-326648 GCA_030565385.1 Kodamaea neixiangensis | reverse complement strand
AAAATGATACGGTGGAGATGGTTGGGAGAAAGATCTCGTTGACCTTATTCAAGAGTTTCCAGAAGTTGTTTGAAGGCAGACTTCTTCTGAAGGAAGATGGAAAAAGCGATGAGCAGAAGTTGTTGGAGAAATGGCTCGTGAACAAGTATGAGACATTCCAGAAGACTAGTTTGGATATTATGACGAAGAAGTTATCATATAAGACGTCTTTGCAGTTGGACTTGTTAGATATCCAGTTAAACCTTCTTAAGTTGGCAGATGTTCACTTTGGTAACTCTCCTAAAGTTGCATACTTTCCATCAAGTACATACTCCAGCATCATCGAAGCAATAATAGGAAGTGACTTGGGAAGAGTATTGAGTGACGGAACCAACGATGACTTTATTTTGCTTGAGTTCTTGGATACCTTCTCCAAGTGCTGGGACTTGCAATTCTACTTCTACAGCAAATTGCCCCAGCTTTTGGAGGAGTGGAAGGAGTCCAAGTCTGAGGAACAGTTGAAGGTGATATTTTCAAAGGTGTACACTGTCTTGAGGACTGGCCAACTTATATTTGTTGATAATGCTGAAGAATTGGAAGAGTTAAAAACTTGGACAGCAGGTAAACTTCCACACAATGCCTATAAGCCTGGGCAATTCAAATCAGCTTTCCAAAAGTGTTTCCTTCTGCTTTTGTCGTTTCCCCTCGAAACTCCACAGTACAAGAATATACTATTGATTTTGCACAAGCGAATCATTCCATACATGGTCCAGCCAACTAGATTGATGGACTTTTTGACGGACTGCTACAACATCACCGACGACGAGGTGATTCCAATTCTTGCATTGAACTCCTTGTACGAGCTCATGAAGCTGTACAACTTGGAGTACCCAGACTTTTACACCAAGTTATACTCTCTCTTAACCCCACAGTTGCTTTACACCAGATACAGATCGCGGTTCTTCAGGTTGTGCGACTTGTTCTTGAGTTCGACTCACTTGTCAGTCAACTTAGTTGCATCATTTGTCAAGAAGTTAGCCCGTTTGGCACTTACGCTGTCAGCAGCAGGTGTGGTTATCGTTATTCCATTCATCTATAACCAACTCAAAAGACACCCATCGTGTATGATCATGGTGCATAACCCTAATGCAGTTACTTCCAAGTCGAAAGATCCCTTTGACACCAATGAAAAAGACCCTTTGCAAACCAACGCTATTGCTTCGTCCTTATGGGAAATCGAAACTTTAATGACACACTACCACCCTAACATCTCCACATTGGCTAAAATCTTTGCAGAGCCATTCAGAAAGCCAAACTACAACATGGAGGATTTCTTGGACTGGAGTTACTCTTCGCTTATGGAGAGTGAGAAGACTAGAAGGTACAAGGATACAGCAGCTTTGGAGTTTGAGGAGTACCTGAGTTTGTTTGAAGTTGAGGGTTCTGAGAATGTGTATGCATCTGGCTGGACTCTTTAGACTGTCCATAAAAATTAAGAAGGAAGAAAGATCTTCCATGAGAAAGTCCTCAAATCGTGAGTTTTAAGGACACATCCAAGAAACTCCTATTGAATTGAACAATTCAATTGTAGAACTGCCCTCTAAGAGTCACTAAAATTGTATACTAAGAAATGGAATTCACATCACTAAAATATTGTATTGTTGTACCATGATAAAGTGTAAATTGTTGCATTATTTGCCCCTGAGATGGTGAAATCAATGGTGGCTTTTGAAGAAGCGTTAGCTTTCTCAAAACTTATACTACTTTAATGAGTCTAGTGTGAGAGAAGATTCTCCTTACCTCAACCATTCATCTCTTTCAGAAATTCAATTATTCCCAATTGGGTTTAATTAGACGCGTCAGCACATAATCAAAATTTTCGTTTCACTTTTTTTTTTGAAACAACACCACTCTTTTCTTCAAGTAAACAAGATGGACGACTCTAACCAAGTGTCGGATCAGACAATTGATGCCGTCTTCAGTGACAGAGTCAAGAAGTTCCAAGATTTTTTGGACCGTATTGATGGGGTGGCTACAGTATACCGTACCCAGATTAAGGACATGTTGAATAAGGGCAAGTACCGTTTGAGTGTATCTATTGATGAGATTCGTGATTTTGACAAAGAATTATGGAAGGGGTTGCTTGATACTCCAGCTGACTTCCTTCCTGCGTGCGAGCGTGCTTTGAGAGACACGGTGTTGTCGATCTATGACCCGTCCAACCCAAACCATTCAGAGACTTACTATGACGCGAACCAGCAGTTCTATCTCAGTTTCAAGGGCGCTTTTGGAGACCACCATGTGACGCCGCGCACAATAGACTCCGGGTACCTTTCGAAAATGGTTTCTATCGAAGGTATTGTGACCCGTGTGTCGTTGGTTCGTCCCAAGATTATCAGATCGGTGCATTACGCCGAGAAGACCAGTAGATTCTACGCTAGAGAATACAAGGATCAAACAACCTCGTTTGACCCAATTGCCACTGCTGCTATTTACCCTACGGAAGACTTTGAAGGGAACAGATTGACCACCGAATATGGATACTCGACTTACAGAGATCACCAAAAGATTTCAGTGCAAGAAATGCCCGAATCTGCGCCTGCTGGGCAGTTGCCACGGTCGGTGGACATTGTTTTGGATGACGACTTGGTTGATTTGACCAAACCAGGTGACCGTGTGCAGATTGTAGGAGTTTATCGTGCGATGGGAGGTGGTGCCAACAACAACTCTGCCTTCAAGACAGTCGTGTTGGGTAACTCTGTGTACCCATTGCACGCCCGTTCGACTGGTGTTGCAGCCAACGAGAAATTGACAAACCAGGATATCCGTAACATCAACAAGTTGTCGAAAGAGAAGAAGATCTTTGACATTTTGTCAACTTCATTGGCTCCTTCCATTTATGGATTCGAGTACATCAAGAAAGCAGTGTTGCTCATGCTCATGGGCGGTGTAGAGAAGAACTTGGACAACGGAACTCACTTGAGAGGTGATATCAACTTGCTCATGGTGGGTGACCCGTCGACTGCCAAGTCGCAGATTTTGAGATTCGTCTTGAACACAGCGTCTTTGGCAATTGCAACAACCGGTAGGGGTTCTTCAGGTGTTGGTTTGACGGCAGCCGTCACTACAGACAAAGAAACAGGCGAAAGGCGGTTGGAGGCAGGTGCCATGGTGTTGGCTGATAGAGGTATTGTGTGTATCGATGAGTTTGACAAGATGTCTGACGTCGACCGTGTGGCTATCCACGAAGTCATGGAACAGCAGACGGTGACAATTGCTAAGGCTGGAATCCACACCACCTTGAACGCAAGATGTTCTGTCATTGCAGCAGCCAATCCTGTATTCGGACAATACGATGTGCACAAGGACCCACACAAGAACATTGCATTACCAGACTCCCTTTTGTCGCGTTTTGACTTGTTATTTGTGGTCACAGATGACGTGCAACCAACAAGAGACAGAATTATTTCTGAGCACGTCTTGAGAATGCACCGGTTCATTCCTCCGGGACTTTTGGAAGGTGAGCCGATTAGAGAAAGATCGAATATTGCTTTGGCAGTAGGTGAGGACACCGAACGTGAGCAAGAAGAACTCGACCAACCGATTTTCGAGAAGTTTAATTCGCTCCTTCATGCTGGTGTCACAGCTAGTAAGAAAAAGAAGGGACCTACCATCTTGTCGATTCCATTCTTGAAGAAGTACGTCCAATATGCCAAGCAGAGAGTGATACCTGTTTTGACGAAGCCAGCTTCGGATTACATTGTTGCTACCTACAGTTCCTTGAGAAATGATGTGATTGACAACAACCAAAGGAATACTGCTCCAATCACCGCAAGAACTTTGGAAACCTTGATCCGTTTATCTACCGCACACGCCAAGGTAAGATTATCCAAGACCATTGAGGTTAAGGATGCCAAGGTTGCCGAAGAGTTGTTAAGGTTTGCATTGTTCAAGGAGATTGCCAAGAAGACGAGAACCAAGAAGCAGAAGACGAATGTTGCCGAGTCTGAGAGCGAGGAAGAAGAAGAGGAAGAGGAAGACGAAGAGTCTATGACAGAATCTCCAGAGCCTGTTCAACGTCCAAGTGAAAGAAGATTAAGATTGAGAACTGAAGAGTTAGGATTAGTGGAACCGGACGTGGTAGACCCTGAGGTGGTCGAGGAAGAGATAGTCGAGGAGAACTTTAGTCACTTACACTTGGCAGACCAGCACCCATTGACGAATGCCAGTGCAAGAGACAATGCGTCTGGCACGGTTGGATTGAGTGCAGAAAGATACAGTATACTTTTGAAGGCGTTGGCAAAGGTGTTGCAAACAGACTTGTTCCGCGATGAAGACTCTGGAGCACCTATCGAAAGTGTTTCGGAAGCTGTGAACGAACTGCTTGCCCAAGAAGAAAGATTCACCCAGGGAGAATTCGACGCAGGGTTGGAAAGAATGGACAGAGAGAACAAGATCTTCCTCAGTGAAGGTAAAGTGTACAAGATATAGGTAGATTGGTTTATTTCTTGTTTGTATTAGTATGTGAATTATAATGTTGAGTAATGATAGAGTAGAGTTGAGTGTAGAGTAACCTAAGAGTAGATGAAAGGAGAGATATGGAATAACAGTAGGATCTAAAGTCTAGCAGCTCACGTCGATTTAATGGTTGCAAAACTTTTACTCCACACGACCTCATTGAATAAAATTCAGAAAGGATGGAACCAGCACCCTATTTTCAGGTTCCTCGCCCAGGCAACGGCACATCTGCTTCAGCAACTAGCAGTGAGGATGACGTGAATGACGGGTTTACAGTTGCTCCCGAAGATGAACTTTTGATGCATACATGGCACACACTTCCAGCCAAAGTGAAAAAGTTCTGGGCTAAGAGATACAGCTTGTTTTCAAGATACGACGAAGGGATCTACATGACGTCGGAGCTATGGTATTCAGTGACGCCCGAAAGTGCAGCGATATTCACAGCCAAGCTCGTCAAACACTTTCTACCCAACGCTAATAGCATTCTCGATCTCTGTTGTGGAGGTGGTGGTAACACTATTCAATTTGCATATGAGTTTGATACAGTCGGAGCGATTGATATAAATGAAACCAACGTGCAGTGTACGCTACATAACGCCACGGTGTATGGAGTTTACGATAGAATATGGCTGTATCTGGGAGATTGGAACGAAGTGTCCATAGATGCCAGTCAAGAATGGATTCCTGAACCGCTCCGTCGTGAAAAAGCAGAAGAAATATTTGACTTCGCCTTCTGCTCTCCACCATGGGGAGGACCGTCATACACACGGAAGCCCAATTCGTTTGACTTACTGAAGATGAGTCCGTTCGACATATCTTCCTTATTACGACTGATGAAACAATATACCAAAAACATGGCTCTTTTTCTACCCAGAAACCTGAACTTGGAACAGATTAGGCAGGTTACAAGAGATATGTGGGGCAACGATGCAAAATGTAGAGTAATTATGGTGGTTAATGATAGCCATCAATTGGGAATGGTTGTTTTCTTTGGTCCAGAGGTGACTAGAGAGGAAATGATAGATTATTACGATTTATAAAATCTAGCTTCATCAAATCATGCTGCATGGTAGAAGGAAAACCAAAATGCTCAATAGCAAGAGCCAAGACGATCCTGGAGCTTCTATCTGGATATTGGACTGGATTGACTCGTGAACGGTCCCTGAGCTTGATGGTCAGAGTATATTTTGTTCAACGTTTTGCAGTCGTTTACATCGAGGATCGAAGACGATCATTTGATGCGGGGCAACAACAAATTATGCTTCCTCTTTTCAATTATTAACTTGATCATCTGTGGAGTGCGGACCTATGTGTTTATAGGGAGAAGAAGAAGGACGAGTTTGAATGTAAGTTGGGAAATGCAGAAGTACATTCTGTAGGAGTATGACAGCTTTACAGTTATCTTTATGGAAACTTGAATGATATAGGCCAGTGATTGGGATGTCCAATTGAGGAAGGATGAATGGATCTCAGGTCTTTCTTAGACTCAAAAAGGACGAAGAAATTAATTTTGTATGTACTTTTCATTGAGTACTTCGTAGAATTAAGGAAGTGAACAAGGGCAGTTAAGAAATACGAAGATATACGTGGATGAACTTAGCAACACATAAACGAGCTCTTAGCAATTCCACCACTTCCTTATACTTTCAGTTTGTCAACTGAATCCCACCCCTCATAAGCTCGTTTATTTTCATTATTTGCAGCCATTTCCGAAGCCAGGATAATTATTGTATGGGTTGATGACAATGCGCTATTTATGTACATACGGTACAGGTTTAGTTTACGAAAACTGTACAGCTCTGTAGTGTACTATATGATATACATCCTGGTTTCATTATCGAGAGTCTTGTTAGTATATAGGACACTTTAAGTTGGCTAGTTATTGAATATGCACCTCTAGTGTAACACTATGCACAACATATACAACAGTTAATCTAAGCACTCTATGCATTGATTATCTTCTAGAACTATAAAAAACCAACTTTAGATCTTCATTGGTGTACATCAGCCTTTTAATCTACCAAAACTATGAATAATTCAACTATTGGGCACCGTTTATTGTAGCACTGAATATACTGTGCACGTATAAATACTACACACCACTGTAGTACATATACATTACATAAACCTACTACAAAAATTAGTCATAAGCCAACAGAGCCCTCAAAATACGCAACCACACCTCCACATCTCTCCACTCAGGCTCCACTAACCATCTCGTTCATATCCTTCCCTCTACTCTCTACCCACGTGACCTAGACTACCAATAAATTTTTCGAAATCATCGAAAGGTTGTTTACATCCGACATTACGAGACATACACGAGACATTCAGAGACATGGATAACCTTAAACTTGATAAGGAGGAGCACGGTGATGTTTCTGGGGTTACGCGAGAGGATGTGGATGGAGGGTCCGTTGATTCCGAGTCTGTTTCAGCGGTAAGGATGGACCATCATGTGGATCCTTCTCAATCGCAGGTATCCAACGACTTCTCGCTCCAGGACCAGTTGGTGAAGTTGTATGAGGTTGTTGATAAGCTCGAGAACGACAAGGTTGCGAGTTTGACTCGTGAGGTGGAGTATTTAAGAGGGGTTGTTGCGTTGCAGAACTCGAAGATTGAGAAGTTGACGGCTACTTTCACGTCTTATTTTGAAACCAAGAACGAGGATGTTTTGATTAGCTCGATCCAGGCAATTCACGATGAAGGTCAACGCGGAGATGATGATGGAGATTTACAGCAGTTGGAGAGTAATATGGATCCTGCGTTGCACCAGGTTGCTGTTGCTGCTGCTGCTGTGCAGGCGCAGTCGAACGAAAGAGCGCACCATCAACAGTACCATGATCTTGGGCACGACGATCTGCCCGAGGGTGCTGCTGCGGCCGCCGCTGCAGCAGCAGCAGCGGCACACGCGGCGGCACACGCAGCACACAACTCACAGGTGGACGACGGCCACCCCAAGAAAAAGACATACATCTCGAAACGTAAGGCTACGGGCCAGGCAGTGGACATTGATGCCGGAGATGCAGACGACCACAACGGTTCGGTAGGGGCATCCGTAGACTTTGATGACGACCACAAGTCCAAGAAACCGAAGATCGTCGTGGACTTCTTGCACAACCCGATGTCAATCAAAGAAATCTATGACGAGTTCACCAAGGGATTCAGAGGACAACTCCCATTGAAGGAAATGGATGCAAAGTATGGCAAGCACGAGTGGAGAGGCGACTCACGGTCGAAAGAATCAAAGAGATTCCAAAGAAGAAAACGCTTGTACGATGCTATTGAAAGAGGCGTGCATAAGTATGGGAAGACCCCGGATGAAATAATCAGTTATATTGAAAGATACCGGGGGGACAAGCTGTTGACGTGGGTGATGAATGGGAACTTGCCACAAGATTTGACGTCGTGAGAATATGTACAATATGGATATGGATGTGAGATAGTTGATAAGAGTAAGATATTGGTGATAATATGTAGAGTATGATGATGAACTCTGAAATTTCAAATAGTACGTCCTTCAAGTAGCACCCACCATCTCTGATTTCAGGTCAATTTATTTGCACAGAAATACTTAGTCCCAGCATTCGTCTACCCTTCTCTCACATCCTCACTCTCTAACTCTCAACTACCGATCATTTCCATCATTTCCATTGTCTTCACTCGTACTGACTCCAAAAAAAGTCATTGACTCTGAACTGAAAATGTATGCACTTGAAATAGAGAACAAGACACTCCACCACTCAACCCAAACCCATCTCACCCTACTCGCCAGCCCACTCTCACTCCCACCGTCATACTCCGTCTCTCAACCTCTCGAACTCTCACATCCTCCTTCCCGAATGATCATTCTCGGTTCTTGTGGAACCTTCCAGAAATTCCACGTGACCAGAGCTCTCCAAGTTCCAGCGAAAATTTTCAGCAATATAAAATTAACTCAACCATCATCATCTACATCTCGACAATTATGTTAGCTGCTAGAAACTCGCTTAAGAACGTTCCTCGTCAGTTCGTCCGTGCCAACTCGACTGCTGCTCCAAATGGACCAGTCATCGGTATTGACTTGGGTACTACCAACTCTGCTGTCGCCATCATGGAGGGCAAGATCCCAAAGATTTTGGAAAACTCGGAGGGTGGTAGAACTACGCCTTCGATTGTTGCTTTCACCAAGGAAGGTGAGCGTTTGGTTGGTATTCCAGCCAAGCGTCAAGCCGTTGTCAACCCTGAGAACACCTTGTTTGCCACCAAGCGTTTGATTGGTCGTCGTTTCGAAGACCAGGAAGTCCAGCGTGACTTGAACCACGTCCCATACAAGATTGTCAAGCACGACAATGGTGACGCCTGGATCGAGGCCCGTGGTGAGAAGTACTCTCCACAACAGATTGGTGGTTTCGTCTTGAACAAGATGAAGGAGACTGCTGAGTCTGCTCTCGGAAAGACCGTTAACAACGCCGTTGTCACCTGCCCAGCCTACTTTAACGACGCCCAACGTCAAGCTACCAAGGACGCCGGTAAGATTGTCGGGTTGAACGTCTTGAGAGTTGTCAACGAGCCAACCGCCGCCGCCTTGGCTTACGGTTTGGAGAAGAATGACGGTGAAGTCGTTGCCGTCTTCGACCTTGGTGGAGGTACCTTCGATGTCTCCATCTTGGACATTGGTGCCGGTGTGTTCGAAGTGAAGTCGACCAACGGTGACACCCACTTGGGTGGTGAGGACTTTGACATTGCCGTTGTCAGAAACATTGTCGACACCTTCAAGAAGGAGTCTGGCATTGACTTGGAAAAGGATAGAATGGCCATCCAGCGTATTAGAGAAGCTGCCGAGAAGGCTAAGATTGAGTTGTCTTCGACCGTGTCGACCGAGATCAACTTGCCTTTCATCACTGCCGATGCTTCGGGTCCTAAGCACATCAACCAAAAGATCTCGAGAGCTCAATTTGAAGCTCTTGTCGAGCCATTGGTCAAGAAGACTGTCGACCCATGTAAGAAGGCCTTGAAGGACGCTGGTTTGTCCACCAGTGACGTCTCCGAGGTCATTCTTGTCGGAGGTATGTCTAGAATGCCAAAGGTTATCGAGACCGTCAAGTCGATCTTCGGTAAGGAGCCATCCAAGGCCGTCAACCCAGACGAGGCCGTTGCCATGGGAGCTGCCATCCAGGGTGGTATTCTCGCCGGTGAAGTCACCGACGTTGTTCTCTTGGACGTCACCCCATTGTCGCTCGGTATCGAGACCATGGGAGGTGTTTTCGCTAGATTGATCTCCAGAAACACCACCATCCCAGCCAAGAAGTCGCAGATCTTTTCGACCGCCAGTGCTGGCCAAACCTCTGTTGAGATCAGAGTGTTCCAGGGTGAACGTGAGTTGACCAGAGACAACAAGTTGATTGGTAACTTCACCTTGTCGGGTATCCCACCTGCTCCAAAGGGTGTTCCACAGATCGAGGTCACCTTTGACATCGACACCGACGGAATCATCAAGGTGTCTGCCCGTGACAAGGCTTCTAACAAGGACGCTTCCATCACCGTTGCCGGTTCGTCTGGTTTGTCTGACTCTGAGATCGAGAAGATGGTGAACGACGCCGAGAAGTTTGCCGAGTCCGACAAGGCCAGAAGAGAGGCCATCGAGAACGCCAACAGAGCCGACCAGTTGTGTAACGACACCGAAAACTCCTTGAACGAGTTCAAGGACAAGGTCGAGGCTGCCGACGCCGACAAGGTGAGAGAACAGATTACCTCTTTGAGAGAGATCGTGCTCAAGGCCCAAGCTGGTGAAGAGGTTGACCCAACCGAGTTGAAGAACAAGACCGAAGAGTTGCAAAACGAATCCTTGAAGGTGTTTGAGAAGTTGTACAAGAACAACGAAAACAACAACGGTTCTGGTTCTGAGGAAAACAAGAACTAATCGTGTATTTAGTCATCTCTTGTAAATATAATAATGTAAGATATACGTTGATGATTGTAGAGAAGGAGAGGTATTAATATCTACGTTAATATGAAGTGGTGAATGTTTACAGATGGCCAAGTGAAATACCCATATCCATTACATATTATACATTATCATTAATCCGAGAGCGAACTGAGGTTGTACTGGTACCCAGTAGACCTTGGCATTGGCGAGTTATGTTCTGTTTGTTCCAGAGCTAGCAAATGGTCGTTTGCTAAAGCAACTAGCGAGACCGAAGTTGCACCAGAGTGGATTGGAGCACCGAGGGCCTGCAATGCAGCTTCTTCAAAGGTGTTACCAGACTCTGAGCTTAACCTTGGACTGAAGCCTGTTTCGGAAACAGGCCCCCCTCGACTGCGTGGAACAGTGCCATATGTTTTGGCTACACTCATGTCGGACTGGTGTACACTGCCCGAAATTTGGTGAGAGTAGTACGAAACAGATCCCGACGAGGTGCTCTCCTCTGAGTCAGACTCATACTCGAGCATCTCTCCTAACATCGACCGTCTATTCAAGTACTCTGTGTTGAAAGCAAGGTCGCTTTGGAGCTGGGAGTGGGCAGAGTGGTAAGGAATCAGGTCAGACGACGAAGTGGTTGTCCCAGAAGCTTGGTCAACACTTGCAACATCAATTACAGGCATAGACTTTTCTTCAAGTGGAGACCTGTAGATCAGTTCTTCTTCAATTTCATCGAAATTATTAGGGTGTCTCGATACCATGAAGGTTTGGTATTGGTTGATCTCTTGTCTCAACAAGATTCTCTTGTACAATACATTCTCTAAGTATGTCTTCCATGCTCCTCGCAAATCGGCAGGGTCATTTGAAACAGGTCCTGGCTTAACCAACGGTTGTATTTTTAGTTCCTTTGGTTTGCTCTGCATTGGGGGTTTAGTTAACGGTATTGGAGGGTTGTTTAACTGTAATGGAGGTGGTCTCCTTGGAAGTTTTTTAGGAGTAGCCTGTCTAGAAGCCAAGTATTGGCTTACACTATCCAGGTTTTCGCTAGTATTTGCAGCAATTGACCTACTGTTAATGGTTTTGCTTTCATTAGCAGCAATGGTTTTGCTATCATTAGCAGCCAAGTTTGAAATTTCACTTGAAATGTTTCTTGCATCCATGGTTGCTCCGGTATCGAATGGTTGTTTGTAAACGAAACGTGGAGGTGGTGGTGGAGCTTCGCTCTCAATCACACTAGCAGCCAATGGTGCTGTAGTGAATTTCCCTCTTGGTGGTGTATTTTGGTGGTACTTTGGGTCGAGTTTATGGTGCCTCGAGTAGTCTATAGAACTTTCGTTACTCTTGTGGGTCATGTCAATGATCATTTTGCGTTGTTGCTGATCAATGTATGATGATATGCGTGAGAACTTGTCTTCTGGTCTTGCAGGACCGTTATTTGTGAGGCTAGGTTGCATTTTCTGCACCACTCTAGGACGCAACATATTCTCTGCACCTGCCAGAGCCTTCAAATCTTCGTCCAAGGTTCTCACTCTTTGGGCTCCTTTGTTGAGGGTTGGGTTGCTGAGTGGTGCTGATATGGTCACATGCTTCTTGTCTGATTTCAGACGTCTCAACATCGATCTGGAACGGGTTGTCGAGTTATTTCGTCCGAGACGTTTGGAAGACACTCTAAAGTTGTTAAACTTGAGTTGTTTTAACTTAGATATGACCCGTTGTATTCTCATTTTGATTCTGTACAAGGCACTTCCTTCTTTGAATCTGATGGCATGACGCCTTTCCAAGGTGTTGTTGTTTTCGATTTGTTTCACCTTTACCTTGGAGGATCTCATACCTTTCTTTCTGAATTTGAATGCTCTGGGTGTGAATCTGGTGGATGACTGGTCTTGGTTCAGACGAGCTGTTAGGTCTGGTCTTGTTGAGAAGATAGTTGCTTGCGAACCCATCAGGTTGGATATCTCTCTAGACAAAACCGTTTGATGTGAACCAGAAGCAGTGCTTCCTCTTGGATGACTTGAATGCTGTGATTGTGATCTTGTTCCCTTGCTAGTCTTCTTCAGATTCTGAGAAGAGTGGGTTTTCTTAGATCGAGTTTGTACCTTCTCCTCGCTGATTATTGAAGGAGAAATCATCGATAGGTTGTCCAAACGCTGTGAAATATACGGGTTTTGCTGATCTAAAATGAACTGTGAGAAACGCTTGGGCACCTGGTTGAAAAAGGACTCGTCAGAAACCTGTCTTTTGAGGGGTTTTTGAAGCTTTTGTTTGCTTGATAAGTATGACTGGTGCTGGCTATGCACAGGTTGCGGAAAAAGCTGTTGGTGTGGGAGTAGGTGCCCATGCAAATTGGCGTTGTTGTGCGTCGTTCTTGCTCTGGAGTTGGTGGAGGCAGCTCCCTGTGGCGAGTGTGATGAGTGCGTATACCTGGAGGTCAGCGACATGTTGATCAGCAAGTTATTGCTGTTTGCAGAAGGCAAGTTGCTATTCGCAGGGGAGGTCAATGCCGATGAGTTTATGTTGTGGTGCTGGGTGTTCGGGTACTGGGCCATCTGTGTTTCGAGGTTGCTGGTCTTACTTCGATTCAATAAATTGAAAGTGTCGAAACTATTGTCGGACTCATAGTAGTAGAAGTAGGGGAAGGATATAGGTAATGATGTAGTTGAGGTGGAATCCACCTCCATCCTGTTGAGTTCGATGGTGGGGGGACTCAGGCGGCTCTGGGCATTGCTCATTTCGGTGAGTGTTTCCAAACCTACGCTGCGTTCAAGTGATTCGGTATTGTTCGAATTAGAGTTTGAATCTGAAACAGACAGGTGCTCGCCCCGTGCTTTGTTCTCAGGTGGCTCGACTCTGGTAACTCTTTCTGAGTTGGCCCTGCCTAATGATATGGTTTCGAGTTCCGAGTATTCTGACGATGTGGGCGAGTCACTCGTTGGCACTGGGGGCAATGGGCTTTCTGGCGATCGTTTTGCCTTTCTCTCTGTCGACTGACTGTTCTGAGGACTCTGACTCAATACCTCCTTGGTCTTTTCTGTGTTGGAGGACATTTTCGCTTGGGGGGTTAGATACTTTTAAAGGAATTCTCAATCACACACGATCCCTTGACAACACTGCAACAGACGATAATGTGGCCAATCACCCAAAAGAAAGCTCTGTGTTAAACGCTAATTTTATGCTCAAAGTTTCACCACGGCCAAAAAATAGAACCACCTGTGGTATGTAGCGTGGACTACATCCCAGAAGGAGACACAAAAGGAATACGAGTAGTTCGGCTTCAAGAAGATAGGGGAGTTATCTCCAAGCCTATGCACTATCGTGCGATCCCAAAAGAGCAATACCACACACCACTCAAGATACCATACCTTGGGCGCATATTGAAGACACTCGCTTGTTCCTGGAGTCCAAATCCCACCAACAAGAAGCTCTAAATTACCTAGCGAGGCCTGTTGGAAAATCCTAATCGGTATGTATTCTAAACAGCCAGCATCATGCAAGTAATTACACTTCCAAATCGGTCCACATGACAAGCTGCAAAAAATCCGCTTTGGGAAAATTAACCAGCCACTTGCAGAGAATGCAGCGATAAAATATGCCAATTGGTTGTGAAACAACTTGAGGTTAGGACACAAATCATCACACTGCCACGCGGAGGAAGTGGGCGATGGTTCGGACAATAGCAAGGCATGTATTGCGAAGACCAAAAGCTCTGGGTGCATGTAACGGTGCATGATTCACTGCCCTAGGTCTGCGTCTTGAATCGTGCACAAGATAGGTGTGACCGGAGGGTCTGGAGGATGAGGCGTATGCGATCGAATTTCACTGTAGAGACATGGTTGTGCATCAGGATCTAGCGAAGTGGGTGTTTGGGAATCCTGTGTCAATGGCACGGAAATGGGTAATTTTGGGGTTGGACAGGTAACTGGTGAAAAATTAAGAGGGTGTATTGTTACTGCGTATTGTTCATACAATACTTTCCTGACAGAGTGCTGTGAATAAAACAGTGCATTGTAGAGAAGCGTGGTGGATAATGTGTGGGATTATTTGGGGGCTTGAAGAAAAGACATATGTAAGTCTTCGCCTGGATCGCCATACCGTCCATCGCATCTGTGGAAACACTTATTTATGGTTAGGATGAAACAAGCGAGAGATGAATGAAATAGCCACATGACCAAAGGTTATGTTGCTCTACTTAAAACGGTCTGGTTTGTGCTTTGCTTGACTAGAATTTATGATACTTCTGCATAAGCGATGTAAGTGATTCCCGTTGATTTAATTTCAGGTAGCCAAGAATAGGAATTTACTTTACGTTGACTACCTGTAAGTTGTCAATTGATATTTCATTTAAGTTAGGATTTCCAAATCACTCTAAATTAGACATTACGACGTAGTGTTTACTCTCTTCTGCTCTCTTCGCGTTACTCTTCTTCACTCTTCGTAGTGTTTACTCTCTTCTACACACTACTTCGTAGTGTGTATCTTAGCTACAATATAGTATATCTCACACATGCAATCGTGTTTTTCCTAATTACTTTTCCCAACCTCTAAGCAGCCTTGGCCAAACCCACCGAGTTCTTCTTCAAGTCGTAGATGGAGTAGTATCTTCTCAAGAAAGCGTCACCAACAATGGACAAGTCTCCGATAGGTGCAGGGAAGTCCATTGGGGTGAAGGCAGAGATACAAGAACCACTCACCTCCAAGGTGTAGTCGTAGGCGGTCAAGGTGAAGTTGACTCCGCCCAAGTTCAAGGTGAAGTCGGGCAAGTCGTCTCTAGTGTCACATTCCACAGTGTACTGGCCCGACCACGACTTCTTTGCGCCAATCTTGGCGTTGACAATCTCAGCCAAGGACGATGGCAAGGTGATCAAAGAGGTACCGGTGTCGATGGCAGCACCGGTCTTGAACAACTCGGTGTATTCGTCGCCCAAGCCGATACCGTCAAACAGCACCTCCCAGTATGCCTTTCTTCTGACGGGCAACCAGGTGATGTCGCCCTTGAACTTGGACTCGTCGTAGCCACCAAATGTGGCGCTACCACCGTCATTCTCGTCCTTGTTGGTGTCGCCGAGCGCAAAGGCAAACTGTGGGGCGTCCAACAAGCCTTGGTTGATGGCGTTGTAGATAGGTGGAACAATCTTGTTCACCGAGATGGTGTCGTAGGCCAAACCCAAGATACCGTCAAACTTACCAAAGGCAAAGGCCAAGCCTGGCTCGCTGGTGGCTTCAGCAAAGTCCTGCTTGGGGATCACCAAGTCGCCAATGGCCAAGAGGTCGTTGGAGATGTATCCTTCCATGGAACCCGAGCCGTATTGGATGGAGAATTCGGAACCATTGGCCTTGTAGGTGGACGACGATTCGTGGTCGTACTTGGTGTGCAAGAAACAAGCCAAAGAGGAGCAGTCCTGCGATGGAACCCACAAGTTGGACGAACCCGTGTCCAAGATGACCTTGAATGTTTGTCCTGGAGTACCCAATTGGATCTCAGTGAAGTACTGGGCGTTCAAGTAGTTGGTTAAGGGGGCGTCATGAACACCTCCACCTTGGACGAATGGAACTTGAGCTTGGGAACCAGGGTACTGGCCACCAAAGGCAACAGGGTTACCAACAGCAGCATTGAACACATTCAAGTACTTGTTTGCCAAAGCGCCAGTGTACTCCTTGAAGGTGTTGGCGTCCAAGACATCTTCAGCAGGTACCTTGCTCAATTTAGCGGTGTGTTTGGCAGCATCTGCAGTAGCAGAGAAAGCCAACAAGGCAGTAGCGATGGATGATAAGATCTGGGTTGAAAACTGCATTGGATACAATTATCGTGAGAAGAAGAGTGGTGGATAGAGATAAGTCGCCCCCTAAAAAGAGAATGACTGGGGATTGCAGGTTGGGTGAGGGTATTGTGGATGGTTGTGTGCAGGAAACACAGTTTAGCGATATGAACGGAGGTACGAGCGAGTGAGCGAAGCGAGTGAGTGGGTGAGAGAGCAGGTGAAGGGTGGGCGGTGGAAGGAGATGGTAGGGATTTCAGACGAATCGATAGTGATTTGGAGAGTATTGTGCATCCATACAGATAGAAGTGTCAAAGTATCTGAAGGCTGGATAAAATGCAAAAATCATTGCTGCGAACAAAAATAGGAATGACGTTTTGAGCGAAGTTTTGGCTCAAAAGAGACGGAATTGCTCTTTGGGAAGGGACGAGATGCGAACAGGGTGCAACTTTGGTGGTAGGTGGTGGTGGTATTGGTGGGTTAACATAGAGATGTGTTGTGAGGTTTGAAGAGTGAGGTGTGAGGTGTGAGGTGTGAGGTGTGAGGTGTGAGGTGTGAGGTGTGAGGTGTGATGAGTATGAGATGATGATGTTGGTGTTGCATAATTATGGTGATAAATCACGTACCGATCTTCGGTCGTCTGACAGAAGAGAGATCTGGAACTGTTCAAAATGGAATACCAGAAGAAGCAGAAGCTTGGAAGACTGAGTAGAGAGTGAGCGATAGAGGAGTGAGCGATAGAAAAGTGGGTATTGGTAGGCTGAGTTTGCGGTACTCATACTCAGTGGTTTGGATTTGATCTCCTATATGTCCTTGGCATGTAATTGCTTGCTCTGTGATTTTGCAGCCTCTTTTCATGTGAGAGACGATGGCAGCGGATATGTTTTCACATACGTGCGTAGTTCATTTTACTCTCTGAGTGGGTTAAAGTCAAGTGGAAGTCTCAGTCAGTCCTCTCACGTAAATGTCAGCACTATTTGAGAGATGTTGCAGTGCTTTGTAATTTTGCAGCTTCCTATGGTTATTGCACGTGATATAGTAGTATAACATCAAATTGAAGAAAAGGACAAGAACCTTCATCCTTTAAAGTAATAATAGGTGAATGACTTTTGTCACACTTGAATCTTCTTGCATGCCCCTAAGTCTAAACTTCACTGGCTGTGCTACTCCATTCTGTTCTGCGGCTCTATTGCTATTGTATTTTGCAGCCTAATGCATGTGGAAAACCGGTAGAATATTGTAGACACACTTAAAGACTAGTATTCTACTCAGTGAAGTCGTACGTTGGTTTACTTCATGCCCTTTCTTGAATCCCTTAAAATTCCTAATTCTTTCTTTCTTGAAACCACTATTTTAGTTACGTGCCGTTTCTACATTCTTCCTCGTACAATGCATCGTATACGTGCCGTGCCAATAACATGAATAGAGCAATCAAAGCAGCACAATGAACACCAGAGTGTGAAGAAGAAACAGACAAGACAAGAAACAAAGAACATTACATACAGAATATCATGCAATAAGTCCACCCAAACTACCCTCATGCCTCGGTCAATCGGCTAATCAATTTGGCCGAACTTAAATCTTAAACGTTTTCAAATCAATATCATCGCAACATGAACTTCTTGAAGTCCCGTATAGAACATACGTATCCCACCAAACCTGTTCTGTTCACGTCCAAGAACGGTGGCGAGAGCACAACCATCCCAAGTCTCATCAAGTGGAAGGTTCCTGATTTGAAGAACGGGTCGTACTTCTTGGTGAACCCTTTGTTAGCACTGGGCCATCTCCAAACTGTCTACACTGGCATTAACAAGTTTGATGATATCGACCAGGTATGGTACAAGAGACGTGTTCTTACTGTTGAATCTGATACTAAAACCTACCCTGTTCAGAGAAACGGCAAGGTAGAACAGCTCAAGTATGACAAATGGCATGGGAAACTGACCATTACTTTGGACTACGTAGTCCCAGCTTCCGAGACTGATCCCAAGCACGAAACTTTCAAGGATCCCTCACAGATCAAAGAATTACCTCCAAGAACAGAGTACTTGGACCCTGCCAAAGAAGAGGCTATTTTAAGTGATGACTCGAAACCATTGGTGATTGCATTGCACGGTTTGTCTGGTGGGTCCTACGAACTGTACATTCGTGCCTTTATGAACGTTGTGACTGGCGAACCCACCAATTTCGATGCACTTGTCTTGAATGCGCGTGGTTGTGCCAACCATACTATCACCACGCCCCAATTATTCAACGGTCTCTGGACAAACGACTTGCGCTACTTGATCAACGAACATATCTCAGTCAAGTGGCCCAACAAACGTGTCTACCTCATTGGTTTCTCCTTGGGAGGAGCAATCTTAGCCAACTACCTTGCCCAAGAGGGCGACCAAGTGAGCAAACAGATCAAAGGTGCGGCCGTCATGGGCACCCCATGGGACTTCCCAGACTCCCTGTACCACATCAGAGACAACTTGTTGGGCCACCTCATCTATTCACCCACCATGTGCCAGAACTTGATGCGTTTGCTCAACGAGCACTACCATACGCACTTGAAATACGACAAGTACGTGGAGTCGTACAAGTCTGACCCATCCAAGTTCAAAATCGAAATGCTCCGCGACTTTGATGATACCTTTACCTCAAAATTGTTCGGTTTCAACAACGCAGACGAGTACTACCGTCACGCACTGCCTATCCAACGCTTGAAGAATGTTAGAGTCCCTACCATCATCATCAGCTCGAAGGATGACCCAATTACCGGCCTGAGAAGTTTCCCATACCTGGAAGTGAAAATCAATCCATACACAACATTGATTACAACATCTACTGGAGGACATTTGGGATGGTTCAAATGGAACAGAGAACGTTGGTACACCAAGCCTGTTGCTCAATTCTTTAAAGAATTGGATAATTATGATGTCGACAGGCTGAGTGTGCTGAAAGAAGACTTGCCACATGATATTTCTAAGATCTGGGCGTATGATAGAATAGTCATGGCTGACAAGGATTAACTTTGCAGCCACTTAAAAATTATGCTAGAGTGAAAGTGAAAGTAATGGACATTGTGAGGTGTGGACATAGGTGTTACTATAAATACTCCAAGTAATTGGTATTTATGCGTGAATATATAAACTCAACTTAGCTGAGTGATTAATATCACTCACATACAACTGAACTACTGATCTATTTTGTAAGTCTCCAACTAACTATAGGCATATTAAATTGATAAGATCTCGCTCTTGAATTTTATGTTACTGTTGTTCTCGTCAAATCGTCAAATCAAATGTGAAAATTTATAAAAACCAACATGACTCGTGAGACCAGTGTACGCTGGGCCAGTCAGTTACGCACACTTCCATCGCAACCAAACACCCATGACTTCCTTAAACTCGACTATGTCGAGGTCAATTTGAGCAATCTGCGCAAGCTCATAGGGAATCTCAACCAGTTGACAAAGCTGACACAGGATTTGATTACTAGTGTCCAGAACAACAACAGCAGTTTGATTGATTTGGAGAAGGTTAAGAAGGAGCTAGAATGGATATAACCATCTGGAGGTTATCATTATGCTTTTTCTGTGATGCTACATTTCAGGCCAGTTGTTTCTTTGATTCCTGATTGCTGAGTCAAGTTGGTATCCACTTGAGTTACATTATCATATTACATTGATTACTATAATTCTATTACTCCTCATCATCTGTGATGGTGAACTCATCTAATGGTATCAGGTTCGGTAAATCTAGATCGTCCTTTTGTTCGACGTTTGGAATAGTGGCTTCCACGGCCACCGCTGCGGCTGCCTCAATATCCTCGGGCTTCTCCACAGGCTTGTACTTTAAGATGATCACGGCGTTTCCGATGATCAATATCATTCCCAAAAGGCTTAGGAGTCCTGGGAGGTGCCCCCAGATGAACAAGTCCCAGATGATGGCAAAAATCATGTTCATGTACGACATGAGTGATGCCTTTCCTGCCTTGACTCTTTGAATACCAGCAGTCAAGCAGAATTGCATGATGAAGCCCGAGAATCCGATAAGTGCGAATAAGAGCCATTGGTGTGAGTTTTGGGGCAAAGCGAATGAAAGGGATGGGACCACTACGATGGTTGTGAAGGTGAGGATCGTGCACCAGAGCGCAAAGTAGCTGACGCTCAACAACGGGTGAGCTGCGTGGCCGATCTTTCTCAACACAATGTAGACACACAGTGCACCGCAGACGCCAACCAAGCCCACGGCCGAGGCAAGCAATCGTTTTTCGGTAGACAGCGACTCGATATCTTCGTTAACGCCACTTGTTTCCTCATCGGAGGCGATTCCAAAGATGAAGTGGGGTTTTGCGATGAGAACGACTCCGCCCAATGAGACTATTGAGCACACTGCCTCCAAGAACGAGTACCGTTCGTGCAACACGACCCACGCCAAAAAGGCCGTGAACATGGGGACCAAAAAGGTGATTGCAACTGCGTCTGATAAACTAAGGTACTGGAGTGAAAAGTACAAGCCGAACACGCCAAAGAAACCCAAAAACCCTCGAAGAGCCAACAAGTAACGAAGCTCCGGGGGACCCCAAGGGGCATTCGGCACGGACCTCGTAACGACCATGTAGAGCAAACAACACATGTACGTGATGAACATCCTAACAAACAAGATCTGGAGCGGATTGATAGGCACATCGAACTCCTTATCCGTGACCAAAAGCTTACAGGTGACGACCATAATGGAGTTGAAAAACTGGGCCAAAATCAAGAGCGAGATGCCAATATTGCCCTCGATGTAAGAATGCCAAAGCGATTCGACAAACGCTTTGGATCTCTGGTAGTACCCTTGTGGAGGGGGCGACGGGTCGCGGGCCAAACTAGACTCCCAAGCAGCCTCTAGATTGACAGCTGGCGTGGACATATATGAGTATAGTAAAGAAGATAAGGGTAGATCAAAATAATTTTTCCATAGTGATGACTAAACTATAGGAGTGGAGAATTAGAGAACAGAAAGGATTGTGGAGGTGTGCCACCACAAAGTAGTACGATGCTGGAAGGCAGAGAGTCGCTGGGAAAGAGTCCCGGATGCTTGAGGTTGACATCACAGCCGTTCATTTTTGAGTTAATTATGTGCATGGATTTGTAAGGGATTAGGAGAAGGCGATGGGTATTCCGATTGGGAGTGGAGGTTTGACTAGGCAGAGGTGATATTGGATTATGTACATATGGTGTATATGGTATACTTGAACAGGATATGCATATGACAGACCACTGTTGTGAATGCTATCCATAATTGTTGAGTGGATGGGGAAGAAGGAGGCTGGTGCTGGCGATGCCGAATGTCGGGTCCTTGAAAAAAGAAAAACGTTAGGACTTGAGCAACGTGTGTGAGGCAGTAGGGTTGAGGTTTGAGGAGTGGAATGCAGTGGATGTGACAGGATACAGTTGCGTCGTGTAACGGTAATTAGCGTAATTGCCGTTGGTAATGTTATAGAAGTGAAGGTGGATAGCGGACTGAAGGTGACAATACAGCTAAGTGAGGGTATTAATTGTGGACTGGAATGAATTGTGGTTATCGAACGTGATGTAATAAAGAAGGTAGAAGAGAGAATTGAGGTGGCGATCAAGAATCATTGAAGAATAATGAATTTATACAATGTAGAAGGGTGCAAGGCTTAGGTCAACCCCACATGGGTATCTTGTATTGCCGTGGATGTTATGGACGGATAAGTTGGAATAGTTGGTGCATTATTTGCATATTTGCAAATCTATTTGGAACTCTGTGTATATGACTCTTACAACTTTCTGATGTTTGAGTTGTACCTTTGACGTGAGCAATGTTAATAGTTATACCTATAATTGTGTAACTTAAGTCCATGGAGTACTAACTACATGGTCCACTCCTGTTAGCATGATAGATCGAGTAATGCTGCATAATTTAAAGTTCTTTAGCCAGTTTCAGGCTAAATTATCGTTGCTGCGATTATCATCGGTATGGGAATGCATATACTGTTATCTTTTTATTGCGGTGTGGGTGCCATTGCCAAGCACTTGAGATTTGCAGCCAACGACTCTTGGGGTGAAAAGAATAGAGCAAGGAACATGAGGTGTTGACTATGCGAGTGCCAATGTGTTAGATGTCATATTGATTAGGTTCGTTAACTGTTTTACTTGCACACCTCATCATCCTAAAAATGTGGCACACCCTCCATATCTCATTGACGGGTTTTGAAAACTATTAGAAGTCCTCCTCGGTTAAACACGTTAACACCAATGTTTCTACCATACAGCGAACATGTTGACTATCATGTGCTTTCGTGTACTTTCCAATGATCTTGATGAGAGAGGTACTTCTTGCACCATTACCTAGAATGGTTAAGGACGCTAGATGAACCTAGTGAGGCCTTAATATGTACACTTGGATTGACAAAGCCTTTTGAGGAAATTCATTTGATCTCGTGACCATTGTCCTGCATAATCAAAACTAAAAAGTTACCGTAGGACAAACAAATAAAGACTTCGTGGCCAAGCTGGTTAAGGCGTAAGACTGTTAATCTTGAGATCGTGAGTTCGATCCTCACCGAGGTCGCTATTTTTTGGGGTTCCAAGATCTATATATGTTGTCTATCAGATGGTTGAGAAGGCGCCATATCTACGTCGCAGGTTACATGGCGATAACTATTGCATTCTGTTTTATGTTTCAGCAAGTATTTCGATCTTTTGGAAATCATCCTTCAAATCCTGAAAAATGTTGTGGTCTTCAATGTTTATTTTCAGTAGATTCAACACTCACCTTTTTGAAGTCTGCTGCTACCTTTTCAGTGGTAGGATCACATTCTAAGTCACCAACTCTCTCCACCTCTCCGCTTTGTATATTTGAACAAAACCAACACAAGCACTCAGTGTAAGATTCCTTGAACGATTCCTCATATACCCTGCAAGTCTCTCTGAAGTTAGAGTCATTTATATCACTCTTATAATCATCATGATCAACAATTGGCTTCTTCAAATGATTTTTGCAATACCTCATGTAGTAGTAATTTGATAATTGATGAGTATACCAAACCAACTGAATATCTAGTGTTGGAACAAAAGCTGTATCGTAGACCCCAACCAAATGCATAAAGTTTGCATATCTCTTTCTAGCCTCATCAAGTGTAACCAATGTCAGGGCGTTTATTTGGTAAAAGAAGCCTAGGATCTTGTCAATGAACTTACCCTGGCGCATCATACAGGTTATCATATCTTCACTCAATTCTACAACTGGACCTTTGTCATGCAGAATAGTCAAGTGAACTAGATTCATGGTCTGGTAAGTTTGCAAAATCGGTTCTATTGAATCCAAAAGACATCGCTCGGGCTCGTTCTTCTTGATGTAGTCAATGTAATCTGATAAGCGCATGTGCTTGGTTTCCTTTCTGGTCTTTGACAGTAGAATAGCTTGTTTGTTCCTACTGTCATTGATCTCAACCTTTGTTTGGTTGATATACTTTGATGAGTATCGAATTGTGTTGGGCATGGGCTGTTGTTTCTCTGCATCAGCGTACAACTGCCGCACCCTCATTTCTTGGTTTCCAGATCCATCCAGCTTACACTTGCATTTGCACTTGAAATACGACAGGGTCGACACTGCAGCATGATATTGGACGTTTGAAAAGCCTAGGAGAAGGTCAATTTTCTTGAGGCATAGTGGGCAGTGGAGTCGTAAGCTGAAGTTCTCTATGGAATGGCCAATAAAGTAGCCGTCGTCGTATTTCTGATACTTGTACTCACGAACTAGCATTTTGTATTCATTGGCAAGTTCTGCCTTTGGCTTGTACCTGAAATCTCTGTACGAAATAGAGTCATCGATTAAGTCCAAAGGGAAGGGTACTGCTGCAAACTCTCCGAAATCATTACGGAGAAAGTTTTCATAGAATGCTTTGGGGTTTAGGCAAAAGGAGTGCCATACTAGCAAAACATCTATGGGAGGTGCAATTGTTCTTAAGATCTCAATGATGATTTCATTCTCCTTTGGTTCAGAATTGTATAGACGGTCGAATATTTCATCCTCATCAACAAAACCGACTCTGACTTTCTCTCCTGCCTTCTCTCTGACTTTCTTTCGCAAGGCAGTAACAAATATAATGAACCTACGAACTGAGTTCACCAAGTATGCTTGCCATTTCTCCTTCTTATTGCGAGTTCCTTCAGATACGTTTTCTCGGTGCAATTGAAATGCTTTCAACAACTTGATGTGAGCAAGTAGCTCATCGTTGGATGGAACATGATGTTCTGGAAGGGAGTTACGGTAACGTGCAGAATCAAACTCTTTGGTGGTGGTGAACTTCTCCTGTAGCATGATTTGCGAATGGAAGAACAGGATTCATTACAAGTTTTATACAATCCGGATGACCAATTTGCAAGTTTAGTCCTCATGTTTTGAATCTATTGTCAACTGTATTTGTATCATGGAGTGTGCACTCTAGAACCTTAATCGAATGGAGTCTCACAGACTTATTATTATTAGAACCAAGGTAACCAGCTCAACTGGTGAGTAGATGTGGAAAAGGATAAAGCAATTCCCAATAGCTCTCATGATATGTCAGCTGTGGTTGGCTCTTCAAATAGAAGCGACCCATACCGATGACGTAGCGACGGTAACAGTGGTTATTGTCTTTGGAGTGGTTCATACAGATAAAGTTTGAAAGGGCTCGTACAACATTTGAAACACAGCGAAAAGTCTGGAAGCTGCAAGTGCATAGAAGTGAGGTAAAGTGATAGGACTAATGTGAGAGGCAACTCTCGTATCCACATATCTTTGACTTCTTTGAGTGAAATTGACATTCCTGATTAATTGTATAGTAGTATGCATGATGATTTCTACTATGATGTTATTACCAAAGTTTGAACTTCGAGGAGCGTTAGGGTTCCTGCAGCTTTAGTTGAACACCACCTTTCAAATATCATTCTCCATCAAAACCTCCAATCCGTACTTTTCTTTAACTGACACCTCATAGGATATACGTTGATGGTACATGCCAACTGATGAAGTACTGTAATCACACTTAAAAAAGACGTAAGTAGGAACCAATTTAGAATAATTATGATGACTCATTTAGTCGTGCATTCTCATTCGTTACGTCTAACTCCTCTCTATCGTTAACTCAAATTCAAAAGGTCAGAAAGTTTTCTAATTGCTGCAAAAATTGTTGCAAAATTTATAAAATTATTTCAGTTTAAAAGTCACAACTTAATTTATCTTTCCCCATTAATACTATACATTTGCTTAAGAGAACTATAACCACATATTATACACCGTTAAATAACAACCTGAACCTCGAAATCCTCCTCGAGTTCAGTTTCTCCAACAACAGACTCCATATCCAATTCCTCATCATCAAAGATAAGTTTTACTTTTGAAAGATCCACACTTCTCTCATCTAATCCCTTAGATTTGAGGTAGAATTGAAGAAGTTTCTTGATTTCTGTCTTTGCAGAAACCTCAACCTCAATCTTCCTGTTGTCTTTCCCTTTCAAACCTATTTTGAAGAACCCATCTCTGCTTGACGTTGGTTCTTCAAATTCCTCATCAAGGTCGACGACCTCTATTTCTTTCGATGTTTCTTGAGTTACTAGTGGAACTTCAGAAGACACAGGTATGGAGTCTTCGTATTTTTCTTTCTGGAACTCGGGGTATATTTCTGCAAAGTTCCCCAGATATGCTTTGGGAATTAAGATGCAGTTGACTTCTGCAGGGGGTATACTATCGACTTCATCAGTCAATGCATCGAAGCCAATAGGCTGAATACGAAGCGTGCTTGGTTTGAAGAATCCCTTGAGTTCCATTTTCCCATCGAGCCATACCAACGCGGTTTGGTCTATGTCATATTCTTGCAACTCATGAGCGGGAAGTTTGCCCTTGAAGGTGTTTTGGAAGTGCAGAACTACAGCTTCCAAGATCTTGGAGAACTTCTTGGAGCCTTTGGCTCCAAAGTCGGATGAGAACATGGGGTTGTAATCGTTAGCAATGGGGAGCTTGGTGAATACCTTAATGATGTACATTCGTTTGCGTTCGTTCTCCTCCGTAAACTGGTACTTGTTATCGACTTGAAGTTGTGCGTCTGCCACCAAGTATTCATCTTCTGATTCTTCTTCTTCTTCCTTTTGGTACCTTCGTACTTTAGGGCGATCCAACTTGAGGTTTTCTTCAATTTGCAACCTTATAGCTTCTCTGTCTATGATAGGAGGCAGTGCATGCACTTTTGTTGTTACATCGACGATATCCAATTCATCTTCACTATCAACATTAATCGGTCTTTCATCATGCACAGGCTCATGCTTCAACTCTTGCTTTACCTCCTGCTTGACTTCTTTTTTGACAAGCTTATGCTCAAGTTCACTACTCAGCTTATGTCTTCTCCTCTTCTTCTTCTTCAATCCCAGGGAAAGGGAGAAGAAGTCGTCCTCAACCCTCTTCCTCTTGTGTTTCTCTTCATTCATGATTTTGTTTTAAAAAAATTGATAATCAAAACAAGATGTGGTCAGCTGCTAAGTCCAAGGACTTAACGTTCAAGACTAGGATACGGCACATGCGAGGGTGTGACCAGCTGTTCTATGATGAGATATTACATTATAAGAGTGTTTGGCAGGATTCAATGTTTTACATTGAGGAGGATTTACTTGAGGATGAGGTTAGTCAAGGTCGGTTGAAGAGCAGGACTTTCCCGACCATTGGGGAGGACTTTCTCAATATTCCAGACGTGGAGGGGTCGCCTGAAGAAGGAGATAGTGAGTTGTTTGGTTCAATTGACTTTAATTTGGAAAAGAATGGTGCAGAGCATCTGGTTAGGTTGCAGTTTGCAGAGCAGATAAGCATGCAGCAGTATGGTCGTAACGGACTTATTTTGAATACTGGAGGATGTATAACGTCGATGAAATGGTTGCCTCAAGCATTGGATGAGAAGCCGGAGTATCTGTACGTGGCTGTGGCGACCATCTACAATCCCAAAGGGCTTGAGGATTCGATCAACAGTGCCGAGTTGAGTATTTTCAACCAGAACGCACCAAAAACAATTCAGTCCTCGATACAGATATACAGGTACCACTTACAGAAGAACGAGTTTGCACTTCTGTCGGTCTATGATACCAGTTTTGTCGGAGCCACTTCCAATTTGAATTGGGTGCCAATACACACGACAGGAAGGACTCTTGGAATACTAGCAGGAACATTCACCGACGGCAACTTGCATCTTTTCAAGATACACGCAGACAAAAAAATCAAGGTTGTCAAGCCATCGGTGACATACACTAGCACACTGAACCTAACGTCGTTTGACTTTTTGGCAGACAAAGTGTTGGTTGGAAGTAGCGACGGATACATTATAGAGTACGCGTTTCCATTTGCAACAGACGAAGACTTGGAGCTGATCCACACACCATCGTACATAACAAAGGTGTCGGATAGTTCGATTTCGACTGTTTTTGTTGCTCAAGCTGAAGATAAATACTTGATAAGTATCAACTCGACAGGAACCGATGCGATAATCTACGAGTACCAGAACCCACTCCAAGGAAAGGTGATCCCACAGGCACGACTGCCGTTCAGGCCAACGTACAACCCAGCCCTCAACATCATATTATATGCGGGAGCGTCCGACTCGATGGCGTACAACTTTTTCAGAAACCCGCATGAAACAGGCAATTATCTCCTACGTCTTGATGCGTTTCTCACGCTGATGCTGCTGTCCGAACGACTCGGGCATCCGCTCTGCCTAACAGGCACTGCTGGAGGTGACGTGATAGTACTCAACTACGCACGTAAGTTTTTGAATGGGCTGAAAACCACCAACCGAGTCCTCAAACCTTTGGTGCTCTGGAAACTCGAGAAAACCACATCCACGCTAAAAGTAAGGGTCGACTACGAACTCATTCCTGTGGAAGTATCACAGCAACACCCTATTAGTCCCCCACAAGTGCTAATCTCCAATTTAGCCTGGAACGATAACGTCAGTGGAAGCTCCATCTACACGGCCGGCACTGCAAGTGGGTTGCTTCTTTTGGAACGACTCGACCCCAACAAGTAAGACTAAAAAAAGGAGAGCAGCAGAAATAGGCACACCGACTTGTTCAAGCACCGCAAGAAGCAGAGGTTATGAAGCCAGATCCAACCGCGTCGACCAAAAGTGGGTTGACTTTTGGTAGGCCGGTGGGGTGGAGATGGAAGAATTGTTGGATGCATTGTTCTACGCTACTACGACGATTGTGATTCCAGTGCCTTGGGAACAAACACAAACACTGACGCAACTGCCCCCTTGGGGTGCAACGAACACGCTAAACAGTAGCACTCAAATTTAAAATACCTGAGTTCGTAAAGATCACCAGAAGCTCGTACCTTGGGTTGCTTAACCAATAAACTTTAAACACGGTGTTTGTTTTCTTTTTGTAGGAATACGCGTAGTGGAGTAAGAGTGGAGGGATAGTTGTAGAGAGTGATGGATGACAACGTGGAAGAGGGAAGGAGGCAAAACAGAGGTGAGATGGATATGGAGATGGGTATGAGAATGGAAGAAAGGTGAAGAATGAAGGGGTGTAAACGGTAACCGATCCATGGAAGAATACTCTAGTCTTAGATCTGCTTGGCTAGCTCAACTGTACCTGTCCACCGACAATAGCCCGACAAAAATCCCAATGGGGACTTTCTTTTTGGGGGTGTTTTTGTGGTGTCATGTGCGTTGAAATGCGTGATTTTCTTGGCTGCAACCCAAAGCAAAGCAGTACAGATATTTGCATCCTCTTCTGGTGTTGGATCGGGCAGAGAAAAGTATATAAGAGGGTGTGGTTCCGCCTGTCTTTTGTTTCAGAGCATTAACTATCCAACTTTTACTTTCGTTTACTATGCAATTCTCCACTGCCATCTCCGTCGCTGCTTTGACCTCCGTTGCCTTGGCCGGTTACGCCAACGAGACCATCACCACCGATGTCACCGTCACTGACTACACCACCTACTGCCCAGAGCACACCACCATCACCATCACCACCTGTGCTGACCACAAGTGTGGTGAGCACGTTGTGACTGTCACTGAGCCAGGCACCATCACCGTCACTGGTGAGTGTGTCTTCCCAACCACCACCACCGTCCACCCAGTCACCACCACCACCATCCCATGTGAGACCTGTGTCCACCCAGCCAAGACCACCACTCTTGCTGAGCAATCCACCACCATTGCCCCACCAACCGTCACCCCAGAGGTTTTCCCAGGTGCTGCTAACAAGCAGATGGTTGGTGCCTTTGCTGGTGTCGCTGCTGTTGTCGCTGCTTTCTTGTAAGTTTGCTGATTGTGCTTAGTGCTTAGGATATACTTCTCCCTGGGATTCAGTGGAGAAATACACATAACGGCTTTATGATTGTAGAACCATTGCCATCATTCGTAAACTGGTCTGAATGTAGCCTAACAGACTATCTTTCAGTCAGGTTCCTCAAGCTGCTAGTCTTCCAGACCAGCAGACTAAGACCACTCGATTGGCTGCAACTGCGGGGCTCCTGTGAAATTCACGCAGCTGCACGGCGCATTATTTTTTAGTCCGCTACATTTGTGTCCGGTTCGGGAAGTCGCATACTCTTTTTGGGATCTTCTTCCCCAACTTTTCGAATATAGTCACTTTTCGCCCATTTTCGTATCCTACCTCGTATCATGAAGGAATGCCTCCTCATCCATGAACCTTATCCAAAGGCCAAACCTTGTCTGCCTTGAGTGGGGTCTGTCTCGGTTCGAGATATCGAGACAGTGCTAAGCTATTGGTTGGATTGTGTTCTTCGTGCTTGTGTAAACTTGGCTCAGGTAGGATAATACTTTAAAGTACATGATGATTTCGTGCATTGATTCAATGTTTCTACACTATTAGACCCTCGTGTATGACTTAATCTAGAAGCTTGTTCGTATCTATTTCAAAAGGCAGTTGGTTTGAATAGGAAGTTGGTTTGCATAGTATAAAATATGATAAGAGAGAGATTGTCCAATCTGGTTTATTGCTCTGTTTATTTGTGAGTGTTTGCCATGGGATTTGCTGTTAGTTCTATTGCCGTGGTAGAGTTTAATATGCACTAGGTACTGCGAAACTGATGAGCCGTTTACTTCTCCGCATCACTCTTTTAATAACATACTCATTTATTGAGTTGTTGACAATCGCGTATACGTTTCTGAATATTAAGGTTGGTAAACAACGCCAACTAATAACAGTTCTTTTGTTGTTTTTGTTATTTAGCTCAGGGTCATTCTATTAGCAATATCTTTTTATTGGCATATTTAAGCATTTATTGATTTTTATTGGCATTCAGTGTTGATGATTTACTTTTTGCAGCTACGAACAAGTTAAGAGTCAGTCAATTATTAGGACCACTTCACCTGAATAATTTTCAATATAGTCATGAGTATCCTTCTATATCAGCTAATTACGAAACCCATATCTCTAATGTAGGATCGTTCACAAGAATGCAAATATTTTCCAATTCATATTTACTACTAATACTTGGGAAATCTAACATCAATGTCATCACTCCACTTATTCAAGCCCCCGATTACATCAAAAACATTTTTGAATCCCATATCCAATGCCTTCTTCGCAGCTAACTGAGAGTCGTTTCCAAATCTGCAGATCAAGTACAACGTATCGGTGTTCTTGTCAAAAGACTCAGGAATATATTCATCCAACAGATCGCATTTTCTGAAGGTTGGGTCCCATTGGATGTTGACCGAGTTGTTTAATTTTGCTACTGCAAATTGTTCCTTTGGTCTCACATCAAGTAGTACGTGCTTGGTGTTGTGTATTTGCTCGTACTCTTGTACTGTTATTCTATGTCCTCTCTCCAATGGAGTAATCCCAACACTTCCACAGAAGGCAGAATAATCTAAGTCGCCTTCAACTATCGATCTGGTCACTGTAGGCAGGTTACCACAAACCACGCAGTTGGGTTGTCTCTTTCTCATCTTGAAAACCCTCATTTGCTGTTGTGGGTACCCAGAGTACAGTGCTAGGAATGGACTGAACGTCTCACGAGTGTAGAAGTCAGTCAACACCTTTATAGTTTCAACTGCCATGGCCACACCCACCAAACCGATGATCGGGCCTATTACTCCTCCATCCGAACACGTTGTCACCGACTCTGGTGATGGTGGTTGAGGATAGAAACACCTGTAACATGGTCCAACCTCTCTGAAGTTCAAAACACTCAACTGCCCGTCGGTTTTCAACCCACTACCACTGACTATCGTTTTTCCACAGAGCACAGATACATCATTGATCAAATACCGAATAGCTGGAGCATCGGTACAATCGAGCACCACGTCGTACTTGCCGATTATGTCGAATGCATTGCTCGTGTCAAGTCTATATGGATACGTGGTCACCTCCACATTAGGATTCAACTTGTTTATATACCTTTTGGCTGACTCACACTTGAGCATGTCTATGCTTTCCGTGGTGTGAAGCACCTGTCTATGCAAGTTACTTGGATCAACCAAGTCATGATCAACAATCCCTATAGTTCCGACTCCTGCTGCAGATATGTAAAGCAACGCAGGACACCCCAACCCCCCTGCGCCAACCACCAACACTCGTGCATTCTTCAACTTGATCTGAGAATCAAGGGCCCCAAACTGTGGAACTATCATTTGTCTTCCGTATCTGTTGTATTCCGACAACGTCAACCCGTTGATTAAGTCTTCTCCCCGTAGCACTGCATTCTCCTCTTCTAGCTGTTTTACTCGTTCTTCTAGCTGTTCCTTGGTGAGGTTTGACATCTCATCGATCTTTTTTTGTGAGATCGATTTTGATTACTGTACAATGTTATTACGTACAATGTCATTACGTACAATGTCATTACGTACAATGTCATTACGTACAATGTCATTATGTACTATGTCATTACGTACAATGTCTCAATAGTGCTCTACTCTCAACAACTCTCAAGTCCTACATTCTCTCGTTTCTAGTTTATTACTACAAAGTTACACAATCTTTTGCTTGACAAAGAAACTCTTCAAGTGACGCAACTGGTATGTGCAAGTGCCAATCAACACAAACAATTGGATGACAGTCCATCTGATGACCTTGGAGTTGGTGCTTTCCGATTGGTTTCTGAAAACAGCCTCTCTTTCTCTGATACTTTCCTGTTCTCTGTGGATGGTCTGCAACTTCTGGTTCAACATCTGCACCTGCAGGGTCAATCCGTCCACCTTCTTGGTGGACTTGGAGTCGACGTAGTCGTGTGCCGAGCCGAACACAACGTCAAAGAAGATACGGTGCTGCTTGTGGTGCACTCCGTCGGTGTATGTGGGGGTCAAGCAGAACTTGTGTTCACCGGCATCCAACGACGTGAACGTAAACTCTCCGTTTGGCGACGACTTCTGCTGCACAACACGATGGTTGTTGTCAAATGTCTCGTCAATCGTGATCTCCACCCTCAAGTTTTGGGTCTTGTGGTACTCGCTCGAGTGTTCTTCCTTCTCAAATGCATCAATCTTACCCACAACCAAGGTATCCTGAGGCAACTCCTCAAAGAAACATCTGGTCTCGCCGGTGTTCAAGTAGAAGTGCAATGCGTGCGTGGCTTGAACAAGAGCCAAGAACAATGCAAGTAATCTGCCAAGTTGAATCATGTTCAAGATGAAGTGTTGTCGATATTTTTGATTCTGTTTTTTTGATTCTGTTTTTTTGACGCGTGTTAACTTGAAAAAAACGTGAAAAATTTCAGTGCCAGGGTCTTGAGGAAGGTACAATGGACTTCGGTGTTATGATGCTTAATATCTCTATTGGTCTGCTTCATGCTTCGTGAAATTCATGTAGTATTTCAATTCTTGAGCCATTTTCAATTCGTATTGATTTTTAATTAAAGTTTCATGCAAATCAATTCTTTACCTTCAGTCTTGACGTATCTGATAGTATTGCCTTAACACGTCAATTCTACTGCAAATGCTCAGCATATCCTTGTATCTGAAGCAACTCCTCCCATTAAGAAATGTAATATCCCTAAATCAGGCACCTTAGTCTCTCTAGCCTACGCTAATGACTATCTTATATTATTACTCTATAATCTATCACTTTGTCTTTCTCTTATTTATAATCTTCTTCTTCAAGTGCTTCTTCATCTTGGTCTTTCTCTTTTCTTGCTTTGCAGTCTTTGCAGCTTCTTTTCTAGCCTTCTTATCATCCTTGTCTTCATGTTTTTTACCTTTGAGTGGTGTATCTTTTTCCACCCAGTTGTCTGAGTCTGAGTCTGAGTCTTCATCTTCGTCATCATCATCTTCATCATCGTCGTCGTCTTCATCTTCTTCTTCATCCTCTGCTTCTTCCTCATCCCCATCCTCATCACCCTCAACTGCATTCTCCTCCCCCTCTTTACCAACTAAATCCTTCAACGTGAGCACTCCTCCCTTGGAAAATTTCTCGAAATCTCTCTCATCCAAATGATTTAACGATCTCACCAAGTGCATGGTTCTGAAAATCTCATCCTCAACCTCGTCATCCTTCTCCGACTTCAATGGCATCTGCTCCAAGTACTTCCCCAACTCCTCATCTGAGTTGTCCACAATCCCCAATTTCTCATTCTCATCGATGATGTACTGAAATATGACCCTCTCAGGATACACGTTAATCTTCTTCTTGGTGAAGAAATCGTTCACATTCTTAATATCCATTCTCAAGAAATCAAGCGACATGGGATGCTCTGGTTCCACCGACTGCGACACATCAATGATGTAAAGCTTGTCGTTGTGTACAATCGAGTTGTATTCACTCAAATCAGCATGCACTAATCGACACTCCTGGTACATTCTCCGCATGTAGTACAACATTTGGTGGTAGTAGTGCACAATCTCATCAACGTCCTTGAACGGGTGATCTCTCAACTTCGGCGACGGCTGTCCCTTTCCTTTGGTCAAGTATTCCATCACTAACACATGCGACCTCAACTCAATAGGCTCTGGACACGGGATCTTGTTCAAATACAATCTTTTCAAGTTACGAAACTCCTTCTCAGCCCACAACTTGACCATTTTCCTCGGATTACTCTGGTTCTTTTGATGTCTGAACCGATATTCTCCATCCACATATCTCTCTCTGTCTTTGAACACCAAGATCGAGGTCTTGTAAATTTTCACAGCATATTCACGGTCGCTGATTGTAGGGTCTTCATGATCTCCATGGTACACATTTGCTTCCTTACCAGTACTGATACACCCGTTGATTCGCGAAAGAATTCCCTTGTTGATGATCTTGCCCAAGAATGCCATCGTTCGAGGATCCAACACCTGCTCGACAGTCGCACGATTCGCCCTGTCCTTGGTCACCTTGCTCTTCTTGATGGGATCAGTGTTGATCTTGTCGGCATACTTGGTCACAATGTCCTCTTTTTCCGTCAACGTCTTGGCCTCCGTCTTCACTGCAGGCTTGTAAAGAAACTCTTCATCGGTAGACTCGTCAGACGAGTCCATCACCGTACTCTTCAGCATATCGTCCCTCATCTCTAATTTTTTTGTTCTAACAGAAAATTAATTCTGAGCACAACAATGAGCACTCTACCATCGCAAGTCAACAGGCTCTTACCACAGGTATGTCAATTCGTTCCACCGCTATTCACACAGTACTAACACCGAATAGAAGTTCTTTGGATTCTTTCCCTTGTATATTGGTGTGGAGCTCATCTTGGGAATCACCATCTTCAACAAGGCTGGCGGAGTCTACGGGTTGTTGTCCATAATCACAGGTCACCCTATTAATTTCTTTCAATGGCTATACAACATCTTGTGTGTGATTACGCTACCATTCTACGTTAGCACCTTCTTGCACTTGAACGAAAACAAAATCAAGAAGAACATTAGACGGTTATCTTTATCTACCGTTATTTACGTCATTGACACCGTGGTGGGTATCTTATACACTTTGTACTTTATCAACTTTTGGTTTGACAACGAAGATAATGAAAAGAGAGATTATACTTCCACCACTTCTACCACAACTACAACCGACTCATACAGCAAGAACCCTTTCTTGTTGTCGTCGCAATCCGCATCCCAATTGAGAGAACTCTTTCTCACATTCAGCACAACCATAATAGTCACAGCCTTGCGGTGCTACTTTTCTTTGGTAGTGTTATCCTTCACCAAGCAATTGCTCAAGTATTCCGACGAGCACCCTGAGGAGAACGAGCAAGCAGATTTCTACAACAAAAACGCTTTACAGAAGTACATCTACAGGTTGGAGCTTCAATCGGAGAACTATTTGAGAAGGTTCTTCCAGTAAACTTAAATGCGCTCTCTAAGACAGTTTCAAGTCCTTCGGTAATATGATGTGGTGGTTAGAACTAATACAAGACCAGATAAAATAAGTAAGATTATTCTTTAAGTCCATTCATTTCAATCCCTAGCATCTTTTATATACTCTCAGTATCACCTTCTGTCTCTAACATTCACAATGAAAGATCACTCTCTTTGCATCTCAAGTATCGACTCCAGATTTAAGATCCAGGAAATTTTTTTGATGCTCATCGATTTTTCAATTCATTACGATGGCTAAAGACAAGAAACCGCAGAAGAAAGAGGCAGTGACATCTGATTCCAGATTCAAGTCTGTTCATAATGACCCAAGATTCAAGTTACCTTCCTTGAAGCAATTCAAAGTCAAGGTTGACGAGCGTTTTTCAAAAGATGAGTTGAAGAAGTTGAACAACAGTTACAATGGAAAGAAGGTAAAGATCGACAGGTATGGGAGAAAGTTGAACGACGAGGAAGACGAGACTCTTGACAAATTCTATGAGCATGAGAGCGATGAGGGTGAGAGTGAGAATGATGAAGAGGCAGAGGGTGATGAACTGGAGGAAAGTGAAGTTGGTGATGAGAGCGAAGAGGAAGAAAGTGAAGAGGACGTGGAAAGAAAAGCTTTAACTGCTGAAGAATCAGACCAGGAAACTCTAGTAGCCTCTGAAAGTAAATTTGACAGAGCCAGAGGTGAGGGACTAGCCAGCTCAGATTCAGACTCCGATTCGTCAGACTCTGACTCTGACGACTCAGTCAACTTTGAAGAAGAAGAATCCGATATCGAGTTGGAAAACAATAAACCAGAGGAAGGCGACCCTACGAGTGGATTTGCAGTAGTGAACTTGGACTGGGACAACGTCAAGGCTGTTGACTTGATGGCTACCTTCATCTCGTTCGTGCCAAAGGGAGGTGCTATTAAGTCTGTTCACATATTCCCCTCAGAGTACGGAAAAGAGCAATTACAGAAGGAAGAAATCGAAGGCCCACCAAGAGATTTGTTCAAGAAGAAGAAACAAGTGGAGTCAGACTCCGACTCTGATGAAGAATTGGACATGAACAACCCAGCTGACATTGAAAAAGCCACCAGAAAACTTTATGAGGAAGACAACGGGGAAGAAGATTACGACAGCAAAGCATTGCGTAGATACCAATTGCAAAGATTGAGGTACTACTATGCCGTTGTCAAGTGTGACTCTGTTGCCACAGCCAAGAACATCTACGACAACTGTGACGGAACAGAGTACGAATCCACAGCAAACATGTTTGACTTACGTTATGTCCCAGAAGACATGGACTTTGATGATGAGGCTAAGGATGTATGCACAAAGATCCCATCAAGCTACAAACCAAACTCAACATTTGTGACTGACGCGTTGCAACACTCCAAGGTCAAATTGACCTGGGACGAAACACCCAAAGAGAGATTGCTGTTGTCATCAAGACAGTTTTCACAGAAGGAGATTGATGACATGGACTTTAAAGCATATTTGGCTTCAGACAGTGAGGAGAGTGAGGCAGAAGCTTCAAAAGACAAGTACAAGAGCTTGTTAGGGGTCAGCATACCCAAATTCGGCAAAGATGCTGAAGAAGACGACGTGGACATGGAAATCACCTTCAACACTGCTTTAGGAGAAAAGACCAAGGAGGAAGTCCCTGCAGTGCAAGAATCCTCGATAGAAACATACAGACGTAAAGAGAAGGAGCGTCGTAAAGAAAGAATGGCCAAACTCAAGGAAAAGAGAGTTGCCGAAAAGGAAGACAAGCTGGACAAAAAGGGAGCAAAGGTGCCTGTAGATGAAAAGGCCAAGGCTGAATTGGAGTTACTCATGATGAACGAAGACGACGACGAAAAGGAGCATTTCAACATGAAGGATGTCATCAAGGCTGAAAAACAGAACAAGAGAAAGGGAAAGAAGGGAAAGAAGAATATAGATACAGAGATGACCCAGGATAACTTCAAGGCAGATTTGAACGACCCTCGTTTCAGTGAGATCTTTACTGACCACGCCTACGCTATCGACCCTACAAACACTGAGTACAAGAAAACAGATACAATGAAACAGATTTTGCAAGAAAGATCAAAGAGAAAGGGGAACCATGCGAATGGAAAGAATAAGAAGCAAAAGCGTTCTTCGAGTACTAACGGTAAATCGGAGCTTAATTCTTTGGTTAACAAGGTGAAAAACCAGAACAGGAAGTAATGTGTATATAATAAGATGCTTTGGAAATCAAAAACGTAGTACTATGAGAGTTTTCATTTCTCACTTAGCATTCATATCAGTTGTGATTTTATTATTTCGATGGCTGCAAATTTCGGTACATGGCTGCAAAATTATGCAGGGAACATCTACGGAGAGCTAACTGGACTTACACAAGGGGTGACTCTAGATAACGATTATAAAAGGCTAACAGCTGCTCTGTGTGACCTCAATATCTACAGATGATCGAAGTCAAGTCCTTGATTACAAAGTTTGAAAACCAAACTTTAGTGGAGACAAACCTAGGAGAGAATATTAACAGTGGATCTAAAGAATCAGTATATGTTGCGAAAGTGGGCAGTTCATGTGATTCTCTGATCAGCTTAAGTCCTGAAGCGTCTCGAGTGCTTGGAAAGAGTGGTGAAGAAGAAGCTTGTGCTCAAGAAAAATCTACAGATTCTTCACCGTACTCCAAAGGAGAATCGTATGAAAATGAGTACCTGAAATCTCAAGTGTCCATTTCGTATGCAACTCCAATCAGGTTTGTTGGCAGTCACGAAGATGTGAACCTCATTGTAGACAAGAAACCGCACCGAATCAGCTCAATTCTAGACATCTACCAAGGAATACTGCAGGAGAAACAGCCAGGAAGAGTCAGCTTTGATCCAAATGACAAAGAGTTTATGTTTGACAATCACAAAGACATCTTCTCAGCCAAAGACAAAGAGCAGGGTCCGTATACTATTCAGAAATACACTATCAAGAGGAGTGATGGACTTGTATTAAGTTCACAAGAATACAGCAGAGTAAGCAAGGAAAGCAAGTGTGGAGAAAATCAGAGCAAAGACCACCCCAAGACTGAAAACTCGTTCACAAGGTTGAACAAGGTTAGTATTGTTTCCAGTCCCACGAAAAACGTAGTGAGCAGAACCCTGGTGATAACAAACTCCCCCAACCTAAGTCCACAAATAAAAAGAGCATTGACCTACCCACCAAAAGCACCAAAGGTTGCATCTTTGATCAGAATGACTGAATTCCCAGAAGCAGACGCTCCATTTGAAGAAGAATATGAGCTTGTTACAAACATGGGATTGATGTCACCAGTAAGTCTAAAAGGGAAGGGGTCTTCCGTGCTGATTTCAGACGACATCTCTTTTCAGCAACACTGGAAGGAGACGACTAATCCACATGAAGCAAAATACATGGTAATGAGAGTTGAAGAGACCTTGGGTGAACAAGAGACAATTAAGAAGGGAACATTCTTAAAGAGGTTGAAAAGTACTAAAAAAATGGCTGCGAAAAACATCAAATCAATTCGTTTTTCCTTTTTGAAGTCGTCAAGGTCGAGTACTGAACAGAATATGGACCCAAAGGAGGAGACTGGTAAGAAGACTAAGAGAGTAGATAAAATGTCTATTGGGCCTCCTACACCGAAGTCAAATATTGAGAGTTCATATATTCCTTCCAGACCAAGTCCTAATCCAAATCAATTCAATGAGGCAGATAGAGTACCCCAGCCAGTACCCCGGTTTTCATTCGTGTCTCCTTTGGTGAACACATTGCAAAAGTTTGAGGGACTCAAGAGATCTAAATCCAGGTCAAAGCAGAAGATCTCGTTGCTGACGTTAAATTCTGGCAATGATTCAAAGGATAAAACAGTCCATGATGCATTCCAAGACTCAATAAATAAAGAACCAACTACTCACGATGCACCAGCCCAAAACCAAACAACCCTCAACTTCGATGAAATAAGCTTGCAGAGTCAAGAACAATGGAATGGTGCTGCTTCGGTCAGTAGCAGCGAAGAAGTATGGACTCCACAAAAAGAACTCCAATCAAAAAGCTCGAGTAGCATTTATCCACCAAGCTTCAATGTCGGAGACGAAATTGGAAACTTCATCAGTGCACCAAGACAGAAAACCACACCCGCATTGAACGGAACTAGCCTCGACTTGATCTCTGAGTTCAGGCAGTTTGTCGACAGCACCCTAACTCCCGAACTCCAGCCAAACCACAACACCTTGGATCCTACTTCTAAAGGTAAAAACCTCTTCTACTAGTAAACAATATTAATACATATTCACTGCCTAAAGAAAAAACCAAATCGCTAAAGCAAGGGCTAGTCAGTCTACTAATCAATAGGAGCTCGACGTGGCCACGATCTATTAAAGCAAGCGAGCGTCACCAAAGATATTAGAGGGGAAGTAAAGTATTGGAGGCAGTCCGCCGGCGCTAGAAGAAGTCGTTCGGCTGTTGGTTCAGGTTGCCGAGGTTGGATTCCGAGCTTCTGATGATGTCCAGGAAGAATTCGTCTGGGTTGAAGAACTCCGAGTTGGGTGCCTGGGTGTTGGTTGGTGTGTCGCCCAAGCTCGTGAATGTGTTGGAGCTCGTCGTGGACGTTGGTGCTGGTGGTGGGTTGTAGTGTTCATTCTTCCTCGGTCCCCCCTCTATCTCTTGGATCTTATTGCTCAACAATTCGCGTGCTTGATCCTGCTGCTCTAATACGTACTTCAAATGGCTGATATAGTCCACCGACTTGTTCAAGATGGTGCTCTTGTTGGGTTTGGTTTCCTTCACCTTGACGTTCGAGATCAACTCGTTGATCTCGTTCGAGTTGTTGTTCTTCTGCAACATCAGGACTGCCGAAAGCTGTGGGTTGAGCAACGAAGCAGGCACGATTGTGCCCAATTCCTTAATTCTCTCCTTGATCAAGTCACGTCTTCTTCGTTCAACGGCGTTATGGAATTCACGTCTTCTCTTTAACTTTTCTTCTTTACTCAACAGTTTGGTGGGCACTGTGTCTCTTGAAATGGTCCCTGCGCTGGGCACCGAGGTGCTGATGTTGGATGTCGTGGGCGGTGGCAAGTTGGCAGCTTGACTCGAGTGCTGGCCTACTACGTTGGGAATGCTCGAGCTCAACGTGCCGTTCGAGGGAATCCGGATGTTCTGGTTAGAGTACTGCGGCGGTGAGTTCAAGTACAGCTGCGAGGGCGACCGCAAGGTGTCTAGCGAGTCAAAGTTGTTGCCGGGCGAAATGTACTGGTTGTTGGTTTGCGGTGAGAGGTACAAGTTAGACTGTGTGTCTGGAATAGACTTGTAGCTGCTTCCATATGGGTCTTGGTTCACGGACGAACTGATATTGTTGGAGTCCGCATACACGTCGTCCTCGGCAATCACGTTCAACAAGTTATAGTTGGGACCGCGGTTCGGAGGCAGGAAGTACCGTGGGTTGAGGAAGCCCATGTTGTTGCTTGGGGGAGAGATGATTTCGTTCATGTTGGGTGTATACTGGAGTGGTTGTTGCAGTTGGCTCGCACCACCGTATTGCTGCGCTGCCTGGTTTTGAGCAGGCGGTGAGCTGACATCGTACTGTGTGTTTCCCGTTGACGGATTCATCTGAGGGAAGTTGAGGTTGTCCAACTCGTCCAAGAACGGGTCGTTGGTGTACGAGTTTGCCTGGCTGCTAGGCAAGATCTCGTTCGAGCTCAAGTTGGGGTCGTTGAGGAACTGCGAGGTGGGGACTCCGTTGAACTGCGAGGGGCTGGTGTACACGCCGCCGTTGACGGCGTTGGCGTTCAAGTTGTTTGAGTACATGGGGTTGTTTGCCCCCGTGTGCGCAATGCCGTTGGCGCCGTTCACGACATACTGGGGCTCCTCGTAGTCCAAGTTCAACGAAAACTCGTTGGCGGTGTTGGCGGTGCCGGCGGTGCCCCCACCATTGACATTGAAGTTGAACTTGGGGGTGGTGGTCGAGCTCGAGTTTGTATTTGTGTTTGCAGCGTACTGGTTGTTGCCAGAGGCAAAGTCCGAGGGACTGTCGTTCAAGTACTCCTCCATTCTGACTGGCTGTAGTCTAGGGATACACTCAAGAGTCGGGTCCGGCAATTCTTATCAACGGGAAGCCAGGATACAACAAGGACTCGGGAATCTAGGAAGGGAATGGATCGATATTCGGGATCAACAGATGGAAATCGAGGCTAAATCGACAGCAATTGTAATCTCAAAGGTTAAAGCAAAGGAAAGCAGCGAAGCAATGGCAGAATCCGAGGCTGGGAAGGTCTCAATCGAAGGCGCCACGCTAATAATTGGGGTTGTTGGTGAGTAAACGGGATTCAACGTTTACTTTCAAAGACCCGAACCGCAAATTCCCTTTTGCACGTGAGAGTAGGCATGTGGGTTCCAGAATGGCGCTGAAAAAAAAAACGAATTAGTACTGCGGCACGGGCCTTTTGATTTCTCCCAGGGAGAGAAGCAGGGAGGAAGTAAGGGGAAAGTTAGGGAGGGGAGGTTGTTGATTAGTGAGGATTAGACGCGGTTAGCGAGGGTTTGCTAGGATTAGCGAGAGAATTGTGATGATTAGGGAGAAAACGGGTAAAATTTTGGGAAAGCCGAGGAAGCGTCTTGCGCTAATGTAAATCAACGTTAGAGATTTGAAGCTCAAGATTAGTGTCTGTAGGGCTGTGACTAGCATGATTATGAGAAGAGAGATATGACTGGGGAGTTTTAACTAGTTGTGCGGATCTGGCTGTGTAGGTTGAATAAAGTGGTGAGAGTTGGTGTGAGAGTTGACGTGTTGCTACGAATTATGGGTACATACTTTATTGCTGGATACTGTTTGTGGGGTAAGGTAATTTATTAGCGAGTATTGTTCTGCGCAGTGAGAATTTAGTGGGAAAACAATTTGTGATAGACAAATAGTGGGAACGAGAGAGAGAGCCAGAGAAGTGGGAGATTGAAGGAAGGGAAGAGGACGAGACAATGGGTGACCAGTTAGAGTAAACTAGCTAACTGAAACAGCGACAATAAAAAGTGTAATTTGTAGAAATGGTTTGAAAACTGTCTGTTCCATTGCCTTTGGTATCGCAACCTAGGGCTGTGCCATTATGGACATATTCAATGATCATAAAGGTTTGAGAATGAGTAGCTAAGACAAACTGATTCAGTAAATGAGTAGTACTAAACCTTAATTACACTTCTAAGACATTCTCTGAGCTAATACGGAGAGAAAAGGTGGACACTGTTGGGTGTCTCTTGTATCTGGATCACCGTGAACTAGTGAGCATCATTTTTTAGTGATGATCTTAGTGACAATTTTGGTGACGCTCACTAAATTACTGATCGCCACGCAAAGAATGAGATCTCGAGAGCATGGTGTTTATATCCATGGGCCACACCAACAGGGAAACCAATGAAACAAAGTAGACAAGAGATGCCCAGTATTCAGTACTACACCAAGTGTAGTACAAGACTATCCTATTCTTACCTCTATCTAATTCCTCTCATTCTCACTGCCAGTGCATCAGATCGTCTTGTGATTCAAAAAAAATGATGGCAAGAGATATAGATAACTATCAGCATGTCAGACTCAGAGAACTTCTTTAGACAGCTGTTTAATAGCTGGAACACATCCAGAGCCGCACCAGCAGGCTCTGGCAACGCATCGAGACCTGTGTTGGCCGACTGGACAGACTACGTCAAAACCAGTGCCAACAATTTATACACGTCTTTGCCAACCACTAATAACCCCAACGACACAACAACGGTCCAGGAACCGTCGTGGTTCCAGTTGGGCCGCATAGAGCGACTCGTGGGGTTCGGGTGCTGTCTCTTGGCTTCGTTGTTGTGCTTCACCGTGTGTTTCTTTATGTTCCCAGTGTTGGCATTGAGACCACGCAAGTTTGGAATGCTCTGGTCGATGGGCTCCATCTTGTTTTTGGTGTCATTCGGGGTTTTACAAGGCCCAAAGACTTACATCTTGCACTTGTTGTCCCCCAGTAGAATCTTGTTCACGAGTGTGTTTGTGGGTTCGGTTGTCTTGACCTTGTACTCGTCTGTGGTGTTGAAGAGCAGTATTTTGACTATATTTACAAGTATCATTGAGATCTTGGCCGTGATGTACTACACTGTGAGCTACTTTCCGTTTGGCGCGACCACGTTAACGTGGGCCACAAGCTATATGGTTGGATATTTCGGTGGCTTCATAGGAGGGATATTGTAAATACGATGATAATGATACTTAATACAAACTTTTTATTAATGGTAAATTGTGTATGTCACCAGAGTGCTATTGCCTCGGTCTCTAGCCAATGCTGTTCCCGTATACTCTTCCTTGCTATTTAACTCTATTTTCACTTTTCACAAAAGATTGGTAACTTAAACATATGATTGGGCCATGTTGGTGATGAGTCTCATCACCATTTCACCAGAATATCCCATGCACTGTGTTTCTCGGCTTGGTCTGCCCAACTCTCAATAATTTGCAGCCAATTTTTCTTATGCTCATTATCTCAGAAATACAAATGCTATGAAGAGACCGAAATATAGGTAAAAGTATTCTGTATTCTGTATTCTGTATGATACAACCCGCACTTAAACTGTCACCTAGATGCCATAAAACAATAAGCTATAGAAACTATAAATACAATCTCACTCCATTTATTTTGAGTAGTATGGATAAAACTATATACCCCGAGTTTCAAACCCCAGCCAGTCCCACTAGTCCAACCAAAAAAATAGACTTCTACTTGAGCAAACTAGCTACCGTATGTTTGGTTGTTCATGCTCTACATTTGGTCTTCTTAATTGGTTATGTTGTCGTACTTGATGCTTGCAGGGATATGAAGCATTTCACCTTATCAATCTGCTTGGCCGGTCTCAGTGCATTGGTACTCATTGGAAGCGTAGCGGCCCTTGGAAATTCATTTCTGGTACGGTGGATCCCAACCATGCTGGTCCTAATGGTTTTAGATGTACTCGAGGTAGTGTTGAATACATATCTCATAGTCAAGTCGGCAGGCTACTTCAACCAGAATCGTCATTTACTAATATCGTTTATTGTTTTAGTTTCAGTCAGGTTGGTTTTTATAGTAGTTTCGTTTTCAATGTTGGGCAGTTTGTTGGTGGTGTCTTGGATTAGAACGACGAAGCTGGTGGATGTATAGTTATATTCAATTAGTACTCAAATATTCATATATATCTTTATAAAACAACTCTTCATATCTCATATCCTCATCTCATATTCCGCTCAATTCCAATATCTACAACTTCTCACTCTTCTCCAACTCCTCCTGCAATTTCTTGTGCAACTTACCCAAAGCTTCAAAGTCGGTAGCTTGCATTGGCCATCCTACACCCAATCCAGTCTTCTCATCCTTCTTTGGAATCAAATGGAAGTGAACATGGTCCACCATCTGGTGAGCTATTCTGCCATTGTTCTGCAAGACATTGTACCCGTCGCCATCAGGGGTGTCATTCTCGTCCAACTTCAACACCTTGGTCAATTTCTTCACAACAGGCAAGATGTCTGCCAAGTACTCGTCTGGAATGTTGTGCAACTTGGCTCCGTGATACTTGGGGATCACCAAAAGATGTGCCTCAGCAGTGGGCTGGATGTCCAAGAACGAGTACGTCAATTTAGTTTCAATCAACTTGAACGAGGGGATTTCTCCCTTGATGATCTTGCAGAAGATACACGAGGCGTTGGAAATGGACATTATCAGAGTACTTGTGGTTGGGTTAATGTTCATTGGCCCCGCAAATAATGTCCCGATAAACCAGGTGACAAAACACATGACGTCTCACATGTGACCGCTATCAACTGACTAATCACCTGACACCCCTCCCCCCTAACTCGGTGGCAAAAAAGGTTCTTTGAAGTTCCATAGAGACTACGAGGTTCCAGCGGTTGTAGAACGTATCAATTAAGCTTGGACACTGGCGGCGACGCCGCCATCGCCGTAATTCTGTATTTCTAATCACTTTGCTCTTTCCAACTTTTCCTGTGCGCCACCCTCCACTCCAACATCTGAACGTTTGTCGAATTCAAACCTGTTTTTTTTCTTTGGATACCACTTTCTTTCCAGCACAGACCCCAGACAGAACACATAGTATGGCCGCTGACGACGAGAAGAAGCCACTTTTGGATGCCTCCGGGGCCCAATCAGTCGAAGACAAGACTGCGACTGCGATTTTGAGAAGAAAGAAGAAGGACAATGCGCTTATTGTCGACGACGCTGTCAACGACGACAACTCGGTGATCACCATGTCCTCTGAGACGATGGAGTTGTTGCAGTTGTTCCGTGGTGACACTGTCCTTGTGAAGGGTAAGAAGAGACGTGACACGGTGTTGATTGTGTTGTCGGACGACGACATGGAGAAGGGTGTTGCCCGGATCAACAGATGTGTTCGTAACAACTTGCGTGTGAGATTGGGAGACATTGTGTCGATCCACCCATGCCCCGAGATCAAGTACGCCAACCGTATCAGTGTGTTGCCAATCGCCGACACGGTGGAGGGAATCACTGGATCGCTCTTTGACCTCTACCTCAAGCCTTACTTTGTTGAAGCTTATCGTCCAGTGAGAAAGGGCGACTTGTTCACCGTGAGAGGAGGAATGAGACAGGTGGAGTTCAAGGTGGTCGAGGTGGACCCCGAGGAGATTGCGATTGTGGCCCAGGACACCATCATCCACTGCGAGGGCGAACCAATCATCAGAGAGGACGAAGAAAACAACTTGAACGACGTTGGCTACGATGACATTGGTGGATGCAAGAAGCAGATGGCACAGATCCGTGAGTTGGTTGAGTTGCCATTGAGACACCCACTGTTGTTCAAGAGTATCGGTATCAAGCCACCCAAGGGTATCTTGATGTACGGTCCACCAGGTACTGGTAAGACTGTGATGGCCAGAGCCGTGGCTAACGAGACTGGTGCCTTCTTCTTCTTGATCAACGGACCGGAGATCATGTCGAAGATGGCTGGTGAGAGTGAATCGAACTTGAGAAAGGCCTTTGAAGAGGCTGAAAAGAACTCGCCTTCGATTATTTTCATTGACGAAATTGACTCGATTGCCCCCAAGAGAGACAAGACCAACGGTGAGGTTGAAAGAAGAGTTGTTTCGCAATTGTTGACGCTTATGGACGGTATGAAGGCGCGTTCGAACGTTGTTGTGATTGCTGCAACCAACAGACCCAACTCTATTGACCCAGCGTTGAGAAGATTTGGTAGATTCGACCGTGAGGTCGACATTGGTGTGCCGGATGCCGAGGGCCGTTTGGAGATCTTGCGTATCCACACCAAGAACATGAAGTTGGCGAACGACGTCAACTTGGAGTCGATTGCGTCCGAAACACACGGTTTCGTGGGTGCGGACATTGCGTCCTTGTGCTCAGAGGCCGCAATGCAACAGATTAGAGAAAAGATGGACTTGATCGACTTGGACGAGGAGACTATTGACGCCGAAGTGTTGAACTCTCTCGGAGTGACGATGGACAACTTCAAGTTTGCCCTCGGCAACCTGAACCCATCTGCATTGCGTGAGACTGTTGTCGAAAATGTGAATGTCACTTGGGACGACATTGGAGGATTGGACACGATCAAGAACGAGTTGAAGGAGACTGTCGAGTACCCAGTGTTGCACCCAGACCAGTACCAGAAGTTTGGTTTGGCTCCATCCAAGGGTGTTTTATTCTTTGGCCCACCTGGTACCGGTAAGACGCTTTTGGCCAAGGCTGTTGCCACCGAGGTGTCTGCCAACTTTATTTCTGTGAAGGGACCTGAGTTGTTGAGCATGTGGTACGGTGAGTCTGAGTCGAACATCCGTGATATCTTTGACAAGGCGCGTGCTGCCGCCCCAACCGTTGTGTTTTTGGACGAGTTGGACTCGATTGCCAAGGCAAGAGGTGGATCTGGCGGGGGTGACGCTGGCGGAGCTTCGGACAGAGTCGTGAACCAGTTGTTGACCGAGATGGACGGAATGAACGCGAAGAAGAATGTGTTTGTGATTGGGGCCACTAACAGACCCGACCAGATTGACCCTGCGTTGTTGAGACCTGGTAGATTGGACCAGTTGATCTACGTGCCATTGCCGGACGAGGTTGCACGTTTGTCTATCTTGCAGGCGCAGTTGAGAAACACGCCGTTGGAGCCAGGCTTGAACTTGACGGAGATTGCCAAGATCACGAACGGTTTCTCTGGTGCCGATTTGTCATACATTGTGCAGAGATCGGCCAAGTTTGCTATCAAGGACTCGATCGAGGCTTACATCAAGTTGAAGAAGGAGAAGGCGCAAAAGCAAGCCCTGGAAGACGTTGACATGAAGACCGAGGACGGAGCTGCTGCCGTCACTACTGAGGAGGCTGCTGAGGAAGAAGAGGTAGAAGACCCTGTTCCATTCATCACGAGAGCGCACTTTGAGGAGGCCATGAAGACTGCGAAGAGATCTGTTTCGGAGTCTGAGTTGCGTCGTTACGAAGCGTACGCACAGCAGATACTGGCCTCGAGAGGGCAGTTTACAAACTTCAGATTCACTGAGGACGGCACTGAGGGAGCAGGCAGCACCGGACAGGCCGCCGCTGCACAAGACGGCGCTGCGTTTGGTGCTGTTGAGGAAGACGACGACTTGTACAGTTAGGTCTTAGAGTAATTCTAATGTATAAGAATACATATTGAAGATAAATGTTAGTGTAGAAAAGAAGAAACGATGAACAAGAAGAAAAGACGAAGAGATCAATGTGGTTTAGCAAACCAGAGGCTAAGTGAAGTTTATTTTACCGTTACTTTTCAAGTCAGCATCAGCAACAAACCTTATTTGGATAATGATTCAACATCAATTGCACCGCAGTATATTGAACAATGGAAGCAAATCAGCACATTGTAGAGCCCCTTATAGATGAAACGTATAAGACAAGTGGTTTACACTATTCAACCATAACACCAAAGCCTAAAACCTCATGGTCTACTTCAGGCGTGGATCCAAATGTGGGGTCGAGTTCTTCGATTGCGCACCTCCTCTTTTGGCCGGGACTTTTTATAGCAACTGAAAATTTTCATATAAAGGCATCACTATCTTGAATGCACTAGGAATCTGATCCAGACCTTAGATACCACGTTGGATCGTTCTCACGGCATAGTCATATACTGGTTATATTTCTTTGCTTGTATTATTCAGTTTTCATACATATACTGATAGCATGATGAAGCCATTCACGTTTGGCCATGGGGGGTTGTTCATGTTGGCCCCAGCATTTTTGATTACCACTGAGTTTGTTGTGTCGAGGTTCTCGGCTGGGAGCAAAGTGGTTAAGTCAAATAACAACAGGCAGGCAGCAGCTGCTGCTGCTGCCACTTCGATGAAGTTTAACCAGAATATCAAATCAGCATGGATCAACTATGGTTCGGAAAAGTAGTCTTCCCGATTAAGAGCGCACTTGAGCTCATCACACAGTTCTTATAGCACTTCAGGCAGCATTCACGCTCCACTCATACCACAACTACATCTTATACTACAACACAACACATTTATTTTAGTTCATGTTCTTCTGCATACCTTCCTTCCTTATACCTAGTCCGAAGGACTCTTTCATATTCATTGCATTGTTGTCTGTTTGTTTTGTATAATTAGTTAATTAATGTTTCTGCGAGGGATTGTAGAGCTGTGAGGCTATTATAAAGCTAATGTAAAGCTAATGTAAATCTAATGTAAAGCTATTGTAAAGCTATTGAAAGCTACGGCAGGGCTATTGTAAGAATGTCTGCATAAGAATGAAGATGATTGGGTCATACTATACATCATTTCGAAAGAATATGAACGAAGAAAATAAAGATGACAAGAATACAGATGCACAGCACAGTGAATGCAAGAGTATTAAAATAGAAATCATTATCGTATGGAGTACTCCAAGTGCCTATACTTTTGCACCCAAACCTGATCACATGACCATTTCCTTTCTCCGCGCTCTCATTGGCCGAAAGTTTTTTCTAAAACCAAAGTTTTGATAAATAAAAAGTTAAGAGTCGATACTATAATGTTTGCCAGAGCCAAGAACAGCACTGCCCGCTTGATAACGCAATCCAAGAGATTCAACTCTAGCGGGCCACACCATGGCGGCAGCGAGAAGCCAGTGGAGATCAACGTCACTCGGATCTTCGGTGTTGCTGCTTTGGCTGGTGGCTTGTTGGTGTACAGAAACCGTGAAAAGTCAGAGAAGCCATTGGTTTCGAGCAAATTGTACGAGCTGGTGGCGAGCGGCGAGCGCGAGGACTTGAGAAACGCCAACTACCAGAAGAGATACGACGTTTCGTTCCTCAAGGCCGTTATCAGAGATAAGGGAGGTATAGGCCAGAGGCAGTACAGAAGCAACGACTCCACCCCGATTCCAACCAGTTTGATTCCTACACACTCACCATACGGCAACCAATTTGGTGCGGGTATCAAGACGGAAGCGTTGGGTCCAAGAAAGGAGAGAATCAGAATCTACGCCCCAATCGACACCTCTGCCTAGGGCCCAAGACAACCTTTTCAGACGGGAACTGCCTGATACTCAGTTACTCGGCTTTGCATTATTACTCTACTGGATGTGGTAGGATATAGAGTCTCAATTGTGGTGATGAGAGTGTAGTACGTTTTCATGCCATTATAATACATTAAGATACGAAGAATTGTAGCAGGTGATGACATTGGTGATGGATGGAATGTTGAGCAGAGCACACGAGTTGTTGTGTACTTGCTTATGGTCACTGTATTGTATTCACCAGAACACATACACTGCTATAGTAGACTTTTCACACAATACCATTGTACATTAGTAGGCTGTGGTATACATGTGCTATTGTAGATATGTAGTTATCAATAGAAGTGCAGTATAGTAAAGTATGCATATTACGGTTGATACGTACAATGTGCTATAGTTTACTATAGCACCCTACACACCTCTATAAGCCTATTCACACGATCCTAAACAACATCACCCTTGTCGTCTCCACAATTTTTTGAAAAAGTCAAAATCATCAGCAACGATATACATGAAGCCAGTTCTTGCTTCGACCATTCGCAGCTTCCGCAGACCAACTATCTACACCACTTTCGCCAGAGCCATGTCTACAGAATACAGTGTCCTTGTTTTCGACAAGCCAGGAACCGACAGAACCGAGGTTAGACCAATCCACTTGCAGGGGGTAGCACCTAACGTCAATGCTGGTATCATCAAATACGCAGGTGCCCTCTTCACTGACGAGACAAAGACAAAGTTTGCAGGCAGTCTGTTCCACATTGTTGCCAACAACAAACAAGAGGTGATCGACTTCTTAAAGAAAGACATCTACTACACTAAAAACATCTGGGACTTGGACTCGGTGATTATCCATCCTATTGGTGTTGCTGTCCGTTTACCAAAGTCCATTGATGGTGCTGACCCGGAGTTCTTCAAGGTATAGAGATTATTGCTAAAAGTGTGGCTTATCATGTATACTATTCAATCCATTGTCTATCTACTTGTACTTAACTGTATTCAACCCAATAGTAAGCTGAAGTATCATACTGAAGCATCAAAAGCATTAGTAATGTCATCAATCGCAGCCAATTGCTCTCAATCAGCCTTCTTAATTCCCCTCCAATCAGTATCTCGAATAAAATCGCCAATCAACGTATCTACGCCCCCCTACATCTCTAAACCAACACGTAGATTAAAAAAATGAATGAACCCATGTTCTATGTATGAACGAAATCTCAAATAAGTTGATCTAGTAACCGACACCGATCAAGTAGTCGGCCAACTTCTCAACAACAGCGGTCGCTTCACCTGCAACGACACCGGCTGGGTAGTGTGCAACCAAAATGGCCTGCTTGGTTCTGACGGCAACAACACCCTCCTCGGCCTGCTTACCGTAGATGGATCTCTCGTCGGCTCTCAACAAGAAGTACTTGGCACCCTGGACATGCAATCCGTGGGCTTGCAAGTTGGACGCATCGTCGTACCCTTGAGCAATAGAAACAATCTCCTCAGGCTTCAACTCAAAGCCAGAAGATTGTGCCCACAATGAATCACCTGCACGGGAGTATAAAGCGGCTTTGTCAATCTTGCCAGTAGCAACTAAGTTGTCAGTGTATGCTTGCCAGGACATCGTGTAATTAGTAAAGAAGAGAGTGGTATAAAAAAATCGCCAACTTTTAAATCGATCTGTTGGTATTTTCAGTTCGTATCATGTGATCAATTATGTAACCGTCAAGGATCTGAGGCTGATTCTGGTGTTGGGTTGATTTGGGTTATATGGGTGTCCGAAGGGTGAATGCATGGTAGACGCATGGTGGTTATAGTTTGGCGTGAACTTAAACTTTAACCGGACTCAAGTTAACTGTCAACTCATGGTGCTTTTGCTGTTGTAGTTGGCTGCTTAGTTGTTTTCGTCTTCTTGGATGTCGGTGTCGAACACTTATTGTTATTGGCTGATATGAACTGGTAATGACTTGGGTAAAAACTGATGATGAATAAGTTATTTCACTCACTTAGTGACTTCGCTTTACCCTGCAACTACAACATTGGCAATGCTTGCTTAAATTATGAAGACATCATACCTGTCGTACAATTCCAATACCACAAAACGTGCCTCTTGACAATTGCGTTACTAGAGTGCTGCTCATTTCCAATCTGTTAAGTCCTGATTTCCATTTACAGTAACTTAGAGGCATGCTGGAGCTTCTTGTTGAATGAGATTATATCCTTTAGTGACTTTATTGAGATGAATGGATGGTGCTACACACTTTAGAAGAATGAATTGGTTCTGAATCACTTATTTCGTTGAGCCATGTGTTACACTTGTGTAATTACTAGTGCACTGTGTTCACTTCTGTGCTTGTGATTTATCACTAGCTTAATAGTGTTACACTGGAGATTATTTCTTCTTTATTGGTTCATGAAGTATTACCACTCATTAGTGATCCAAAAAAGTACTAGAGTCTATCTAAAATGGAGCCTCATCAGGATACTTCTGAAGATGGTACTTGCTTCCTAAATCACTGATTTTCTTCTGCTCTGCTTCACTCAACTCAAAGTGGAAAACATCCAAGTAAGACTTGACCCTTTCGGTGTTGCTCGAGGCAGCAACAGGAAGAATTCCATTCTGGTGAACCCATCTCAAGATCACTTGTTCATCGGTTTTGTTGTGTGCCTTTGCAACTTCCTTAACGTAGTTGAGCAATTCCTGGTTCTTGTCCGAATTCTCAATCAACCCAGCCAAAACAGCATACCCTTCAACAAGAATACCATTCTTCTTAGTAAACTCAACTATTCCAGGACTTTGGTTCTGCAAGTTTGGCGAGTACTCGATTTGGTTCACAACTGGCTTGTGCTTTGGGTTGGAGTTCAAAATGGCCTGGATGTCAGCAACTCCAAAGTTGGAGACTCCAATAGACTTGGCCAATCCCTCGTCTTTCAACTGCTCAAGGTACTTCCATGCCTCGACCAAGGTAAATCCATGGGTTTCCTTCTTAATGTGGGCAGAGTGTAACAAGTACAAGTCAACATAATCGGTTTCATAGCGCTTAAGCGAAGCCTTCAACGCCTCGTAAGGATTGGCTTCATTTGAGTGTCCACCAGGAAGCTCGAAGTGAAGAAGCTTGAATGTCTTGCCATTGTGCTCTCTGTCACCAGTCCAGTACTTATCGGTAATGAAAATCTTGCTCCTGTCAACTCCGCTCTTCTTAATTGCCAACCCGACCTCTCTGTTAGTGTTGTACAACTCTGCTCCATCAAGGTGTCTGAACCCAAGCTTAATTGCCTTGTCAATTCCTTCAACCCCAGACTCATTAACTGCCTCACCCCCATAGTTGAAGTACTTACCAGTACCGAAAGCAATAGGTGGTACAGTGTTACCGTCGGATAATTTGAAACTTGGGATGCTCATTCTGTTCGTTTGTCTTGTTTGTCTTGTTTGTCTTTGACTGATGAAGTTTTGCAGCCATGCAAATTTCCATCCTTTTAAACTGTCAAGAAGACCAGCATAGCGTAATCAATGATTACGAATTGCACACTACGGATACTACATCCCTACCCTCTGGTACTCCACAGTTTTCGTTTACTTGTGTTTCTCAGTCAGCTTGGTGGCGTTGCACTAAACAAGCTTACTCATCTGGTTTGCAACATCTCTAGAATATTCTTTCGGGTATTGGAGTACTTGTGGCCAGGTGAAATTGGACATTTGTGGAGATTTCTGCTTGCCAATCTTTAAAGGATGCAACGAATTCAATAAGGCCCATGAATATTTTTTGTTCAGTGCTATTACTGGGGAACCAGGGGAACCAGAAGGAGGACTGGAAGAAGGATCGAGAAAACAGACAACACTACAGTATTATTTGTTGAATAACTAACCAACTTAGAAGTGGAGTAGATACAAGAATATGATAGCATCGATAAGGCTGAAGCCACCACAGACAGAAACTATGCTCAAAACCTCAAATGAACTTAGGTGTCCGCATGTTATTGATAAACTCGAAGGAGCTTACATATGCGATCTATGGAACCTTCTATGGATTGGCCACCCTAGCAACAAGCTCAAAATATTCAGTACAAGAGCTAGAAAATACCGACCTCTATTATTGGTGATGCTCGAATGAGTGTTAGTAAGCTGCCCCACAACCTTAAACAGCAATATTCTTAATCCTTCAACGTAATTGAAGCAACTATTACCGAACAGAATCTCAGATCAGCCCTTCCACAACAGCCCAATGTCTAAATTCGGGGCTAAGTCTAATTACGATATCTAACATGTGGAGTTTATTGTAAATCTAACCAATATCCATTTCTTGATTACTTATACCATCCTTTAATAATACATTTTCTAAACGTCTAAGACCTCAATCTTTCTCTTCTTCAAAACAGGTTCTGAAACCTCTGACACCTCCGCTAGATCATCCTCATCATCGATAATTATAGTATCTCCTTGCATGGTCACATCTCCATCGTCCTCTTCATTGTTTTCATCACGGAACACCTTTTTCTCTCTCAACTGAATGTCTGGAAATGTCTTTCCTTCTGTATCTAAAATAGTGATGTACAATTCAAGACTTTCTAATTCGTCATTCTCATCTTGCACAAGTATCAACTCGCCTGACTTGAACCCTGGAAGCTCGATCAACTTCTTCTCCAAGTTGTCATCAAAGTCAGCATCGTAGATTAACTTGGATTTGCCCAAAATGATCGAGATGCCCTCCTCTTCGAATCCATACTTTTCAATCAAACTGCTCACCAACCATTGCAAATCGTTTTCTTGAGTTTGCTTCTGAGATATGTTCATCACGCCTCGTGATATCAACGAAGAGCTCGCACATCTTTCGTTCGGCTCAACCAACTTGGCAGATGTGATGTACTTGTTGGGTTTTATGCTGATGAATGTGGTGGACGATTCGCTGACAATTGACGAAAAGTCAGACGAGCCTATCAAGTCGTGTTTGAAGAATTGAGTCCCATTCAAGCACAGGAATCCACTGACAATTGCATTGGTGGTGGCAATGGCAGGAATGATGTTTCCTGCAATCTGTTTGGTGTCAAACTTAGATTTGACCTCGATGTTAAAAATATAAGAACGCAAGTTTGCTGCAGAGCATACAAAGTTAAGAGTATCGTCGTCGTCCTTGTCGAATGAAATAAACGGTTCTTTGCTACTTTGTATTCGCTGCTGCAATGCCTTGCTGGAAGCTTGTAATACGTAAAGACTTTCCAATACAGACCATATTTTGGTCTCGTTATCCAATACAGTGTTTCCGCTTGAGTTTAGCCTTTTTAGGTCTTTGGCATACTGAGAATAATCAAGGGGGATTGGCTTTTGTCTTGTTTTCCACAATGACTCTATCAACAATAAGCGTTCAATGTCATTTTTGAATATCTTGGTCACCAATTCAACAACAAAGTGAGATTCTGAGTTGTTTGTGATCAAGTTACGCAAATCCTGCAATTCATTAAATTCCTTATTCATGTTTTCGATTTCCTTCGCGTCGTTGGTTTCGGTTTTGATCGTTTCTTGGTTGTTGAGCGACAGAGCAGATTCATTTTCATCGAACAACTGCTTGAACAAGAATTCTTTGGCCCATGTGATACAGTGGACTGGTTGTGATGGAGTGGATCTAATAGTACACACAGGGTACGTTTTCGGAGTTACCTTTGCATTACAGTCAAAGCACTCACTATAGTAAGGGTAGATGGGTTGGATCTGTCCATCGAATCCCGTGGTTCCACTCTCCATCAATGGTTTCTTCAAAAATAAACACATCTTGTTGACATATCTCCTGGCCTCTATGTTGTCCAACGCATTGAAGATGAAGCTGAACTGATCCCACCATTCACTGGGGAACTGAGTAGTATCCATGATATTACCGTGATGAGGAACCAATTTAGCATCGAAGTAGTTGAACGACTGTACAGCCTGGGCTATTGTCAACGACTTGGACTCATCAATATCCTTCTGGCGAAACAAAAACTGTCGGTTCAAGTTGGACAAGGTGACAGTGTCTAGATCCACTATATGGATCTCACCATACCCTGTCAAAAGGAGATTTTTCAACAACTCACACCCAATACCTCCAGCCCCCACCATCAACACACGAGTGCCTCTGATTCTCTCGTACCTTTCAGCTCCCAAGATCTTCTTCAAGTACGTATCCTTCGGCATTGTTGATTATCAATTGACTTCAGATTTTTTTCAAACAAAATTTCTCGATCTCTGGTGATGGACTGAATCTGGACAAAGGTCATATTCGCTGTCCGTCAACGGGTAGGCATACTTCACATGGAGTTTGCTCCGACACTTACCAGGAGGAGCCGGTTTGAGTCTTAAAAAAATTGAGTCGAGTTTTATAGAAAATATGGTCTCCCACCTCTACGGTACCCACTACCTATTTCCATTGATTTGAGTTGTATTATCCACACTTTTGATTAAGGTTGTATATATTTACTTTGTATTACACAGTTAGACACTGGTGAACAAGGTCCAAACACCTTGCAAGTAACCCACGATTTCGTCACCTCCCAATTTGGATTCTCCGTACAATCTGTCGACAAAGTTGATTGGAACTTCACCAACAGTGAATCCCAAAGATCTGGCTCTGACCATCATTTCCATCTGGAAAACGTAACCCTTGGACTTGGTGACATCGATGATCTTCTGCAAGGCATCCTTCTTGTACAATCTGAAGGACCCAGTCAAGTCGGACACGTTAGGTCTCAAGACGGTTGCAGCCAAGAAGTTGGCACCTCTGGACACCAACTTTCTCTTCAAGTCCCAGCCGAACACACCACCGTCGCCAGCATATCTGGTACCGGTGACAATGTCGAAGTTCTCGGACTTTTGTTTGGCAATCAACTCTGGGATAGCTTCTGGGTGGTGCGAGAAATCAGCATCCATGATGATGACAAAGTTTCCAGTGACAAACTGCAAACCGTGAACATAGGCAGTTCCCAATCCCAACTTGCCTGCTCTAGGCTTCAAAAGAATGTGCTCCTTGCCAAACACATCAATCAACTTTTTGGCAATCTCTTGAGTACCATCTGGAGAAGCATCGTCCACAATGATCACCTCCCAGTCCAACTTGTGCTCCTTGAAAGTCTTGGCCAACAAGTAGATCAAGATGGGTAAGTTCTTCTTCTCGTTGTACGTGGGTAAGATCACAGAGTACTTGTTCGCCATGGTGTTGGTGTTGGTCTCTTGTATTTGTTGTTTGGCAATTTACGTGTCACGATGAAAAATACTGCAGGTAAGAATGTATGGGGCGGATCACGTGGAGAAGCGATGAAGAACCCATTAGAGGTCGGTTGGGTAGAGTGGAGAGAGGAGTAGAGAGAAGAGAGAAGTAGAGAGAGAGAAGAGTAGAGAGAAGAGCCTATTGGGTGTTGCAAATATGGACTATTCCAGTCTTTAATTGAGTGATATTTCTCACCATTGAACAGACTAAAGAACTCTTCTACCATGTACTCCTCACGTGGCTGCAAAATAACTCGTCTATTCACTATATCCTTTAGTTCTTACGTATCTTCAAGTACTCACACTAGAAGCGTATCTCATACCAATACCTACTCAGCCATCCATACCATCCATCCGGTCACCATTCCCAGATCATCCCACCAAATCTACCATTCTTACCATCACCCTATTCTTCACAATTTTGCAGCCAAAAAAGACCCAATCCACACTACAAAATCACCAATGTCTCCTCCCTACAATAACTCTCAATCTCTCACGTAAAAAGTACACATCCAAAGGTCCATATCCAAAGAACTTCCAAGTCCAATCATCAAACCCACAAACAAAAAAAGAAGCAACCTTGAAATAAAACAATCATCACACAACCTCTATCTATAGTACATCACACTGCGTGTGAACATGCATAATACAAAGCTGAAATAGTCCTCCATACCTAATGGTTCAAGCTCAACGAGTTAATCTGGTTAGCGAGCGAGTTGTACCCGTTGGGGTCCGAGTTGTCCGACGACCCAGAGTGCGCAGGCATCGTCATGTTCTTGTTGTAGAACTGCGAGTTTATTTGTTGTTGGCTGTACGCGTACAACCCTGGCGAGTTGGGCTGGTTGTATTTTTGCTGCCCATACGTTTGTTGCTGCCCGCCCTTTTGGTTCTGGAGCATCATCAACTGTTGTGGGAGCATCTGCGACAGCGGCGTAGCATTGCCGCTGCCACGCAAGTTCCCGCCGTTGAAGTGGTAGCCATGCGTCTTGTTGTTGTTATTGCTGCTGCTGCTGCTGTTGTTGTTGTTGCTGGTGTTGTTCGAGTTCGAGTTCGACGTGCTGCTCGCGTTGGAGTTCGAGTAGTGGCTGTTGGCCGAGCCAATCGAGTTGTGTCTCGACTGCGAGTAAGATGCGTGGAGCGGTTGCGGTTGTTGCAAACCCATGAGCCCGTTGCTCAAGTTTAAGGGCTGCCCACTGGCAGTTGCTGCTGCAATTGCAGCAGCAGTCGAGTTGACAGACTGCATCGAGTTGCTACCGTGGTTGTTCACACTGAGCACCGGCTTGGGTGCTGCACACTTCAAGCAGCACAAGTTCTTTGCAAAGTTATGGTACATACACAATTCACACTTCCAATCTCCTGCTCTGAACGGCACGTTGTTGCCGTAGTGCGAACGAGAACCGTGGTTACCGTGGTGCCCGTTGTTGTTATTGTTGTTTGAGTTCGAGTAGTTTTGTGAGTACAGGTGCTGGTTGTAGTTGTCGTGGTAGTTGTTGTACGAGTGGCTCGAGTTTAGCACCGACGCCGCGGCGCTCGCAGGGTTCACGTTATTCATTGCCAACTTGTCGCTGTTATAGTTGTAGTTGTTGTTTCCGTTGTTGTTGCTGTTATTGTTGCCGTTGCTCTTCGACTCGCGACGGTTACCGTTGGAACCATTGGTGTATATCGATTCTTGGATCGCAACTGCGCTCGACGCAGGGAACGAGCAGCGGAAACAGTGTGTGCGTCGTTGGAAGTTGGAGAATCCACACGATGGACATGTCCAGTCTCCGGGTCTAGGACGGTTCTTCAATGGTGGGAAGGGAGTCAACAATTCGGTTGCTGCGTCCAATACTCGTGTGGACGAGGGCTGCACCTCAATAGCTCTGTCGTTGAGTGCACGGCCATTCATCGACAACAGATCAGTGGCTTCTTCGTGCGTCAGAAACACGGCAAACCCAGAAATGCTTCTCGATTTACTGACACCGGCACTATTCTTGTCGTCTGTTCCTTGTAAGCTCCAGAAAGCTGCTGGCCGACCGCCAAATTGCGTGAACCACAGCTCCAACTCGGCCTGCGTGGTGTCTGGGGTCAAGTTGGAGAGATAAAGAATCTTAGAACGTTCAGCCAAGAACACACGGGCGTCCTGGGCCAGATCGTATGGTCTTGTCAACACGCTCGCGTGCTCATTCACGGGCAACGACTTTTTCGACAACTGCACCAAGCAGTCGCTGTACACTTCGACGGTGGACTTTGTTTTCGTGGGTGTAGATGCTGTTATGCTTGCTGTGCTGTTGTTGCTGTTGTTGTTGTTGTTGTTGGAAGTAGAGTTGGAGCTGCTGGTGCTACTGGTGCTGTCAGGCACCGGCGAAGACGCCGAGTAGTGGACAATATCATCAGCGTTGTCAACACCAACCTCCAACGCCGCACTAATGCTTGCCAACAGGTGCGGCGAGTATGCGACGGCCTCCGGGTGCGTTGTCTGCCACTTTGCGTACTCGTTTTCCAAGTCAAAGACACGCGGGTGCTGCAAGTACGCCGGCAAGGCGACCAGCTTGTCGCGGGCCTCTCTGAGGAGCTGGACGCGCAACTTGCTTGCGTCGAGGGTGACCAACGAGAACTCCAACTTTTGGTCAAGGACATGTTCCTGGACCCAGGCGTCGAATGTGGCGATGGCATCCTTGAACGACCCGGCGTTGCGCACATGCTCCCACGAGATGCGATGGAGCTGGGAGCAGTACGGGGTGATGGGCGTGTTGACCGGACGCACCAAAACACTCTGCAGATGGACACGCTTGAGAGTCTTAGCATCAACAACAGTCCATGCGAACTCAATCAACTCGGTCGAGTCCTTGGTAATATACATGGCCGATTCATCACAAGTGGTGGCCGTATGTACGACCACATAGATATCACTCATCGTAGCAGTAGACGGGTGGATAGCGAAAGCGATAGAAGAGCGGACACGGTGGAATAACGTAACAGACTTCTCCAAAGCGCTGGTAAAAATGATTGAAAACTCTTCGATTTTTTATCCGTGAGATTTTGATTTTGATTGGGAGACGACACGAGCGAGCGCAGCGAGCTCGAGGGATGGAGATTGAAAGTAAAAGCAGGGCAGTTGGAGTGGTGGTGTTCGTATATATGTACATACATGTGTACACCTGTTGACGTGTCAAGAACTAGTTCATGGGGATGAGTGTATTATATTGTACTGTAGTGTGAGTGTGGAGTAGTAGGAGTAGTAGTGTGCGTGGTGGAGACAGAGAATGGCAAAGGGTGGAGGTAAAAAGTGTATGTATGATGTTGGTGAGGAGAGACAAATTGGAGTGGGTATCGAACTGTTGGATTTGATTTGTAATGGTGCGAATCATGGTGGTGTTAATACGTCTTTGACTTCTTCTGGTTTATACATTTAGTTGGCAGATTCAAGATGAACTGAATACATGAATGAACAAATGAATGTGAGTGAAAAGCACAGTGAAAAAGTATCATGGGACTAGATACGACAGAGAAACGTAATGACAACGAGTGGTTTGGTAGGGTTGTTATATAATGTATAACGTGGACTACTGGATACTGGAAGCTAGAGCCAATATACGTTGTTTGTGTGATTGACGGTATATGCAGTTGTCAAAGTAATGGTTAGTCTCTTAGGGTTAGTGTGCATGATATTATAATAACGGGTACGGTATTCATATTTGTTATGCGTTTGTATGGGTTTACTCGTACTGGAGTCAGTAGTAGTATCTTATTAAATTCAGTTAGTATACACCAATATACACCAATATACACCAACCGTATTCATGAAACTTCATTCTCAGATCCAGTTTATTCATATGCGTAGCACATTCAGATATCATGATCCCGTATCTTTCTAGTCTTTTTCTATTTTTAGGTGTATAGAGAGCCTATACTTTTCTAGTTAACGGGTATAAAATACTAAGACATGGCTCATTTTCATACCCATACTTGCACTCATATTCATGATCATATATACTTATACTCATATTCGTAATCATATATACTTATACTCATATTCGTAATCATATATACTTATACTCATAGTCATAGTCATAATCATATATACTCATAATCATATATACTCATAAGCATATATACTCATACTCATAGTCATACTCATATATACTCATAAGCATATATACTCATACTCCTCAAACTCATACCCATAATCATATATACCCATAATCATATATACTCATAAGCATATATACTCATACCCATAATCATATATACTCATACTCATACCCATAATCATATATACTCATACTCATACTCATAATCATATATACTCATAAGCATACCTATAATCATATATACTCATACTCATACTCATAATCATACCGATAATCATATATACTGATACCTAAACTTGCAGATATCAGTATTCTCCTGCTTACATAACTTACTGCTGTTCTTGTTACACTAGTAGTATTGCCCACACCTAAACATGCCATACTGTACTCATTCTAACAAACTTGGATCAACTCCATAGCTTGCGTATGCACTATTATCATCTTGTATTCTACTCTTTATTGGTCGTTATAAGCACCTTGTAGTCCCCTACCAACACCAGCTCTGGCTGAAAATTCGCAGCCAAATTCTGCCACTATAATTTTGTAGAGACAGCTTGACAGTAGAAAGATTAGTAAGAGCAGTCTGAGCTAAATAGCAGAGATAGAAAGTGATCATAAATCATACCACACCTCTCACAACCATCTGAATAACCAACTACCAAATTTTCAGCTGCTAACCCACCATCTCAACTCCACCACGTTCATCGTGCTCGTCTCCTTGTCCATAACAATACACCTTCTACAGCAAAACAGCAAACAATCAGCAGTAAGCATAGGGAACACTTGCTAACCAAACTTTTCAAACCACATTCACTTCTTTAGCAACCAAATACCTAAAGCCTACTTTTTCATATGATCCAGTAATGATCCGTATGTATACTAATACCACCCCCCCTTACAACCTCCACCAATTGACCTCTGATAAACCTGTACCACTCATATTAACCCTAACACACTCCTCCTCACCACCCCCTCTCCTTTCTACCACATTCCCGCGACACTTCCACCATTCCTTTCCATCGCTCTGCTCAACCTTATCACTTGAAACGATCGCGCTAAATATTCATTTCGCGTAACTTTACAAACACCAGTCTTCTTCTTCCCATGAGGACCATGCCGTTCCCAGCGTTACTAGACGATCCTCTGGTCGATCCCATAGTGTTACGTGGCCAGCAGAGGGTGTTCACCACCCAGTTGATCATTTGTCTGTTTGCCGGCGCCTTTTCGCTTGGGCTCTTTTGCATCTTGCGCTACAGGTGGCCACACATATACGCCGTCCGCACCTTGAGACGCAACGCCAACGTGCAATTGAAGCCGCTTCCCAACAAGTACTTTGGCTGGATCTCCGTTGTCTACTCCACCTCAGATGAGGAAGTGTTATCGTGCTCCGGCCTCGACGCCTATGTGTTTTTGGCCTTCTTCAAGATGGGCATGCGCATCGCATTCCAGTTGTCGTTTCTCGCCATCTTTGTCTTGAGTCCGGTGAGGTACTACTTCACAGGCAACTACGACAAGGACAGTATCATGGCCACGGTCCTCAATTCCATGTTTGTCTTGTACGAACCTCCCAACAGGACCCTTGAAAAACCAGCAAAACCATCCCCACCAGAATTCGACCACAACTTCCCCAAGTACTTCTGGGTCTACCCCATCTTCACCTACATCTTCTCGGCCATTGTGTTTGTGAACCTCTACAGTTTCACCAACGATGTCTTGAAAACACGTCAAAAGTACCTTGCATCGCAAAACTCCATAACCGACCGCACCATACGATTGGACGGCATTCCCAAGAAACTCTTGCGTAAAAACAACCCGCATGTGCTCAAGAACTTTATCGAGGACTTGGGCATAGGCCGTGTCATGGACGTCAAGCTTATTTACGACTGGACTCCTTTGGAGCAATTGTTCAAGCAACGTTACAGTCTCATTAGAAAATTGGAGCAAACATACTCTTCGTACTACGGCTTGGACATAGACATCTACAACCAAACGAAAACACCCTCGGTGCTTCCACAGACCATGGAAGACCCTCCCATGGACGAATCAACCTCGAGCGGTAAGAAACAGAAGGAAACAAAGCAGAAGATCATCGAGCTCTCCAAGCAGTTGGTACATGTTAATCAAGACATTCGAAGTGTCCAGGCCAAGTTCGATCCGCAAACATCCACCATCAACTTGAACGAAAACCCCGAGTTCAAGCAGGTGTCGCTGGCGTTCATCACCATGGATTCGGTTGCACTGGCGCAGATGGCTGCGCAGACCGTTTTGGACCCTCGTGTGTATAAGTTGCTTGTCAACTTGGCACCAGCACCCAAAGACATCAAGTGGGAGAACTTCAAGCTCACGTCGAACGAGAAAATGGTCAAGTCGTACTTGATCACTCTTGTTATCGTGCTAAGTTACTTTGTAATCATCTTCTTGGTTACGCCATTGACCACCTTGTTAGACTTGAAGACCATATCTAAGGTGTGGCCTGCGCTTGGGGAGTTCATCAGCAAGTCCAAATGGTTGACTACATTTGTGACTGGTATCTTACCACCACTCTTGTTTTCGCTCTTGAACATCCTGTTACCATACTTTTACAGGTACTTGTCGAAACACCAAGGGTACTCGTCCAACAGCGATATAGAGCTCTCTACATTACTGAAGAACTTCTTCTTTATCTTCTTCAACTTGTTCTTGGTCTTCATAGTGACGGGGACTATTTGGGACTACATGTCATATATAAGTGACACCACGAAGATTGCATACCAGTTGGCACGTTCGCTCAAGAAGTTGTCTTTGTTTTATGTGGACTTGATACTCTTGCAGGGCTTGGCCATGTTCCCCGTGCGGTTGTTGCAGGTGGGCGACTTTGTCGTGTTGAACATTGTTGGCAAGTTGTTCTTGTTGAAGTCCATCTTCTTGCGGACTCCACGAGATTACCGTGCGTACTACTACACCCCTCAAGTGTTTGATTTTGGGATCCAGTTACCGCAGCACATCTTGATATTTATTATCATCTTGATCTACTCTGTGGTGTCAACCAAGATTGTGACGAGTGGGTTGGTCTACTTCGTGTTAGGATTCTTTGTGTACAAGTACCAGCTCATCTACAACTTTGTGCATCCACCGCACTCCACTGGGAAGGTGTGGCCTATGATATTCCGGAGACTCATTCTCGGGCTCATCATCTTCCAGCTTTTTATGTGTGGGACGTTGGCACTCGAAGGTGCGCTTTTGCTTGCGGTGTTGACGTCGCCGTTGTTGTTTGTGACGTGTGTGATTTCGTGGAACTTTGAAAAGTACTACTTGCCGTTGAGCACCTTCATTGCCTTGCGGGCGATTCAAAGTCCTGACGACTTTGACCACGAGTTTGACGACGACCGTCTGCTGACGATAGCAAGCACACCGGAGCTCGACGACTCCCCAATGAGTGCGTCGACGAGCAATGCTATGGTGGACAGTGTCGACGCAACGCCTGTAGCCGACGAGTCGTCGTTGCTCCTTTCGGGGATCCATTCCGTACGCAACTACAGCCGAACACCCAAGAGAAGAGCGCTGACGATAGACGAGGAGCGCGAGCAGTTTGCAGACTACACATATCCGTTCTTGGTCGATCCGCTCAACGGGCCGTGGGTGGGGTTCGAGGGAGACTACATCTCGATGGTGGACTACCACTCGAGCCTCAACGACTACGACGTCGAGGCTGGCGACTTGAGCCTCGTGTCGGTGACCGAACACGAGGTAATTGTAAAAAAGAAGTTGCAGGTCAGCGAGTGGGAATAGCCGAAGTAGCTTGGAACTCTATACGCATCTATAATAATAGAATAATCGGTAAGTGACCCTGTCAGACCCCCATGACCCCAAAGCCCCACGATCATTTGGAGAAACTCCGTGTCCATCGTCTAAATGCTCGTCTCTTGATGTTTATATGGATTAGGTAACATAACCATTTTGGGATAGGCTGCAATTTTTGTTGCAGCTAAGGGCAGTCTAGAGATGACGCCCTAAACCCAATCTTAGAGTGACTTAGCTGCCGATAACACATGTATGCGTTTTCCGTTTGAACGGTTGAGATGAGGGATGGAGACGAGACGTAAAAGTGACTGAAAAGGGACGGGATACGGGAGTTCCCATGAGACGGGGAGGAGACGAGGACAGAAGATCACAGGGATGGAGGGATAGACGGGTTTCAGGTTCACAAGGGGTATGGACCCCATTGGCACGCCAGAGAGGTACAGAGGAAGACGCCGTGGCCGCATCCCTACAGAGATGGAACTGCACTTGCCTTTGTACTAGACGATACGGCAGGCATGCTATCGCATAATGAGACATCGACTTTCGGCATCACCTAGCTCCAAAAAGAACAATACCACATGAAACAATAGGGGCACTCGTGAGAAGATGTAAATACTCGATTACTCGTAACGTCTACATCGTTCATCATCTTTAAAATCGACAAACACATTATAAAAAATATTTCCTGTTTCACCTTGTCGTTTTATTGTGACAGTCAATAGACGTGAGAAGTCTACACGCAAAGTTTGTCTGCATGAGACTGGTGGTCTGTCGATTGTTCTATATAAGGGGTCGTTTCGTCCCTCTTTTCATTCATTTGTGTATAATTTATCTTTGCAAACTATGAATATACTATATCAGCTTCACTGAAGATGAAGCAGGACTGAAGACGAATACCTCAGCTGGACTGATAAACCTAGAATCAGAAACACCTAGAATCAGCTGGACTGGTAAATGAACACCTGGGATCAGCTGGACTGATCCCACGAATATGAAATATGTGAGAACTTTAACATGAATAATGAAAGATGAATCTACACCATAGTAGTGAAAACTATATTAAAGATATACAATCACCACACGCAATCTTAGTGATATAAATGGCAACAAACTAAAATAGCCACGACAACTGTCGAAAGATCGCAATGATATAGGCTGCAGAAAACTTTTCGCAGCCAAAAATTATACAGGCAAACCACTGGGAAAAAGGAACAATAGGAGTCAACTGCAAAACAACTAAAAAAATCACCACATTGGTGGCAGGACTCGGGGACCGACAAGAACAATTATAAAGACTTAATATTCTTTCGTACGGCAGGGATCTCCAGTGGCAGCGGATTAAAAAAAGGGCCCAAAATAAATAAACATCCAAAGTGAGACTAAGTAGCCTATGATTATAATACGGGAGTGGCAAAAAAAATATGACTGGGTTAGGGGTTGTAAGGTGTAGGAATGCAAGGACGTTTACTCGGCAGCCACGCTGTAGAGCGCGTTTTCGTGCATCATCGACAGCATGTGAGGTGGCTGCTCTTGATCGTGGGCAAACATTTCGTCTTCGTCCTGATCGTCGTCCGGGTCTCCCTTCATCTTGACTTTTTGAGATTTGTTGGTTGCTTGCCTCTGTTTGCGGAGGATCGAGATGTTGACCAACTTTTCTTTGCGCAAGTTCTTGTCGACTACATAGTCGGGCTTCGAGGGCGAGTAGTCGCACTCGATGCCAAACTTGGAGCAGCTCGAGCACACTGGTCTGTTTTCGTCGCACTTCAAGTGCTTTATGCGGCAGATCCAGCATCCATTCTTCGATCTTGGGAGCAATCTTCTACGCGTGTACTTCTTGGGCTTCATCATACCGATGGTGCCGTCGAGGTTGGTGACGGGGATCTGTGGGTGCGTGTGCACGTGGTAGTTGTCCTCGCTCATTTTACGGGCAACCTGCTGTTGCTGTTGCAACTGCTGCTGCAAGTGTTGTTGTATTTGCTGTTGGTGTTGCTGCTGGTGCTGGTGCACCTGCTGCACCACGCTCTTCTTGGGAGTTTCGGCTTTTCTTCTAGGTGAGTCGTAGTACGACGAGAAGGATGAGTTCGAGTCCGAGTTGTGACGGAAGATGTTCAACGGAGGCATCAAAGCCTTGTTGATCTGTGGAGAGTCGTTGGACGTCGTGCTTGACGCAAACGAGTTGGTCAGGTACGCGGATGCGTTCGAAACAGAGCGTGTCGAGCTGGGCGACTGCTGGTAAATCTCCAAGCCCTTGTACTTGTTGCACAACGGGGAGATTCCCAACTGGTGCGGCGAGTTCTCTCCCAAGGGGGTGTTGTTGCTCACGGTTTGATTGGTCAGGTTTGCAATCTGGGTCAGAATCACCAAGTTCTTCTTGTTGGAGATCAAGGAGTTGCTGTTGATGCGGCCAAAGGACGACTTCTTCACGACTTTCCCGTGCGAGCCCAAGTTGGGCAGCGAGTTGGAGAAGGGCATGTTCTTCAACAGCATTGCGTGTGGAGGTCTGAACTCGTCAGCTGTGATGGGAGCGTTCGCTGCTGCAGCGGCCGCGGCTGCGCTAGCAGCCGTGCCGTTGGTAGCCAGGTTCGGCGTAACGCCGGACGAGTCTGACAAGGTGGGTGTGTAGGCGTCGCTGATGGTGGGTGTGTATGGATACTGGCCGAGTTCGTGGGCCGAGACCGAGTTTGGCAAAACGTAGCCAGGGCCATCATTCAAGTGGTGCGAGAGCTGCTGGAGGCTGATACTGCCTGGTACTGTGCTAGCACCACTACGCAAGACTGTGTCTGGAATCAGGTCGAGAGACGGATTCAAGTCAAACTCGGTCAAGTTGTACATGAGGTCGTTTGTGGGCAAGTTTGTGATGGAGTAGTCATTCAACAAGTCTGCTGTGGAGTCCAACTTGAACATCTGGGGGTGTGACGACTGGTTGTGGGAGTCGTTATGCAACGAGTTGACCGAGTTCATGGCCTGGTTGTTCGAGAAGATCGAGTAGTAGGACAGGTTGGGCAAGCTGTAGTCGTTGCCCAAGTAGAAGTCTGGGTTGTTTTGGGCCGCTGATTGAGCAGCGTGTTGCGGGTCAGCCATGTTGGGGGCGACGCCCGCGTCGTGCAAGGCGTTGGCAGACGTCGTTGGCGCGGACGACGACGTGGGCATGTATTGCTGGTGGTGGTTGGTAAATGCAGGGGGTGGTGATGCTGAGGAGAAGGGTGACGTTGTTGCCTGTGAGATGGCAACTGCTGGGGGCGCAGGCAACTGGCCACCAAACGCAGCGTCAGGGTAAAACTGATCTACGAGGCTAAAGTTGTTGTGTGTCATGACGCCTGAGGTTGGCGGAGCGGCGGTGGCAACATTCACATGCGAATTGGACACCAGGGGCGACGAAATAATCGAACTGTTCATCTTGATGGTGTCTTCCGTCTCAAACGACGAGTTGGGCGAGTTGGCCAAGGAGTTCGACATGATGCAATAATGGGAAATAAACGAATGTGTGGGATAAATGAGTGACTGAGTTTAGGTTAATAAAAGAGTGTATAGCAGTTAGATGGACATAGCGTGGTGGGCACACCCGCGAGACTGATGGTTGGCTTTGGTTGGCTTAAGATACAAGGAAAAGTATAAAGAATGATAAGAAATTGGGGGGGGCCCAAATTATATATATAGGAGCCACCGAAAACGCCTTATTGAGAAAACGGGAGAAATTTAAGCAGCCCAATCGAGAAAAAAAAAAAGTGGGACACACAAGGTTGCATACTTAATTATATACATAAGATAATATACATGTCTCCTCATGAGAGGGCTCCGGAAACCAATACAAAGAAAAAAGCCTAATAATAGGCTGGGAGAATGGGTATTAGGAGGCACTGAGACTCAGTATTGGAGCGTGTGCAGAACAATGCGTATTTGAGTTTTGTGGGAGGACTCAAAACAGACAGACAAAGTAGGGACAACAAGAGGATGGACGCACGGGGACGGGAATATTATTGGCAGGAGTGAGGTTGTGGTGTAGGCGAGACTGTGAGCTCGGAGGTGGAGGGGTGTTTGTGTGAGAGGCACGGGGAGGTACCGGCTGATTAGCGAGCCAAGTTTTTTTTCATATCCAGCGCAGCGAGACATGAAAAACGGCAGCGGTGGTGCGTGTGGTGATAGGAAGGAGGTAGCTGAGAGGCAGGAAGAGATCTGTAGAGGTATGTCGACAGAATGACTGATCTACGAACGCAGAGGCTCTGTATGCGCGTAATATCTCTCGAGGTGACTGTGTGTGTTTTGGGGCGATAGGTGCTGTTACCAATTTGTCGAGTCCTCCACAAAGCGCACGACTGTGAAAAATATGCAAACAAAGCCTGAAGACAAAGAGGAGTAGACGTCACCGGGCTAATTGACAATCGTGGCACTGATTGGCCCCAGAGGATCAGTCTGTTGGCGTGCAACGGCTGTGCGAGCTCCTCTCACCTCTCCACCTTCATTCCCGGCTCCGCACCACCGTTACCAGAGGTATGTGGGTGAAAAATTTCAGAGATAGTGATGGGCACAAAATCAGAAAGTATAAAGTGGGATCAAACCACTTTATTTGGGCAAAAACAACACCGCTGGAGCATGCACTACTGGGGGCTGCACCACTCCATTTCACTCCACTCCACTCCACCCACTCCTAACCAAGACCCTCTTGATTTCAGTTGCATGCAAGCAACCCTACTCGCAACCTTATTTCAATCCACGATTGCCCAATGCGTATAATTAGTAGCCATCCCACGTATGAAGCTTGGCTGTGCTTCACAGGTTATGCGGATATTCAGCAAATGTACGTATGGCCCACGCCTCCAAACGTATGGATGTTTGCATTTGCATATTCTCGCGACTGTCAACTACTCAGGCACTTTTCAACATGGCGAAGATCCCTTATCTTGTAGTTCTCTTCTCCCGTTCTGCTCTTCTCTTATGTTCTCATGTTCAGTTCTGTTCTCATCTTCTCCTCTGCTCCTCAAGTCTCATATTTCCTGTCCTACCAACCCTCTACTATTCGCAATCTGCTCCTCTGCCAATCATCTGCTCCTCTACTCCTCTTCTTCCCATCCCACATCCACAAAGATCATTGTGGCGGTATATCTCGGAATGTGATCGGATTGTTCTTCTTATCTGGATCGCTTCCACTGGTTTGTGTCCAACCTTTCAACCTTATAATTTCGCCTCGCCGCACGACCTTTTTGTCACGTGCAGCTTCCACGAGATGGTCTGGCCCTGCGAGCGACTTGACATGAGAAAACTTTTCACATCTCTTCTTTTCTTCTCCATACATATTACTACACTTCGGGATTACCAGCAAAACTAACGCACTCCATTTAGTCGAGCAAAAATGGCCTGAAGGAGAACGAAAACGACCCCATCATTATATAATCCAGCTTTAAAGCCTTGTGGCGATGTAAACTTTGGTTCGCGTGATGGAAACATTTCTCTCTCTACTATTCTGCTCACATTGCAATCCCAACATCAGCAGTTACATAATCCCACTCATAATCAATGATCTCCTCCACCTCTCCCTCCCCTTATCTAGGTGGGGAATTTTGTTGGGTGCCTTTGCTAACCTTTAGGCTTTAAAATAACGTCAATCCCCTGCACTCTGGGTCTTTCCCCAGATTGGGTATTCTCTCGTCACGTGTCTACAGAGACCAACAAAAATGGGCATTTAAGAGATAGGTTCCTTTATAACTGAGGAATCGCCCAATAATATACACAGCAATGGTTTCGCAATTCAAGGCTGGCAAGAACCCCAGATTGTGGCTCGTTGCGTTGATCGCAACGGCCGTCGCTACTGTCTCGTACAAGGTGTACGAGACCTACGCATCCAAAGACGAAGAAAACGCGGGAACCGAGGCCAACTACCACGCCATCTCCAAAAAGTACTCCGACAAGTCCATAGCCCTCACACTCTCGTCACTGATATTAAACTCAGCCATCCCCTTGCATGAGATCTTGGTCAACTCGGAGAATGTGGTCTTCATTCTTCCCCCAAACTTGTCCACAGACGACTTGAACAACGAATTGAACAAACTGTTGGTCAACAACACAAATAACTACAAGCTCATGCGCTGTTCAAATATGCAAGGATACGTCCACACTTTGAAGAACTTGAAACCTGACTTGTTGCTCATATGCCCGGACGACTTGGGCATCTCAAAGTTGAACTTGTCAAAGGACTTGAACAGATTTATCAAACAGATCGTCAACATAGATCAGACAACGGAGGACGTCTACTTGAAGTTGGCTCCGATTTTTAAGTAATGCATGTATCTGGTATACGAATCAATAGCGTTGGCTACAGTCTAATTTTTAGTACTTTGGGAATACGAGGCAAGGGATGGGGTGAGCATATTAGCCTCACAGCCTACATCCACAAAATGTAGGTGCCCGACATGTTTTCAGAAGAAACCGGACGTGATGTGAGCATGCCAAACGCATCCATTAGATTTCTGTTAGGCTCTGTGCATCTTCGCAGATCCTACGCTGCGTTTTCCATGCCCTTGCATAGCTTCTGTTCTATCTGCTATCAGGCCATTCTAATTTTTTTCTCACATTCTCTTCCTTTCTCTACGTTGCAAAAGCTCCTTTTAAAGCATGGTGCACTCGAAGGTTTAGACTTTATTACTGGCTATATGAATTGAATCACTCCGCTCTTCCACTCGTAAAAGTCACGTGATACCTTTTGCAGCCAATTGTATACCCTAAAGAGCTACACTAGCACCATCACCCCGCATATCTGAGCCCGCAGCATAGACCAACTTACCATTTTGAGATACATTCTTGATGATCTGTGATCTCCCAAATAAGGAGCGAGGTTGTCCCACGACATACTCTACCGTATGTCCCAAGTCCTTCAACTCGTTGCGTGTAGACTCTAAAATACCCTCTTCCAAGTTCACAATCGTCACTGGAGTGCTAACAGGCCCATTGCCTCCCTTACCTCTGTCTAAATGAAGGTTTTTCTCGTCTGCTCCAAGTACAAACCTAGGCGAGTCAGTCAGCTCCTGTGGTGTGAACCCGAACACAGTCAAATTTAATACATGCTGGACATGGCACACAGGCTGCGCGAACCCTCCCATATTTCCAAAGGACGCATAGAGCTCGCCATCTTTGGTGATCATACCTGGAATAATCGTATGGTACGGGCGTTTGCCTCCTTCCAAGCAGTTGGAAGCTCCGGGTGTCAAGTTGAAGCTGGATCCGCGATTGTGCAACGCAAACCCGTACCCTGGCACAACAATCCCACACCCAAACCCTTCAAAAACAGAATTGATAAAAGAGCACAGCTCCCCATTCAGGTCGCTGACTGAAAGGTACACTGTGTCTGACTTGTACTTGGGGTCAGGAACACTGTGTGTAATGACGTCGCTGGAAATGATCTTGCTAGCATCAAACAAAGATGCTCTGGAATCAAGGTGCGTGTCGCTGAGAAGTTCCTCAATTGGAATGTCCTTAAATTTGGGGTCCGTGACATACTCGTCCGACTCGTGGAATCCAAGCTTGCACGCTTCAATCAACAAATGCAAGTACTCTGTAGAGTTGTGCTTTATCTTGTACAAGTCAATTTTCCCATTCTTGTGAAGCCGTTGAATAATTCCCAACGCAATAAGTGCAACAAGCCCTTGACCGTTGGGTGGGTTTTCCCAGATTTCGTATCCTTGGAAACTCAACTTGATTGGTTCAACGAACGTAGGTTCGTGCTTAGCCAAGTCCTCGTGGGTCAATTTATGGTTCCTTTTGGTGGTAGTGTCAATAATAGCTTCTGCAACTGGACCTTTGTAAAATCCATCTCTTCCATTGGACGCAATCAAACGAAGTGCACCAGCAATCTGCTTGTTATCGACCAATTGACCCTCTTGTGGTCCTTTTCCATCAATAATTAACGGATTCTCAATGCTCTCGGGGTTGTTTGACTTCAACTTGTCAATGTGATCACACCACAACTCACTGGAAATTTGAGCAACAGGGAACCCATTCTCAGCAAAATCAATAGCTGGCTCGAGGATATCTTCAAAACTAACCTTTCCCGAGCCCCACTTGGAATATGCTTCATACCATCCTCCTATAGCTCCAGGAACTGTGATCGAAAGCACAGATGAAAATGGAATTCTCTTTGCATCTTCACCATGTGCTTCTAAAACATCATCAACGGTAATGGCACTGGCCGCACGGCCAGATCCGTTCAAACCAAGAACCTTACCTTTCCCATCACCACTTGCGTTCTTCTTGAAATACAAAGCAAAGCAATCTCCACCAATTCCTGTAGAACATGGCTCGGTGACACAGAGTGCAGCAGAAACTGCTATAGCTGCATCCACACAGTTTCCACCCTTACCCAAGATTCTCACTCCAGCTGCATTAGCAAGTGGTTGTGTAGAAGAAACAATTCCCTTCGTGGAATACACTGTCGACCGTCTTGAATTGAACCTGCTGAACTCACTCATTGTCTTGATGTGTTTAATTTTCTGGGGAACTCGGGCCGTTTAAATAGTCAGTTGTGGAGTAAGTTTATGTACATATGACGTCAAATGATCGTCAAGAGATTCCCAATACGAGTCCGAAAAGGCTTATACAGTGGGGTAACCACTCACATTCTAAGGAGAATAGCTAATATACCTGTTACGATATTGCTTGTACTCATCTTCACCCCAAACCTTCTGTCAAAATATGATAGCGAATCGGTACCGAAAAAATGGATCTGAAAATTAATACCGAGATAGTATGGGTGTGAATTCTTTATGGGACGTTCTCGGTCCAACAGCACATCCAGTACGGTTAGAGGCTTTGTCGAGAAAGAGGCTTGCTGTTGACGCGTCTATATGGATTTACCAGTTTCTAAAAGCCGTTCGTGACCTGGAGGGTAATGCACTTCCCCAGTCTCATATTGTGGGGTTCTTCCGAAGAATATGCAAATTGCTCTACTTTGGTATCCATCCTGTGTTCGTCTTTGACGGAGGGGCTCCTGCGTTGAAGCGGGAAACAATAAACAAGAGAAAGCAACGACGTCAGGGCAAATCGGAGAGTGTCAAGCAAGTTGCAGAAAGGCTATTTGCAATTCAAATCCAGAAACAAATGCTCAAGCAACAGCCGCGCCAGAAACCGCGTTCCAACACTGAAGAGGTCAAAGAATCAGATATAGTTTACTTTGAGGATCTTCCTATGAACAGAGAGTCGGAACTGACAACCCTGGTAGCTCCTATACTGAATACTGAGTCACTGAGGTTTTTGAAAAAGGACGAGTTCCATTTACCTGATTTGAAAGAATTCAAGGTCTACAAAGATGACGGCAGAATCATGCCTGAGGATGAATTTGATAAAAATTTGGCAGAATTCGACTACGTGGACGGAATAGATATTAACTCTGTTGACCCCAACTCAAAGGAATTCCTCAGCCTTCCGATTGCAACACAGTATATGATCTTATCACATCTTAGATTGAAGTCGCGTTTGAGAATGGGATACAGAAAAGAGCAATTAGAGGCCTTGTTCCCAAATAGCATGGACTTTTCAAGGTTCCAGATTGAACAGGTGCAGAAGAGAAACTTCTTCACTCAAAAGTTGATGACAGCAGCTGGTATGGATGATGACGGCGGGAACGTCACAAAACGTATAGCAGGTGATAAGGATAGAAAGTACGTTTTGGCTAAGAACGAGGACGGCTACACTTTATCTTTAGGCAATGGGTCAGAATCCTCAAACCCAATTGTTTTAGATGAAGATGGCGAAGAAGTGAAGAATATGTTTTCACCACCTAAAATCAAAGCTATAACCAGAAGGGATTCTCTCGATTTGAGCAAGGAGAGGCCTAAAGTATCTACTACTCTTTTCAAAGAAAAACCAAAGAAAACTGAAGAAAGCGATAGCGACTCAGATTTCGAAGACGTTCCTCTCGAGGAAAAGCCAGAAACTGAAGAGGAAATAAGGCATCAAAAAGCACTAATCGAGTCATTATACGAGCAATATGCTCAGCCAGCTCTGATGATCGATTCGAGTGAACTTGAAATGAGACAAGCGATTGAATCCTCTAGAAAGGAATTAGCTGAGCTAGAACAAAAAGAATTGCAATTGGCTACTGAACTTTCAAGAAGACAGGGAAAACCTAACCTTCGTATGTCAGATGAACATGAATTGGGAAAATCGTTTTTGTTTGAAGATACCAAAGACGATGACTTGGACTTTGGGAGCTCTCTTCTTTTCCAAGCAAATCCAACTCCAAAACCGGTGCAACGTTTAGAGAAAAAGATTCCAGAGAGACTGATTCCAGAGAAGAAAATCGGAGGTTTTGGAGGGTCCTTTTTATTCCCATTGGAAAGGAATAAGACTGCCGAATCGCCAGTCAATAAAGAACCTTCGCAACCAAAAGTGAACTTGGTCATTCAAGATAAAAGTACCTCTCCAAGTAGTGGTGACCAAAAAGAAGAATCAGAAGAACCAGAAGAAGTGGAGGTTATTGCTCCTAAAGAAATGCCATCCTGGTTCAAGCAAGACATAGAACCCCAAGAATATTCGCACACTCAACAATTATTCACCACCGCAGACAATCTGCAAAATAAGTACAAGGAGGACGAAGAGGCCGGTTTGATCTCTTGGAGTGAAGCCAGAGACTATCTAGATGATGAGGTTGTAGAAGAGAAACACGAGGATGACATTCAAGAAATAGCAGAACAAGACTTCCAGAAGGTGGAATCTCCAGAGAAAGAAGAGCCAGTGATCGAAGTGCCAGTGAACGAAGTGCCAGAGACAAGAAAGGCTGAGGTATTGGATTATGATTATGAGGAAGATGATGAGATAGGGTTGGTGCAACAGTTAAGAGTCGAAGCAGAAGACCATGAGTCGTTTCGTTCGAAGATACGGAAATCACACGAGATATCGCTCTCTTCGATCAATGCTAGTATTGGCGAAGAGCAAATGCTCCAAGAGAAGATGCAAAAAGCTAAGCGAGACTCTGACGAAGTCACTCAAACCATGATTAGCGACGTACAGGAATTGCTCCGCAGATTTGGTATACCCTACATCACTGCACCAATGGAGGCCGAAGCTCAATGCGCGGAATTGTTGAACTTGAACCTAGTAGACGGGATAATCACAGACGATAGCGATTGCTTTCTATTTGGCGGTGACAGAGTGTACAAGAACATGTTCAACCAGAAACAGTTTGTTGAGTGTTACATCATGAACGAAATAGAAGCGAAGGTTGGGCTCACCCAAGGGAAAATGATTGAGATGGCACTTCTCCTAGGCAGCGACTACACCGAAGGTATCAAAGGTATCGGGCCTGTACTCGCGATGGAAATCTTGGCTGAATTTGGCACATTGAAGGAGTTTAGGAAATGGTTTGATGAGAATACAAAGACAACGATTGGGATCCGAGATAAAGCAAACGCAGCAGGGGTAAGAAAAACCCTCACAGGAAGAATCGGGAGCGGGAAGTTGTTCTTACCTGAAACGTTCCCTGAGAGAGTCGTTGTCGATGCATACAAGTTGCCTGAGGTTGACAAAGACAAGACAGAGTTCAAGTGGGGTGTGCCCAACTTGGACGAGATCCGGTCCTTCTTGATGTTCAATGTGAACTGGAGCCAAGCGCAAGTTGACGAGGTGTTGGTTCCTCTAATAAGAGACATGAATAAGCGAAGAAAGGAAGGTTTGCAGTCTACAATTGGAGAGTTTTTCCCTCAAGAGTACATTCAAGCAAGAAAAGAACTAGCCATCGGTAAAAGAATGAAGACCGCTGCAACGAAGTTGAACAAGAGAAAAAGAAACCACGACGAACTCGAGAAGTCGGTGCATCAACTGCAACGAAGATAAATTGTTTGCGCGTTTTTTTAAAGTTATAGACAATAGTAGACATTGCTCATGAAACAGAAGTTTGGCAATATCGTGAATATTCCAGGTAGCATTATTACTAACGTATCTTACACGCCTACCTTACACTTGGGTGCATGTACAATAGGTTCCATTTGTTACGTTGGTCTATCAAACTTGAAATGAAATTTGAAGTTGGTGCAATTCCAAGGTGCATCGTTGCCCTCTGGTTGTGAGTTGGTAGAATGGCCGGGCGATGCGAGCTGTAAATCGAATTACGTTTCTATTGCTCGTGCTGCAGCCGGTGCTCTTAGTAGCCCACTAGAACGCACAATCGTTCAGGTTGCAATTGATTTGTGATTTGAAACGGAATTTATAAAGCTAAAATACAAGATTAACATGTCGATCTTATGGATTAAGCTTTCCTCTTATAACTTCCTAAGAGATTTATCATTCACAGCCGCGGAATATTCCACCATGCCTCACCCAGCGAAGTTGTTATGTTGATGAATTCACTAGAATTCGTAAAATTTTGTAGAATTTTGAAAAAACTCTGCAGAACTCAACCAACCAACTATTATCCAGGAACTTACAATAGGTTCACTCCTCTCATAAAGCTTTCACCTGTACATCCACAAGCACTTACGTTCTCTTGACTGCAAAATGTCAAATTTCATTACATAAGCTTAACCTGTTGACTCGAAAAAAAGAGCGAGCTCACAGACAAAGGTAGACACTACGAACTAAGATTGAACAGCAATGAGTGTATCTGTGTCTATTGCTTCTATGTTTGAGTCCGCGAAGGAATTCACTATGGAAGCAGCGGCATCTGCATCGTCCAGATTGGTGGAAGTTCCTCTTGAGCAGCGACAGTCGGAGATCTTTAAGTTGTTGAACTCAAGGGTTGAGCGAGATATCTTGATTGGCATGAGGTGTGTGGTATCATTGATCTCGAAAGGAGAGGATGGATCCAAGTACTTTGCGGATGTGGTGAAGAATGTGACGTCGTCGAATCAGAAGATCAAGAGCTTGGTGATGATTTACCTAGTTAGGTACGCAGAGAAGGAGCCCGACACCGCACTTTTGTCGATCAACTCTATTCAACGTTCTTTGAATGATAAGAACCCAATCCACAGAGCAAGATCTATTCGGTCTTTGGTTGGCATCCGTGTGAATGAGATCATTCCGATATTGTTGTTGTGTCTTAAGAGAACTGTGGCAGATCCATCACCGTTGGTGAGAAGTGCCACCGCAATATCGCTTGCAAGTGTCTATGAAATCGATAATAGTACTAAGAAGCAAGTGAACGAGTACTTGTCCAACCTTTTGTCTGACAGCGATCCTACTGTTGTGTCTTCTGCCATCAAAACATTCTGCAAGTTGAAAAACACCTATACCGATGCCAGCCCAAAGGTTTGGCAACCAGTCCATGGAAACTTCCGTCGTTTCTGCTCGATTATTACACAGTTAGATGAGTGGGCGCAGTCCCTATTGATTGACTTGTTGACTGAATATACTAGACTTTTTCTCCCGAGACCGAAGTTGAAGTTGCTTGACGGCTCCAATACAATCGTCGAGTTACCAGAAAAATACCTGGATATTCCCTTCCCGTTATACGACATCGAATTCGATTCCGACCTCCAACTATTTTTGGATAGTTTGAAGCCATTGGTGTACTCAAGATCAGAGGTTGTAATTTTGAGCATAGCCAAGGCATTGCACTCCACCTCACCTCCACTGACCTTTCGAGAATTTAGGATTGGCGCAGCCTTGACAAAATTGGCAGGATCTACTCCGCACACAGCTTACTATGCATTGGAAGTGATAGCGTCGATATCTCGCGAAGACCCAAGCATTTTCAGTGCAAACTACAGGAGGTTCTACGTTTACCCTGCAGACACATTTGCAATCAGCAAGTGCAAGTTGGATATTCTCTCGTCGTTGGCGGACGAAAACAACATCAAGTTCATCCTTGAAGAATTCAAATACTATGCGTTGAACTCTGAAAGGAAAGCTGTCGTTTCCGAGTCGATCATGGCGATTGGTCGCTGTGCACAGTTGTCACCCGAATGGTACAACTATATTTTCAAATGGTGTCTCAATCAAATCAAAAAATCCAATGGTACTGCGTTGAACGAGTTGTTGACTGTTGTCAGATACATGATCCAACAGAAGAGCAAACACAAAAGCTCGAACAACGATGAACTTATTATTGCCACAATCTACAAGCTCTCACTAATTTTGACGGACAATAAGATTTACTTGAATAGAGAAGCTAAAGCCAGTATTGTTTGGATGATTGGGGAGTTCACTGATATTGCTAAAAATACCATTGGGCCTGATGTGTTGAGGAAGCTGATTGCGAGGTTCTCATACCAAGCACCAATAGTCCGGTACCAGTTGTTGGTGCTAGCGGCCAAACTGTTCACATTTGAGTTGGACAGACTCCTTAACGAGGAGATTGGAGATAAACAACTCGAAAGCTATGAAGAAGAGGAGCTTCTCAAGAATAACAGGATCGCGCAGATGTTCAAGTACACATTACACCTTTGCAAGTACGACAAGTCGTACGACATCAGAGATCGGGCGAGATTGTTGGATGCGTTGCTCAACAATGGAATCAAGCAAACGAAGTTGGCATCATTGTTTCTTCAGGCACCCAAGCATGTGCCTGAGGTGATTGAAGGGAGCAACCAAGAGAATGACAACAAAATCAAGGCATTGGTCAACTATATGCTTGTGTTGGAGTGGAGCGATCCACTGGTTATCCCAGACTCCAAAATAAGAACGGAGTCGGAGGTGCAGGTGAACAAACTAGGGATGAAGGCGATGTCGTCGGTGAGTAGCGCGGGCATAAGCAGATCAGCATCACCGGCCTCTATTTCGGAGCATGCTATATCTTCTGAATCTTATCACCAAATGAAGGGATCAGAGAAGAAGGCTAGACAACCGTACCAATTGCAGAGTCTTGAAGAATTTTTTGGCAGCGAAGAGGAGGAAGAGGAAAGTGAAGAAGAGAGCTCTGAAGAGAGCAGTGAATATGAATCAAGCGAAGATGACGAAGATGAAGACGGGGTGGAAGAGGATAAGCCAGACAAGTACAGCGACTCTAATGACGATGAGAGCGACACGGAACTCTTGAATGGAGCTTCACGAGGCGACCTGCATTAGGAGCTGTCTCCAAATGCTGCCTGCACACACGCCTGAAAATTAGTAGCAATACATGAAATATTTATAGATTTGGCCGAGTGTAGGAGGTGGATTTGTCCATCAAAAATGTCGTTCAATACCTGCAACAAAGAGGGCCAAGTGAATTGGCCAGGATCTCGGACAACGGAAATACGGAAATCACAATCGCATTTTTTTTTGTAGCAGCGCACAATAGGTTGCGCTACCGTTGCTAGGTGAACGCTCCTACGAAGAACCTACCGCCTTGGACTCATTCTATTATCTTGTTTAGGGGCCAGTGAACCACGCGAACAAAAACCGTCTCAAAGTATGCACATCTTGCTTCCCATGTAATCTGAGTAAAAGAAAAGAAAAACCCGTTTGTTTAAAAGCGCGAACGATGGAGGGGTCGACCACGAATGAAGATTAACCTTCGAGGTGGTGCAAATGTCTAAACTTTCTGAGGAATGGATTGTTGAATTTTTTTTTGATCTTTGGATGCACCAACCTTATGACAAACCGCTAACCCTAAAGTTTCACCTGCTATCTCTTCACATTTCCGAACACTACAAAAAGGTGTCCTTAGCCTCCTTCTGCACCCTCAAAACAAGATGATACACATGTTCTCCACTCTCACACCGATTCTCTTTCAACCCAATGCCTTCGGTACAAATGGCAAATCAATTTGCAACTGAAAAGACTTTCCAGATTAGGGACCCCTGATGCACAAGCATAGGCAGCATAAATAATACGGCTTGCACACGACCATAATATGCCAGGTTCGGCCGCTTTCTTCACTTTTCCATCAAATCTCGGCTTGGAGGCAAACTCTCGTAAAATGCTTCGAAGAGAACAGTGCTCACAAAGACAATCAAAAAAACAGTCGAAACGTGAGGTTTGAGTTGCAAACTTAATAGTATGAATGCTTCATTCTGTGCATAAAACTTACTACCAATTGCTTCGTCTAGTTTAAACACGAAGTAGTGGTTTAGATCATTTGAGGATCTTAATGGGCAGGTTTATTGGGCTCCACTGGATTATTTTTGTTGACATCTAGCTGCCTGCCAGTGAAGTCGCGACAACAAACACAGCGGGGTTCAAACACTGAGGAGTCCGACTACTTTTCGCGTCAGTTTGTGGCTCGACCGGTCCGTTTCGTACCTTAGAGCCCCAGCAGATTGGGCCACGCAAAACAAAGGCTCATGTCCTTCGTCTAATTATTTTCAACCGTGTTGTTGACTTTTGTTCGCTTACATGTTATTGTCCTCTTAAATACAAGCAGGCTCTTGAAAAGTGATGAGCTTTATACTTGATGGGGGGTCTGCTCCAACCTGCAGCACATCGTAAATAGATTGCACCCCCGTCTGTTAACTGGTTTCGCTTACCCCATTTTTGTTGTGATATCAAGTGGCAACAGCATCTTTCGCTCTTTGTTAAGAACATGAAAAACCGTCTTCCACCCAAACGCCGCTCACCACCAATAACTCTTCACTATTGTTCAAGCGGTTGCCATTCCAAACCAGCTTATTGTCTTCGCACAGTGAACAGATATTTTTAGTCCGCTCATCACCTCAGTGGACAAGTTTTGGCTAGACCGCTCCGATCATAGTGTAGCGCCCTCTCCCGCCTCAGAAGACAAATGGCACCATTTAGCCTTTCTGGCCGCTCCCGAGACAGATGTTAGGGTAAGTGAGCCTCCTCCAAAGAATTGACTTATTATCATGTGTTAAGGTTTGGAATGGACGCTTTGGGTAGCGAAAAAAACACAAAGCAATTTCTGTACCTTATTTTTTATCAGCTTGATCCTAAAAGGTAACACGATGGCTGCAACCTGCCTTGGTGAGACGTTGGACGTATAAATAGAAGAGATTATTCTCTGATCATGAGTTTTTCAGTACACTCGTGTTCATCCTTACCCCAGTCTTTCGCTTTTATACCCACACAAGAATGAAGCTCACTAAGTTAAGCTCTTCCGAGTTGCTCTTGTTAGCATTGTCACTTACCTCCTCTGCTGAGGCAACCTTCGGGTTGACTGCTGGAGGTGTTTTCGACTTCTCCCTTGGATTGTTCGGTGGTCTTATCTGTACCAACTTGGACCTTTCTGCCAACCTTAACGGTGGTTCTACTCTCTGTGCTAGAGAAGAGGAAACCGAGGAAGAATTCGCCATTGCCAAGAGAACTGGTAACTTGGCTCCAAAGGCCGCTTTCGTCGTCTCCCAGGCTGACAAGACCGACGAAGACGGTGTCTACAAGGTCACATGTAACTACCAAGCTGACCAGCACGAAAAGTTGAACCTGTACTTGAAGCCTAACTGTGGTGGTATCAACATTTTCAACACCGGTGTCAAGGACTTTGACTTGTTCTCTGACGCTTCTTTCACAGCCGACAACATTGCTTCTTTCTCTGCTTCCTTCGCTGTCAAGGCTGAGATCAGATTCGGAAAGTGTTGTCTTCCAAGCGACTTAGGTCTCAAGTTCGACTTGAAGGCCGGTGACTCCAACTACGGCTCCTTGTGCGATGCTTTCGGAGATGGTCCATCTTACGGTTTCCTCCTGGCCTCGAGCAACTTGCAAGCATACGACCCATTCGCTGTTTTCAACGCTGACCTTAACCTTTTCGCTGGATTGAAGAGAGAGGAAGACTTGGAAGACAGAGGACTTCTTGGTGGATTCTTGGACTCCATCTGTTCGTCGAAGAAGAACTTCCAGCAGCAATGTTGGGACTGTAACTGTGGTGGTGGAACTAGCACTCCATCTTCTGGTGGTGACTCCCAAGCCTCTGCTTCTGCTGCTGCTCAGGCTTCCGCTTCTGCTGCTGCCCAAGCCGAAGCTTCTGCCTCTGCTGTTGCTTTTGCTGCTGCCCAAGCTTCTGCCTCTGCTGCTGCTCAGGCCTCCGCTTCTGCTGCTGCCCAAGCCCAAGCTTCTGCCTCTGCTGCTGCTTTTGCTGCTGCCCAAGCTTCTGCCTCTGCTGCTGCCCAAGCTTCTGCCTCTGCTGCTGCTTTTGCTGCTGCCCAGGCTTCTGCTTCTGCCGCTGCTGCTGTCCCATCCTCTTCAGTTGTTCCACATCCACGTGTCAAGGCCTTCCCACCTGCCTCTGGAGCTCAAGCCAGTCTGACTTCCCTTGCAGCTGAAGCTGCTTCGGAATCGAACGCTGCTTCATCTGCTCCAGTTGCTGCTCCAGTTGCAGCTGCATCTGCATCTGAATCTGGTTCCAGCTCTGCTGCTCCAGTTGCAGCTGCATCTGCATCTGAATCTGGTTCCAGCTCTGCTGCTCCAGTTGCAGCTGCATCTGCATCTGAATCTGGTTCCAGCTCTGCTGCTCCAGTTGCAGCTGCATCTGCATCTGAATCTGGTTCCAGCTCTGCTGCTCCATCTGCTTCTGAATCTGGTTCCAGTTCGGCTTCCCCATCTGCTTCTGCGTCTGCTTCTGCATCTGGTTCCAGCTCTGCTGCTCCATCTGCTTCTGAATCTGGTTCCAGCTCTGCTGCTCCATCTGCTTCTGAGTCTGGTTCCAGCTCGGTTGCTCCATCTGCTTCTGCTTCTGCTTCTAGCTCTTCTGCTCCAGCATCTGCATCAGCCTCCGCTTCTGGTTCCAGCTCTGCTCCAGCCTCTGCCTCTGCTTCTGCATCTGAGTCTGGTTCTTCTGCTTCCGCATCCGCTTCTGCATCTGGATCTGCTTCCAGCTCTGCTCCAGTTTCTGAGTCTGCTTCTGCTTCTGCATCTGCCTCCGACTCCGCTTCTGGCCCTAGCACCACCACCGATATCAAGCACACCGTCATCACCATCACCTCTTGCTCCGACAACAAGTGTACCGAGATTCCAAAGACCACCGGTCTCACCACCGTCACTGAGGAAGACACCATCTACACCACCTACTGCCCATTGACCGCCACCAAGACCAACGTTCAAACCACCGTTGTAACTATCACATCCTGTGCTGACAACAAGTGTCACGAGGAAGTCCACACCACCGGTGTTGTGACTGTCTCTGAAGAGAACACCGTCTACACCACCTACTGCCCAATTCCAACTGAAGCTGAAACCTCCACTGTTGCTGAGACCACCACATCTGCTACCAACTTCCACACCTCGGTATTGACCGTGACAACCTGTGTCGACAACAAGTGCACAGTTGTTCCTCAGACCACTGGTGTTCTTGTTGTAGTTGCAGGCAACACAGCTTACACCTCTTACGTGCCGGCCACATACACTGTCACTGAAGCCGGTGCTCCAGTTCCAACTAGTGCTGCTTCAATCAAGACTGTGCTCCCTGTCACTCTTGCTCCAGTGTCCACACCAGTCATTGCTGTGAACGTTTCTAACTCATACTCTGCCCCTGCCGCACCAAGCACCGTTGCTTCTGTTGTTGCTGGTGGTGCTACCGCTATGAAGATGTCCATCGGCACCTTCGTTCTCGGTTTGGCTGCTCTTATGATCTAAGCACCGTATCCTGGGTCGTTGAATCCATGATTTTAAATGTGATTCCAACCCCATTATTATATTCTCTCTTGGATACCTTGCAAATACTCTCTTCTACCTTTCTAATTTCTTTTGTTAATTTGCAAAGAAGACTTTCTCATATAAAATTCCCTCGAATGGAATAGTTAGTTTTATGATTCATGCTATAACCTCCAAGAGGTTCTTTTTGGTTTACACTTGTAGGTTTACAACCTTCGATATTTCTTACCTGCATCTAAGATTTTTTTGCAGCCAAAAATTTGACACTACGCACGACCCCTGCCAGTATAAAGAGCTGAGCGTTTAAAGATTTCTAGAGATGTTTTACACAACTTGAGCTGCTATCAATTCTACTGAATAACTCTTCTAAGAATTGACTACTGATACACTTTATTACGAATTTACACTAACAAGTTAGTAAACCAACTGTTTGAATTAACAACGACGCCAGATGTTGAATAGAAGAGCTATCTCTCCTGTCTTGATTGCAGACAAGCAGAGGAGTATTTTGACTACCAACAACGTCAATCGGTCAGTTAAAGGTAAAATTGGTGAGGCTGGCCCCAAGTTTGAGATTCGCGAATCGCAAAAACCCGTAGGTGTCGCTGGCGACACCAAAGAAGAAAAAGCCGCTGCTGGAGTTGGCGCCGGTGAAGATGATTTAGAGGCCAACAAGGAGAATGAAGGAGAAGGAGGAGGTGCTGTGTCGTTGGCAGAACCATTTGTTAGAGGCCGGCCCTCTGCTTGCGTGTTTGTCGCCAGTCTCTGCTCGAGCAAGCTCGACGACGAGTTGTGCGTTGCCGTGACGGACCATTTCCAGCAATGGGGTAAGCTCTCGACGGTCAAGGTGTTGCGCGACACGTCCAACAGACCGTATGCGTTTGTCCAGTACACCAACGACCACGACGCCAAGTGTGCGATCAAGTACGGACACGGCACGCTTTTGCACGGCAGAAGCATCCGGTGTGAGCACGCCAAGGTCAACCGCACCTTATTTGTCTCGTTTCCCAACGTGTTGGAGGTGGCAGACGCCGAAGCAGCGTTAGCCAGATTTGGAGAGATCGAGCAGATTATGCCGTGCAACAACCACGGGACCATAACTAGCCTCCGGTCGTTTCTTAAGGGTAGCCGGAGCTGGTACGCCAAGTTCGTGTACCGTGACGACGCCATCAGGGCATTTGCCAACTTGGCTGAAGACGGTTCCTTCAAGGTTGAGTGGGCGCAGAATATTGAAGTTACCGATCAGGCGGAAGAGGAAGAGCCCATGAAGTTTGACAAGTTCTCCATTTTCGTTGGTCAGTTGGCGAGCGCCATTCTGGAGAGCGAGTTGAAGGAGAGGTTCACTCGCCACGGAATTGTTGAGGCATTGGATTTGATCAAGAAGCCATTGAGCACATTTGCATTCATTCGGTATGCCAAGGAGTCGAGTGCTGCCAGTGCTGTTGAAAGGGAGAACCACTCGATGCTCTGCGGAAAGACCATGCACGTTCAGTACCGTGAAGTGCACACTTCAGGTACCAAACGAGGATCTGAGAAGCCCAGGGGTATTGCGCTTGCACCACCGCCCATCAATTTGAACAAACGGCTGGTTAGTGGGGGCACCAGTGGCAAGAAGTCTGCTAGCGACGGACGCAGATTGAAGGGCAAGGCACCAGCTGTATTCAACAGGAGCATTAGCGGCGAGAGTGGTAGGTACAAGGCGAAGGATGGAAAGGCTAGATCGGCTGCCACTGATGACGACAGAGCCAGTGAAGGAGCTACGACGCCACCTCGCAGCGACTACACTAGCGACTCGCATCGCGTTTTTGCAGCCACCAGTTATTCTGTCACTAGTGCAGAAAACAGCGAGGCTTCTGTCAACAAGGAAAAGACAGACATGAGACGTACCAGGATCAAGGAAGCTGCTGTTAATGCTGGAACTGCGCTCCAGGCTGTTATTCCTGCTGCTACCGGTGGTACCAAGGCGAGTTTGGAGGTTTCTGCTGCTGCTGCGTTGCCCTACTTCTACTACATCCCCAACGGCGAGAGCAGTGGGGTTAGTTCCGCTGTGGGCAACTTTGCGCCCTCGAGCGAGGGTAAGAGCTACTACTACTCGCACTACTATGTTCCACTTGAAGCTGCGCAAGACTACCAGATATTGCTGGGGGGTCCTTTTGCTGTACCTTACCAGATGTACTGTGCTGAGCCTGAGGCCGAGTTTGACGACGACTCTGGCGAGAATTAGAGAGATATACTAGCTAGATAATAGAGAATTGCATTGAAATGGGACGCTAGTGCTGGAACTGGGTTGAAAAGGAGTGAGGGCAAAGTAGAAAGTGGGCAATGTTTCACCAGTTCTGAACTATCGGAGAAGATACTATAGATCCCAAGCCCTTACAGTTACTTTAGATTGTACCTTTGATCTCTTGGTACACCCAAACTAGTGAGACTTGATACGCGATAAAAATCAAAGGCAAAGAAAATTGAAAACCAAAACCACTATGCCTTGTTCTCACAGCAGTACGCCGGTGCCTGGAGATGGAAAAGAGACCAACAATGTGCGGTCGATTGATCTCAGCAAGCTTACGCGGGCATTTGGAAGCAAAACAAAAGCTATGACGCAGGCCGGGACCTTGTTGCCCACACACCATTCGTACTTCAGTACGATTCCCGCTATGGACCAGAAACTTGCCAGCAGTTTGCCATGGAAGACGGATGTAAATTACTTCAACAAGACGTATATATCTGCCCTTGCATTGACCAAGATGACGATCCACGCAAAGAGCGGAGGATCGATTGAAATTATGGGGATGTTGACTGGAAAGATCATAGAGAAGGGTATTGTGGTAACAGACGTGTACCCATTGCCCGTCGAAGGAACGGAGACACGTGTGAATGCGCAGGCGGAGGGCTACGAGTTCATGGTACGGTACTTGGAGGCAAACAAGAAGTTGGGCAGAAACGAGAACATTGTGGGGTGGTACCACTCCCACCCCGGATACGGATGCTGGTTGTCTGGTATCGATGTTTCGACGCAGTCATTGAATCAGAACTTCCAAGACCCCTACTTGGCACTTGTCATCGACCCAATCAAGACGGCAAAGCAGAACAAGGTGGAGATTGGAGCGTTCAGAACGTATCCCCAAGAGTACTTGAATAAGAAGATGACAGAAAAGAGCACCAGCAGTGGGAATGCGCCTGCCTCCACCAACAAGCGCGTCCCCAAGTCGAAAAGAAAGGATTTCGGAATACACTCTGACCAGTACTACTCGTTGGACATTGAGATCTTCAACAACAGCATCGACTCCAAGATTATTGCCTTGATGAATGAATCGGAGGCAACCAATTCTGTCACCTGGCTCAACAACTTGCTCACCAAGATTGAAACAGAGGTGAATGGTACTAACAACGTTGACAGCAGCGATGTGGTGCCCCACCCCAACTCACACAATAGAAGCTTGCTTGTTAATTATGAGATCCAGAACGACAACTTAGAGAAGGTATTCAAGCTTGTGGAAATGATTCAGTCTTGGAACAGGCAATCTGGCAGCGTTAAGAAGATTGACCAAACGTTTGAGGATGTAATATTCAAGAAGCTTTTGCAGGGTCCACCCAAGAAGTTCCGTTCAGCCAAAGTGTTGGAAAACTATTCTGACTACTTTGAGGGAGCTGACGAGGAAGATGAAGATGAAGATGACGTGATGAGTGATGACCAGATAGTACCTAAGGTTTCTGAAGCCGTAGTTACTGGGGACACCAAAATCGCGATAGTGGATGGGGAACTTGGAGAAGAGGAGGATGAAGACGAGAGCAATCTCGACGAGCCTGAAGACAAGGGGCCACGGGCGCTTGATGTTTCCGACTTTGACGACGCTATTTCGATGGAAAGCACATCTGTCCACAAGAATGACGAGGAGGAGACGAGCGTTGGAAGCGGCAGCGTTGAGGTTGCTGAAGAAGAAGCTAGCGGAGACTTAGAGATGAGCGACGAGGACCTGAGGCCACACCCATTATCGATTAAACGGAATCGAGTCGACACGTTCAAGAGAGAACACCGGTTCCTGGAGAACATCATGACGAGGTCATTAACTAGGAATGACAAGATGTCGAGAGAGGTTGCTGCATTGATTGCAGCATCTGAGCATGTTGTGAAGTCCCAGAACCGGATACCGGCGAGTTTATTGCAAGGGTCATTTGGAGGGAGAAAGCACGGTAGAGCTCCGAGAAGTGTAGGTTCACTCCATGAGCAGATGGGAGGAAGAAACCAGAAACCACCCATGAGTTTTGTGGCTTCGCATGATGTAGAGAAGCTTGCGCAACTCAGTGAAAGCATAGGAGAGATTGACTTCCAGGATTTGATGATTTCCGAGGTTCAAGAGAGAGTGTTTTTGTAGATTCACTTGCATATGTATACGATAGCACAGAATGTATATTTGCGATGTGTATGAATGAATGTGATAGGATTATGAAAGAGATGAGATCAATGTGTAGACACTTAAATGCAGACTTCTACTGTAAGTAGAAGATGTATACGAAACTACAAAGTGTCAACGTGAGTATTGAATTTTTTTGCACCCAAATATCGGATGTCAGCCCATTTTACCTTAAAATCTCATCAATAGTATTGAGCCTCCCTCGGAAGAGTTCAGTTATATCAACTGGATGCCAGTATTGTCCACCTTTCAACCTCATCTGAATATCCAACACTTGACACACCGGCTGCCCCACATAATGACTCCCCAATATGCTGCGCTACCAAACTACAAGACAACAGCACATAGAAAACCTGTTGAACGACCCAAGAGCAAAATACCATCTATGAACTCAACCTCCAATCACTTCCTACTCCCACTATTCCCATAACATAGCCACACGACTCCCTCTCCATCTCCCTCATCTCAACCTGCCAGATAAAGTCCAAAAGCACAATCACAATTTGTGCCCGGATTTTCAATTTTTTTTCTTCCCAAATTTATTTCTAATCCCATCCCATCTTGGCTGAAATCTTGGTTTAAACAACCAGAGACAAATCCAAGAGGAACCCGTGAAGCACGACGAGGAGACCGAGATGTCGAGCACCCCAAGGGTATCATCTGGTCCGTCGAGTATCAACCCTGTTGTTGAGAGGTACCTTTCCAATCCTCTTACGTTTAAGCCTGGGAGGCAGTTGGTCCTGGCATCCACAGCTGGCGAGTCCGAGAGGCCCGCAAGTTACATTGTGCTTTCGAAAGCAAAGAAGGGGGTGAGGAAGAGAGATGCTGCTGCGGCCGCGTTGGACAAGGGCGTTGACTCCGCAGCTGCAAAGCCCAAGCCCAAGTCGATGGCGGAGGCGGTAGCAGCGTACACTGGCAAAAAGTTTTTGACCAAGCGCGAAAAAAAATTGTTAAAGAAGCAGAAGAAGGATGCAAAGAGTGGGGATACGACTGAAGATGTTGGTGAGGATGTAGAAGATATTGGCGAGGAAGCAAAGGATCCTGAAGCTCCTCAATCTGCACCAGTCACAACGTCTTCATCGTCTTCCGACGAATATGAATCTGCATCTGAAAACTTTGATGAGAGTTTGAATGAAGCTGAGTACTCAGAGTCTCCATTTGCAGGATTCAGTGAAGTAGAGTCTAAAAGTGCAAGTCCTGAGAAATCACACTCCCTTGTAGAAGAAGATGAAGAGGACGATGAAGAGGACGATGAGGACGATGAAGATGACGGCGACTTCAAAGAAGAAGAGGAAGAAGAAGAACAAGAAGAGACTAGTTCCAGCTCAGAAAGTAAGTCACCGGATAGCGAAGACCTCACCAAATTAAGGTTTGACTTGATGGAAGATAACATCAAGGCCAAAGAAGAAGAAAAAGACACACAGACTACAGTAACACCGCCAACTAGTGCAGATGACGAGAAGGAAGAAGAAAAACCTAGTGCTGTTCTGAGTCAATTCTACGCCTTGAACGAAAACCCCAACGACCGCGGGTCCAACAACTCAAAGAGAATATTCAAGAACTGGAGAGAGATGACCAAGAGCAAGCCCGTCGGCTTGCTCAACATGGGTGTCACGTGCTACATGAACAGTGCCATCCAGTCGTTGATACACATACCTGCGATGCAGCATTACTTGAACGACATCACGCTGGGCAAGTACAGCGACGAGTTGAAGCCACGGTCGGTATCACACGAGTTGGCTGTTTTGTCGAAGAGAATGTGGGACTATTCGAGTTCTGGAAAGACCAGGCTGCCAAAGTATATCAACCCCAAGAAAATAGTACAGAGGTTGGACGATATCAACTGCATGATGTCGGAATGGCAGCAGGAGGACTCGCACGAGTACTTGATGTCGTTGATGTCAAGGCTACAGGAAGACTCGACCCCCAAGGGCCGCAAGTTGAACGAGTCCATCATCTACGACATTTTCGGAGGAATGTTGGACCAGCGCATCACGTGCACCAAGTGTAAGAATGTGAGTGAGACCAAGCAAGAGTTCTACGACCTTTCATTGGGGCTCAACAAGAAGAGGCGGGCGCTGTTAGGAGATGACCCAACGATACAAACACAGACCCAAGAGGCTGTAGAGGCACACACGCGGTACTCTGTGGAGAAATCTATCCGCGACTTTTTCTCCAACGAGTTGATCAAGACGGACAAGAGCGACAAGAGCGCTGGGTACTACTGCGAAAAGTGTAAGGAGAGGACATCAGCAAACAAGATCAGTTTCATCAACCGGTCACCGGAAACGTTGATCATCCACTTTAAGCGGTTCAAGTTTGACGGCAACTCGTCATCCAAGATGAAGCAGCCCATCTCATACTCCAAGTACCTCGATATGACGGAGTACATGGAAGACCGGAGTGCGACCAAGTACCAGTTGGTTTCCACGATCGTACATGCAGGAAGATCCTTGTCGTCAGGGCACTACATTGCACACTGCTTGCAACCGGACGGAACCTGGAACACATACGACGACGAATACATCAACAAGATAACCGAAGGAGAGGTTTTAAGTGACCCGTCAGCGTACGTGTTGGTGTACACAAAATTAACCCCCAAGAGGGGCTCAACTGGTGAAGAAACCCCAACAAGAAAGAAAAGGAAGGTGTAATGTATTTGTATGTGTGTACAATAGATGATAGAATAGATACGAATTTAAACGAGGTTCTCAGAGACTTGGGAATTGTAGAATAGAATCCTGAGGATTGTCAGCAGGTTTAATGGCACGAAATGGAAATGAGTTTCTGGATGCCACTGTTGCAAGGGAAAAAACTCAGAGATAACGAAGCCCTGGCATGTTCCATGTTCTTTTTTTGAAATTACAAGGATTTCTATACTCGTAAAGTGAGTCATGAGAGATCTCCACCAGAAAGAACTTGTCTACAATAATCCAATAATAGTAAATTAAGTATATAAAACTGATCAACATCAGCACAGCAGCAGCGTAGCTGCTGCCAGAATTAAAACAAACCAATAACGTAACAGCAAACCAATAAAGCAACAAAAAACAACCAAATAAAGAAAAACCAAAAACAGGGCTAACCATCAAGAAAAATAGCCACCAAGCAACATGTAGAGGCACAACTCTAAGTGCCAATAGGGGTGTTGTCAAAAAAAAAAAGAAAAAGCGTTAATCTAACAAGGTTCACAAAAGAAAGCATTGTGAGATCAGCAAAGCATCAGAGCCTCTTGGGTAGTTGAGTGGATCAAAGACTGGTGAAACGCAGCTCGTTTCACGAGTTGCGTTTCACGAGCTGAGTTTCACGAGTTGGGAGGGGCAACAGGGGCGAACAAAGCACCTGTGCACAGCGCGCACTGGGAGTAAATAGTGTACAGGCACCATGTTGCGTCACACAAATTCGAGTAGCATGGGGTTAGCATACTGGGGGAGGGAAAGAGTGCATTGCAGAGGACTCCAGGGTTACGTAGAGCGTTGGTGGAATTGCTCGTCAATTGTCGGGATGCCGGCCAAGGTCGCTGCTGCTGCGTTTGCTGCAGCAGTGCCCTCGGACGAGCTGATGGAGCTCTGGTCGTCCTTGTCCATGCCCGGGAATCTGATGCGGTTCAAGTACTCTCCGCTGGTGATATCCCTGTAGTCCAATTGCGAGTAGTGTGTGTAGGGGTGTGGGTGGGTCGAGAGGTAATTGTGGTGGTGATAGATGTGCTGTGCGCGGAAGCTGGGGCTGGTGTCCGTTTTGCTGGTGCTTTGCAGCTTCTCATTCGTGAAGCTGGAGTTTATAAACTTTCTGACATCGGTGGTGTAATCTGTACTTGAGCTGGAGTTGGACCTGCTCGACTCCGCAGTTTGTGGATTACTATTGATGCTGAATTCGTCCGAGCTGATGGTGCTAGTGGTGCTGAATTTCCTCTTGAGCTTGCTCTTAATCGCCTGCTCCATCAAGTGCGAGTTGGAGGAGGTGTTGGTGATAAACCGCACGTACTCATTCTCAATCACAAACTTGCCCTCCTTGTAGGTTTCCCGAAACGCAAACGCCTTCTTGTAGTACCACCCAAGAGGCGCATCACACTGGTGGCAGCGAATCTTGTTAATAAGATAAATCCCCGTCTTCATCTCCGTCTCCTGAAGCAAACTATCAAATACAACATTAATAACCTTATCCACCAAGTAAGCAGGACCACTGGATCCACTAAAATTGTCTGATATCACCAAACTAGATAAGCAAAGATGCGACGAGCACCCTTTACAAGTGATAATCTTGACATCCGGCGACTCGTACTGGTCGTTCGCAAAGAAATGTGTGTACTTCAATCCCATCGTAGTTATTTAAGGAGTTTTACAAAAATTTACAGTTATGGTTCCCCAATCCTTTATATATGTTATATTATATGGATCCTGATACTGAATGACTGCATGGATCACATGACCCGAGCACACTAAAGAGTTGCGTGGGTTATTGTGCGAGAGAGTACATTAGAAACTTGTATGGATAGAGAGTATGGTGTGTGCTACTCGCTGTCCTTCATGAGTATCAGTATCAAGTCCTTCACCCACTAGCTCGCTTCGCTCGTCAGTGCTTCTTAATGGGCATAAAAATATGGCATAAAAAAAGAGCATGGAACCACATGTCTACGCTCATTCATGTGCTATAAGTAGGGGTTGGCTTTGTTAAAGGGGGGTTTGAAGTAACTCTGTAGCTTCCTAGCTGTAGCTTCCCAGCCAGCTTCATGTTTCAATAGTAGGGGGGAAAAAGAAACAGTCTGGTCTGAGCTTGGAATTACATTCTACATTCTATCTTTACAGTATTAAGTAAAGGATTACGCAAGTGTACGGTGAGTCGACTCTTTATTTTTGAGTAATATATACATGGGGGTAAGACTGGTTAAGCGGGCTGCTTACCACTTGTAGACGGCTCTCACTTTGAAGTTCAAGGGTTCATTGTTCAAGTACATTCTTGGGGCCTGGTGTTTTTGTCTCTGCTCGTTTTCCCACTTCTTTCTAGCTTTAGTCTGGTCGCTTTTGAGAATGGCCTTCAAGTGTATGTATGGGTGTTCCAAGATACCTGTTCTTCCTCTTCCCTTGATGTCTGGTCTTTTTCTCCAGTCTCCGTCCGACCCGACCCACAAGCTGTGGATGTAGAGCCCGTCCTCGTTTATCTGCAACTCACGTGCCTGCTCCAATCCCTTCTTCAACAACTTCTCCAACTCGGTCGACATTTTCTTGGGGTTGAAGTGCAACTGGTTGATGGCTGTTTTCACGTTGAATCCGCGTACAAATCTGTTCACCTGAGTGGCCTTCTTGAGTGAAGACTTGATACGAAACGAACGGAGGTAGATGTTGGGTTCCAACATCTCAATCTCGTCCTCTGTCAAGCTCAACTTGTATTTATTCCCCTCATAGTCTACCACCTGGTTGTTCTTGAAGAACCCATTGGTGGCTACATTACTCTCAAAGAGTGCTTTTTTCAATGGCGTGATATACTTGTCCACCTTGATCTGTCTCTCCAATGCTTCTTTCATGTGGAATCTCTGCAACTCCTTGTCGTCCTTGGGGGAAAGGTCCCTAGGATCTTCATCGATGTTGGTTTCCTCTGCAATCTTTTCTGGTATAACCTCCTTCTTGGGCGTTGTTAAATCACCAAACATGTTATTCTTGAGGAGAGAACTGGAGTGGAACCCTTGTATTGTGTACATGGACGGTCCCACCGTCCTTGTGGGGATCCCACTCACCCCTCTCCACATGCTTCTGGTCAAACTATGCATCTTGGATATTAAATCTTTTTCAGCCATTTTTTTTTCATCGACATGGGTCGTGTGAATTTCAATACGACTTGATACTTGTGAAGCTCAAGCTGTCAAGCTTCTAGATAGCATGACCTGTTAGCCATTGGATATTGTTCGGCATCCTAACAGAATTCATAAGGCAGCCTAATGACTGCCTTCTGTGTTCTGCTTCATCTACATCTCTACACCTTCTCAATAATAAAATATATTATACAAATGCACTATTCGTCGTCAAATCCAGTCAAACCAGCATCTCTAGCTCTAGTTGGCAATGGGTAGACCTGTGGAATTGGTTCATGGTCAGCATACAAGTACTTTCTTCTCACTGGCGTGGCCAACAACAAAAGTGGAGCTGACAACCCCAACACTATCGAGAAGAAGAAGTGAGGTTTGGTATGTGCGTGGTAGCGGGCCCACTAAAATCGAGTTAGTATTGATCATTGTATTATCGTCAGAGGGTGTAACTTACCTTAATAGGCTGCTTGTAGTAGATAGGGTACTCTCCCCAGACCTTGTCAGCTACAGTCATGTTGTATGTTCTTGAAAGTAATTAGAAAAATTCGTTTTTCATTGGATGAAGTAGGGTGTGCACATAGTGTGCACATAGTGTGCACGTTCAGACCAGTGCTACGAAGCAGATTCCGCTGATGAGTAGATAAGAGGGCTTGAATAAGATGTGTAACATACTAGTATGTTGTACAATTATCCTCCCATTACGTTCCCATTCCTCCAATCTAAATATTAGCTCTTTAGCACTTGGTATGTCAATTAATTAAATAGATCACTTCCTATTCTTAATGTCCTTCTTCTCCTTCTTGCTCTTCGATCCAGTGGCCTTAGCCTTAGGCTCCTCATCCTGTTCTGCCTCAGCAGCAGCCTGAGCTCTGGCAGCATCCTCCTCAGCCTGTTGTTGGAAGAACTCAACCTTCAACTTGTTGTCGTACCACTCAGCATAGTACAAACCAGCCTGCAACACCAAAACACCCACCAACACCAACACAATCATGACCAGCGAGGCCGCAACAACATTGATTCCGGTGTCTCTGTCGACATCACCCCACTCACCACTGACACAAGACGAAATACCAATTCTCATGTTGGTCAAGTAGATGATGAGGCCAATCATGAACAAAATCAACGACCCGTACTCAAAGTACTTGGAGTCTTCTTGTGGCTTGTACAACTTGATGAACGACCCTGTGAGCCCAAGTGCGGCTACAAAGTGCAAAATGTAGTGCACTCTCATGGGTGCCTTGGCCCATTGAGCATAATGCTGGACAGAAACGTCAAAAGCAGCAGGATCGTAGCTCCACAACGTATTTATGTCGTAAGGCAACTGCGAGTAAACACAACCCAACCCAAAAGAGGTCGCTCCAATAATCAACCCAGTTCCAACAGGAACAATATCCTTGTAAGCCATCATGATGAGGTATACGTTATTAAATGATTTTTATGTCCACCTTTTTTTCTTCGTGAAATTTAAATTGCCTTGGGTCTTGTAATTGAATTAGTGAGATTTTATGGGGAAGAGAAGACAAGAAGTCGTGAGAAGAGGTTCCGAGAATACAACAAGGCGATGATTGGATGTTGTTTCGAGAGAATGTTCATCTGCTGTCTACAATGTCTTGTTTATCTGTCTTAACAATAGCGTATACGTCTGTTCACTTGTTGAACAGTACTTGAATGCCCTACAAAAATGGTTCACAAAACTTTGACTGCGAAAGATAAGTGAACGGCGTTGTCAGCGATGAGATTAGAGAACGAATGCCTAGCAATCTTAAGTAAGATTTTGTAGCCACTGACACCTAGAGATGGTTACCAGATAGAAAATAGTACCTATTGTTGCACTTGGACTCCTGTGTTCCTACTTTATTCTGCGTCTCTCAAATTTTAAACACTTGGTACTTGAATTTTTTGTATGTGATAGATTTCGAATGACGAGTGTCTTGTTATAATCTTAAAACATATTACTGTGTAATATGCTAAGAGAGAACACACCTCGTGTGTTCTTAGACTCCTGCTCTATTAACTAGGAGACTAATATTCCAGACCTCATGAAAAGAATAGGTTGCTGAAGCCAGCTATTAAATTACAATGCCTTTGGAGAAGATACTGGAAACTTAACTCTTATATTAATCACTATTTTATTACTTTTATTGAATCATCAACCATACGGTTCATACTAGCTCAAAACTGTCTCCAATATCTATCAATGCACTTACTAGTTCTCCAAGAACTTAAACACAAATGTGACAAGAGTGGACACCAAGATGAAACCGCAGATCATGTTAGGTCCGAATTTGTCACCGTACTCAACAGGCTTCTTCTCTCTGATCTTGATCAGTCTCCAAAGGTAGGTGTACGTGGAGTAGACAATGGTGAACATGGCCGAGAGGAAGAATCCGATCGATGCAGTCAAGGCCGAACGGGTACCGTAATTGAGCAACACACTGGCAGTGAATCCCAACATCACACCGATCGACAACCAACTCAAGAAGGTTCTTTCAGTGGCAAAGTACACCTTGGGCTCGATACGGATTGGAACGGCAATCTTGGAACCCTTAGGTATCTTTGCAGCGAAGGTCTTGTTCAAGTCAAAGTTGGTACCAGGCTTGACTGTGAAGGTACGGTCGTCGTTAAAGTAGTACAAGAACTTACCGTACGCGTGGTAGAAGAAGTTCTTGAGGGGCGAGTTGGTGTGTCTGCTGCCGTATCTGTTTGGTAACAACAATGGGGTGTTTTCGTCCAAGTCTTCTTCCAATGGGTTGATGTCATTGGAGAAATGAACTCCAGTGTAGCCAGAAGAGTAGTCGTTACCGGCCAATTCTTCCTCGTCCAACTCACCTCCAGAAGATGACGACTTCAAGATTCTCTGCTGAGCGTTTCTCTGGATACCATATTCTTGTTGGATCTTTGGCTTTCTGATGTCAACGTCCATCTGAGGCAACCAGAATGGCAACAAGTTGACGAATTCTGGCAACAAGGAAGCACCACCGTGGATGAACTTGGAGAACTTAGGAACAGCCTCCACCAAGTGCAGCGCAATCAAGTCTCTGATCCAGACAGGAGGTTCCTGACCCAATTGGGTCTGCAACTTGACCTCCAAGACGGCGTATGGGAAACGGCACACGTCCTTCTCTGGCAATTGGTTAAATGGGTAGTCAACACCAATGTCCATTCTTCTCCAGTTGTTGTTGGTTCTGTCGTAGCCGTCAAAGTTGTCTTCTCTGACCATGGTCAACTCAGTGTCCAAGGAGATACGCACTCTGGCATCACCTGGCAACTGAAAGGCGGTTCTGTTGTAGAAGGATCTCATAACAGGTCTGTACTTGTGCTTTAACACACGGTACTGCACTTCCTTGGCCAAGTTCTCCAAGTTCTCGATTTCCTGGATCGACTTCTTGCCGTCCTTTCTGGCCTTTTCAAAGGCTTGCTTGGCGGTGAAGTCACCGTGGAGGAAGTTGTTGATGTTCTTTTCCTTTAAGGCAAATCTGGCCTTCACGGACTTTTCACCGGTCCAGTCTTCTCTGTGGGTTTTTCTTTCAACAAAGATCTGGTCCGACTTCATACCACCGTACCATCTCAATCTGATGGCCTCGGCACCTTCGTCCTTACGCAATCTACCGTAGTACAAGTCCATTTCCTTGTTGTCAAAGTAGATGGAGGTGATGGCGGAGTCTTCCACGTCAAACTCCTTGTCGGCGTTGAAAACCAACACAGGCAAGTGCTTCAAGATGATCAACTTCAACTCGGTGATGTTGTCGGGGTGCACCCAGTACTTGGTGGTTTGTCTGACGAAGTTTTGTTGCGAACCACCGGCTGAAGAGTCACCCTTGACAGGGTTACCTCTTGTTCTGACCAAGTCGTACAGTCTCGACAACTTGACAATCAAGCTATCGTAGTTGTCCTTGTAGAATGGTTTTGCATTCAATCTGACCTGGAAAATCGGTCTCAAGTTGAACTTGGTCGTTTTGTCGTGCTTCTTGACAATCTTCTGGAATCCAGTGTAGTTCAATCTGGTGAACTTAGCCAAGTCATGGACATCGGCAATGATGTCGGACAACTCCTGCTCCAATTCCTCGAAGTCCTCTTCGGAAGGAGGTTGCTGGGCAGTATTAGGGTTAGCCTGGTACTTTTGAAGAGCCTCTACAACTTCATGAACGTACTTCTCCAGGTCCTTGATTCTTCTGTGAACCTCAGTGTTCTTGACTTTGGTGAAGGAATACACCTTGTCCAACTCCTGCTCCAACTCATTCAAAAACTCCTCCTCCAATTGGTTGGTCCAGACATAATCATTGTCCTTCAAGTTCTTCTTCAACTGATGCTTCAATTCATCATACGATATATAGTAAAAACTATAGTTCTTGATAAGGGCCTTTCTGAGATGCTCACCAAACTTCATCGTGCTGGTGTCGAATGAAAAATTGCTTAATTTCCAATTTATATATATACCCCCTCCCTCTTCCAGGAATTTTGATAAAACAAAATATCCTGCACATCTCGCTGGTTTGTTTTACGAATTTAATTAGTCCCACGTGCCTGCTGGGACGATGTGAGGGAGCGTTCTTCTAGGGGAAAGAGATGGGTCTAGGTTGGGGATGGGGAGAAGAGTAGCAGTAGAGCATGCATACTGTCCATTTAGACAGGTTGTCTAATGCAAAGAAGAAGAAAGGCATCTTGTTGACGTACGTACAGCAATATGTTTAAGTCTTATCTGCAAACAGAGGGTGCCAAAATACAATGCAATAAAAGTAGAATGTAGTGAGAATGCCGGAGTTTCACGTCAGCTGTGCTAAAGTGGTCGTTGGCTCATAGGAATAAGTGGTATAATGAGAGAATTTGTGCGGAATTAACGAAAATAGAGGAGCTGCGTTCACTATGCGTTCATTTCAGTTAATTGGCTTGGGGAACACAAAAGGTTGGTTTATTAGGAAAGTGACAGGCGGGAGGTTGGATGGGTGTTGGGGTGTAGGGTGGATGATTTAGATGTGGTTGTAGGATTTTCTGGGAGAGTAGGTGGATGGTCTGGTGTACTCGTACACATAAGTGTATCTACATTGATGTCGAATTTGGCATCGTAAAGTGGTACAAAAAGTTGACACAAATGTTCGATTTTTGCATCCAAATGGGGAGGGTGAGATTTGAGGTGTGGGAAGGCAAGTGGGTGACGTGTGGTGTGGGTGGTGTGAGGGAATAGGGATGAGATGTAGATGTGAGATATAGATGTTAGATATAAATTGAGATGTCATGTGTGAGATTTATGACTGGAGATATAATGGAGAAACAGAGTGGTACAGAAAATTAATGAAGACCATATTAATGGGGGAAGAGATGCGATAAGATGAGGTGTACTTCAAACTATTCAATGCTTAATCTGCTGTAAACCTATATAGCCTCTAAATTAATGACTGTATTCTTACAACTAAGAAAATCAGAACAATACACACTCGCAACTTCTTGCTCATCTTAAACCTCTTCCCAATCCGGTACCCAACCCTATAGTGACACTAACACCAGCCCTATAATCATCTACGCATCGATTAATATTTCCATCACGCACGTACCCTTTCTAAGCCGCATTGCAATCATTATAACCCCATATAAATTTTCAGGCTTATGCAAGCACCTGACAACTCGATCAGTTTTAACTATGCAAACGTCTGTCAGCTCGACGTAACTGAGGCTCCAAGGTCGCATCTTCTAGAAGTGTCTTGGAACTAAAAAGCGTTATTGGCAACCTTCATTAGTTCCAGGTCATCTCCTCCAGGGTCTTTGACTATCGCACAATCAACTCCATACCAAACTTTACACATAACAGAACGTGGATACTAATTACGTTGCACCCACCACTCGTCTGTTGGTCGTCGCCACGTTTATACAATCTACCCTCAAGTGTCAGCTGTCAGCATCCACGTTCATTCAATTAACTCTCAAGTGTCAGCTGTCAGCATCCAAATGTCATATGTCAAGCATCAAGACTTCTCTACCTGCCCATTCTTCATACAAAGTGCTTCATCTACAGGAATCCAAACCAACATTCTTGAACTCCGAGAACGTTTCTTGGTTACCTTAATCCTTTACCTCCAATGACCATTCTCATTTACACTAAAAGAAACTATTAGTTATGGGCACAAACGTCGTGATCCATCTTCTACAATTCAATTTAATGAGATGTCAATAGCTACACGTCCTTCTTATCCATTCATTTTCCTGTCAAATCTAGTCGTAATCCAGTCATGTTGTTTCCCACTCCGCACATCTTATTCCACCCTCACTCTAATCACCAGCTCTCCCACCACCCACATCCACCAGTCGCTAGCCTCGCTAAAACTAAACTCATCAGTACCAAGACTTTCCAGTACTTCTTTGTGTGCTCTTCCAACCCAAAGACCGACCTCGGAATCCAAAGCACCCGTTCCGCAATACCAAAAGTTGGAAAAAGATCCCATCTGCAATATTTCAGGCATTCTTCGACTTTACGTATAAAGCTGAGATATTATCCATCGAGATACATCTGAATAGACTAACGATGGCGCTTTCCGAACCCACAGTGTTGCCAGATGTTTTAAGCGAGCTACATGGTTATAATACTAATATTCTTGTTGTGGGAGGGGCGTATTCGGGGCTTTCTGCCATCAAGGCATTGAAGAATCAATTTGCACAACGACCTAGAGCTGGCCCGAAGGTCCACGTTACGTTGGTCGAGCCAAAGGCTGGGTTGCTCAATATCTTGGGTATACCGAAGGCCATAGTGGATTTGGAATTTGCCAGAACGCAGTATATTCCATTCCACCAGTTGAACAACTTGACGTTTGACCATGTGATCTCTGCGCATCCAGAAGTCGCTACAGCATTGAACGAGGCTCACTTGGCGCTGCCTACCGCGAACTCCGACGTGGGCATTGACTTTACCTATCTCCAGGGTAAGGTCACCAAATTGTCGGAGACCTCTGCGCAGTGCGTGCTAGTAGACGAAGCCAGCACTAAGCAAGAAGAGTCTACAATAACATTCGATTACGTTGTTCTTGCTTCTGGAAGAGACCGTTCGTGGCCAGTGACCCCAGACGCATACACTATAAACATGTACATGGAGGAAATGCAAAGGGCCTTGGACGAAATTACTCTGGCAGAAAACATATCGGTGATTGGTGCTGGTGCCGTAGGTATAGAATTGGCTGGTGATATCAAACACAAGTTTCCAAAGAAAAGTGTCACCTTGGTGCACCCACATCCTACGTTCCCACCAGAACCTTTGAGTGTTGACTTCCAAAAGGCCGTACACAAGTCCTTGGCCGACTCCGGCGTAGAGGTACTTGTAAATACCAGAATCGACAACGAATTGCCCGACGGCAACTTAGTCACCACCGACTCCAGGGTTATCTCCAGCAATCTCAACCACTGGTGCACTTCACACAAGAACAACACGTCGATCCTCTCGCCGCAGCTCCAGAAACAATTTGTAACCCCACAAAACAACATTATTGTCAACGACTACCTCCAGCTTACAAACACAAGCACAGTGATCCCTAACTTCTTCGTGGTCGGAGACTTGGTGGAATTGCCGATAATCAAGTCTGCTGGTTGGGCAATGTACATGGGCAGACAGGTTGCAAACAACTTGACCTCGTTGATCTTCGACGACAAAATGGCAGAACCTTTCCCAGACTTGACCAAAATGCCAAGAGGTATGGTTCTTGTTGCCGGCAATGGACAAATAGTCAGTGAGTTGTCTGGGGTCGTGGAGTTGGACAATGCTGACTACACAAAAGAGTACCAGGATTATTGTATTGGCAAGGTGAGGGTGACAATGGATGTTTAATAGATCTGGTTTTGCTAGCATGGCAATTACACTTGTATAGACCCTTCGAAATAAACTTTAGAGGATTGCAAATTCACTATCGACACCAGAAACGAATCCTTTTCCTTTTTGCATCTCAATTCCATCTCTTCATTGGCAAAACACGGTTCGTTATTCCTGTACTTGAAACGTTTTGGTGTTGAGTATAATGTTTGGAACCAATAGAGCATCAAGGTCACCATAAAAGGTCCATGCACAACGATATTCGGCATTTTCTCAACGGTCTGAGCGTACTGCACGTCGTAGTGTATTTTGTGAAGGTTGTTTGTCAACATGCTGTACTTCAATAAATCATTAGGGCTGAGTTTGACTTTTATAGAATGATCTGGGGTGCCACGAATGCCTGCTTCACGACTTTTGCTGAACTCTTTGTTGGTGTACATAAGGATTCTTGACTCGGAAAGAATTGGAACTCTGTCATCTTGAGCAATCTCCTTTTCTATAGTTACAAATACTGAACCCGAAACCTGTCGTACTGATTTGACAATCTCTGTACAAGTAAACCGATCTGCGTTTAAATGATTGTGAAAATCAAGCGACCCTTTAACCCACATACGTCTTTGAAACAAACTCTCTCCATCGGCAGTAGGAGCCTGCTCGTTATCGTACCCATCAGCCCCAAGCTCACTGTTGCGTTGTAGTATATACATAAAATGAAACCCTTTGTGTAACGTGTTGGCTATGGGAACTGAAAGGTCTTGCTGAGGAAGACCAAGTACCGTATGTAGCAAGTCAGCCATACGCCGGGTCTGACCAACCGATATAGACTCCTCCACACGCCATACCCTCGCGGCAACCTCAGTAGCCCATTTCCTGACCAAACCCATTGAGTTTTTTCAGTGCATGCAAGACTTTTTTTTATTTGTCTCATCTCATCTCCAACCCCATAAACATCATGAGTGGTAACACGAGTGAGGCACTCAAGAACATCAAGAACAAGCAGCATAGGCAGAAGGTCTATGGTGAGATCCAGCATGACCGAATCAAGCAGCGTCTCAAGATGAGAACCGAGAGAGCTAAGGAGGAGCGTGCTAATCCAGAGTTGAAGGAGGCCCGTTTATTGGAAAACGTCCCGGAGACTATTGAAAGCAAGAGAGTTTTTGATGAAACGATTGCGGCTGAGGTCGAGGGAGAGGACGAATTCCAGCAGTACTTTGAGAACTTGGGTAAAGATCCAAAGATCTTGTTGACTACCAGTCCTTTGGCCAACAAGGTGGCCTACGAGTTTGCAGACATGTTGATGGACTTCTTGCCAAACGTCACTTTTATCAAAAGGAAGAAGGAATACTCGATGATAGACATGGCGGAATATTGTTCGAACAGAGAATACACGTCGTTGGTGGTGATCAACGAAGATAAAAAGAAGGTGAGTGGAATAACGTTCATGAACTTGCCTGAGGGACCCACCTTTTACTTTTCCATAACCTCCATAATTGACGGCCAGAGAATTAAGGGTCATGGTAGAGCCACGTCGCATATCCCTGAATTGGTGTTGAACAACTTCAACTCGCGTTTGGGTAAAACCGTTGGAAGATTGTTCCAGTCCATCTTCCCACACAACCCAGAAATAGTCGGACGACAAGTGGTCACCTTGCACAACCAGAGAGATTACATATTTTTCAGGAGACACAGGTATGTGTTTAGAAATGAGGAGAAGGTAGGGTTGCAAGAGTTGGGGCCACAATTCACGTTAAAGTTGAGAAGAATGCAAAAGGGTATTAGAGGAGAGACGGTATGGGAGCACAGACCAGACATGGAGCGTGACAAGAGAAAGTTCTACTTGTAGGTTTGCATGAGATGTTGGTTAGTTTAGTTGAATGGATAGTCATTGTGAGTGTAATTGTAAGAGTTTTGAAATGTTGAAGAGTTACTATAGAATTAGAATGTAGAGAATACTCGTTGGGAGTTGAGGAGAGATTTGAAAAGTATAGGGTTTTGATAATTTTGGCTGCAAATTTTCAATACTAGGTAAAGTAGTATCCGTTTGAATTTCGAGATGAGACCAAAACGTCTCAAATAGCTGAAGTATATGCACGAGACACTTATAACGTGATCTAAGGAGCGCGTGCTTTCAGGTCAAGTGCCACTAACACGGGAACAGCTAATACTGTGGATTAGATTGGGAGAATCATCTGATCAAACGGTTTTGTTCCAAACTAATTGAGAACTACCATTCTAAGCCAGTGCCATCAACCCCGTTGTCAGCAAGACAACATTCATAACAAAGCCTTTTGTACATCTGCTGAAAACTGCCAGAATCAGAAGTGGTTCTTAATTCACGTAACGTCGGTGCGTTCGTTCTGGGAAATACTGAGGGAATCACTTTTGGAGGGATGTAGTAGTATGAAAGAAGCACACAAGTGTTAAAATAAGTGCAGAAGTATAAAACAGTGTACTAAGGTACCAATCAGCTGCAAGAATGTAGAACCTATTAATGACCTAATCAATAATTAAGTGTCATATGTGAGACTTATGAATAATCGAAAACGACAAGATTTCATAGGAACGGCGATAACCGAACTTCTTGAAAATGCTAAAAACTGTTTACTCATTGAGAACACAGCGGTGTGTTTAATTCATATGTGATTAAAGTCTAGAGCGCACCATTAAATTTAGTTTCCAATTCCTCTCCAAATTTTTATTGTTCTAGTCTCCACTAATCTCACCACTCTTGATCGTCTCACCACTACTTGTCAATAAATCACTCACGAATTTCAAACAACTTTACTAAAAACTCTACCCCTATCTGCAACAACCAGTCACAACCCCCCCACAAATATCACCACCCACCACAAGCATCACCACTCTACCAACCCTTTCTAACCACCAACTCAATATCCATGCGCCCCACCAATTGCTGCGAAATAAATTCCTAAAGGGGCAGCCGTTTTGACATATCACCCCCTCCACAAAAGTCCCATCGACATCTCGATCCCCGTGTGTACGTCCACGAGACGATACGAGACACACAGAATCGCCGTTGGCAGCCCACCCATCGCCATTGTCGCGAGAAAAAACCCACAATAACTGTGCTGGGTGATCACAATCTACTGGTGCTTTCAACGTACGACGACTGATTTGCGGCATTTAATTGGTGTCTCTAACCATGAATGGACCCTACGATTCTGAAAAGGCGAGTCACCTGTGGGCTGTGCATGATCAAGTATACAGAAAATGAGAGCCTCGAATAAGAACTCCAAGAATGAACAATTCGTAGAAACTGGTGAGTTTGTCCTGTGCCATTCATGTTGTTTCTCGAATGCTCATTTCCTGACTCTCTTGAAGCTTTCGAATCTTCCTCTCGCTTCTGAAAGAAGTGCTCGATTATGGATTCGCCCACCTCGTATTCTCTAAGGGTTTCCTCGAATGTAGCACATTCTAATTCAAGTGCCTTGCACTAAATGGAATTTGCACCATTGGCACCCGCCTTTGGATGGAGAGACTGAACACAGAGAGATCAAGAAGGGTTGAAGACTGTTCAATTGCAGGACTACTTTCACACAACATACTCGCAAGCCGTTACCTTTTGCTCATTGCGATATGTTGTGCCTGCTAAACTACACCTGATATGCCATATATCACCACCACGTACCATTCTACTGCTAGCGACACTCCCCCGCGGTCGCTCTCCCAAAATGTTGGCGGACTCCAGTAAATTTTGTTGTCTTTTTTCACGCTGCTAACCAGGGGACTCCTTTTATCATTCTTTTTTTATTCTTGTTGATCAATCTTTTCCAGGAAACACGCATTGCTAGGTGTATATCACAGGGAAAGCGCCGGATCCAGAGCACAGTTCCAGCCGTAGTACACACAGGAGTCAAGGTATTTCGTTCGCCGTTGAAGTCTTGTTGTTTTGCCCCAGACAAAACATCACACGTTCCTGTTTCCGAACAACAAAGATAAACCAAAAAGGGGCTGACAAACGGGCCCAGGAGGTGATTGACCGTATTGATTGTTTGAAATAGTCAGTCGAAACGCTCACCGCACGGTATCTAGCAGCAGCACACCCTTTTTCTTCAGATTCCGTCCCCCCTATCCAATCGCCGATGACCATGGATAGTGGTGGTGTTAACCAAATCACGTCTGCCTTGGGTGTGGTTTATGATCCCAAGTCCACCAACGCGCAGAGACGCGAAGCACAGGAGTTTTTGGAGACCATCAAGGCCAACGACGAGTCGCCGTACTGGGGGTACCAGTTGGCCTTGCCAGAGAACAATGGCAAGAACTACATCACAAGACACTTTGGCTTGTCCTTGTTACAGCACTCCATCAACAGCCGTTTCCACTTGTTCGACGCAACAAAGTCGTTGGCCATCCGCGAGTGGGTCGTCGAGTTGGCCAACAAGATCCAGTCGGACGACCCACACTACATCCGCGAGAAACTAGCCTTTTTGTGGGTGGGCATCGCAAAGCGAAACTGGGGCAGCTACCTCGTGAAAACGTTCGCCAAAGAAGAGACCAATGGTAATAGTAATGGCGACTCAGTGACCAAAAGCGAAAATGGCAGTAGCACCAACGGCACCGAAGCCGTCTCGAGAGTTGGAGAAAACGACGCCTCTGAAGGTTGGGCCTCCATGGACCAAGACTTGTGGAAGTTGTGGCAACTCAACATATCAAGCAGAGAACTCTCGCTCGTCATTATTAGAACCTTGTTTGAGGATATGTACCTCTTGGAAGACCCCATCGCAGCAAAACGCACAGCCATCCTAAACCAATTGAGCGTGCTCATAGTAACACCAGAAGACGTGTTGGAGTCCATATACGAACACAGTCCAAACATCTCCATATGCAAATACTCGTCTGCCGGATGGTTTCCGACTTGGAGCCAGTACTTGATCGAAGTATTGTCCAACAACGAGTTTGATAGCGCGGCCTGCCAAACGTTCGTGCCCAAGATCCTCTCCACATTCAAAACTTGCTTGCACTGGGTACAGCCGTCAGTGTTACGCAATGAAAACATTATGAACACATTGATCAACATCCTCGAAATCCCCGACTGCAAGTTGAAAACACTAGCCGTAGACTGCTTACACATACTATTCACAAGAAGCTACTCAACAGAAGAAGACTTCAACTTCTTCATCGGCTCTATATTCACCTCGGAGGGCGTGCGCAAGTTGACGCAATTTTACCACTCCTTGGAGCTCGATCCCGAAGACGTCGACGAGCAAATCTATTCATTGTTGAAGAAGACCGTCGAGATGATTGTGTCCTTGAGCGAGTACCTCAATCTTTCGCTGAAAAACAAGGTGTCGTGGGAGAAATCAGACATTGACAACTACTTGGCTTTGGTATTGACCACTACAAACCACCCCAGTTTAATTATCAGCGGGCTCTCGTTGCAAATGTGGGTGACCATCCTTAGATTCGACGAGTTGAGCTCGAGAGAACCTATTGTCAAACTCTTGCTCGACTTGTTAGAGATCTCAGCAAACAGAACCATTAGCTATACGTACGACGACGACTCGGTCTCAAGCAAGTACTTGGCTGTAGATTTTGACTCGACCCCAGACGCAAACTCTTTCTTGCAAAACTACAAGAAGTTCAACGAGGATATTGTGCGTATCACCATTTGTAAAAAGCCAGAAGAAGGAATGATGTGGTTAGAAAATAGACTCCAGAATTTCTTCAGCTCGGAGTTGGGAGGCAAGTGCATCAACCAATACAACTTGGAAGAGAAATCAGACCCGCTCAACTACGGGACCTCACAGTTCAACATCATTGAGAACTGTATACGAGGAATTTCAAGATGGCGTATCTGGTACAATGGCGATGACTTCGAGGACATCAACGGTAGATTAAATAAGTTGGTGGAGAGCTTAGGAGAGCGTTTGTTGGCCATGAACTTGGCTTCACCCCTTTTGATAAGAAAACAGGTGCAAACAATGGTGCAATTTGCCCCACTCTTGAAGGATGTGAGCCCGTTGATGTTCCAAGTTTTGGAGAAAATTTTGACCACAGCAACCTTTGAATACCCAGCCAACATCAACGATGACGAGAAGGAATTAATTAGAGACTTGAGAACTAGCTGTGGAACAGAACTCAACAGATTGGCATACATAATGCCGGAATCGCTTAAGAAAATCTTCAGCGACTTGGAAAACGTCATTGCGAACATCTTATCATCCAAAAAGGTGAGCGAGCATGAGATTGTAGCATTCAAGTCATTTTTGCTCGTAATTGCGCTGCGGTCGTCGATCAACGACAAAGACGAGCTTTTTGCCAAGATTGTGGACCCAGAGTTGGCAGCGTGGTCGTCGCCAGAGACCGAAAAAGGACTTCTGGACTTGCACTGGTTCATGGAGAGAATGGGAATAGTAGAGATAGCCGCATACTTCCAGAAGCGTGGGATTTCTGCCACATCCAACTTATTGGATACCACTATGGACGACGAAGGAAAGGAGTTGAAAACTAAATTAAAGGACCACTGGTCGTCCATATTCCCAATCAGACCAACAAGAATCTTCATGCAATACAGTATTGAAAAGTTGAGTCACAACTCGGCCGAGTACTTGAACTTGCTCAAGTTGTGGCAACCCAGAGTGCAACCGATTATACCGCATATCTTACAGTTGTTGACTCAGATTCAAGCTTACCACAACCCTGCCAACTGGAAGGATTTGCCCCCAGCGGTGCAGTCGTTTGTGAGGTACAGTTGTACTGAGCGATTCTGGCAACAAGGGGTCTCGATCCAATCGAAGGAGACATTCATCGAGGAGAATGTTAAAGCAGCGTTCACTTTGCGGGACTTTGCCGACTCTGTTGGGCATTTGGTCAGATATACGCGAGAGTACGCGTTTTTGACGATTGGGTCTCTTTCGCAATTGGAGGATACCTTGTATGAGATCCCCAATATCGCGACAATGTTGTGGAAGGCAGTTGCGGGTGACACCGTTGGGGTTACTTTGCACAGTTGGAAACACATGATCAACAGCTGTTTACGGAGTGTTGTCAAGTTCTGTCCACTGAAGTTTGTGGACGTGTTCATGCTGGAGTTGTTGCCCAAGGTATTTACCGACCTCGACAAATTATTGGTTTCGAAGTGGGAGAGGGTATACAATAACGGAGTACAGTTACAAGGGAACGAAGACGACGACGCACTCTCAGAAGAGATGATGGAGGAGCACATGTTGAGACAGTTGACTGCGACCGTGGTGAGATTATTGATGGACATTTGCAGCCAGATCAACTCCAAGAGCATCAGCGATACCCAATTTGCAAACCATCTTTTGATCACACGGAACAAGGAAGTGATGGCGCCGTTCTTACAGATCTGCTGCCACCTCATCACGTTCAAGGACACCAAGTGCTCGTTCAACACGATATTGATTGTTCGTAATGTGTTGGAAGACATTTTGTTGAAGGACGACGAGGTGGACAAGTACCTTTGCGACAACTTGCTCAAGTCGCTTCTCCATGTTTTGTTGGACGACTATTTTGTCGAGACACACGGCGAGGCTGCCGTGGCCTTGACCACGTTGTACTGTGCGTTGCGGAGCAAGAACGACTACCCTGCGCGGATGATGGTACAGTACTTGCCCAACATCACGACGCAGCACGTTAGCAACTTTGAGAGGTTGTTGGTGAACTCAAAATGTTTGAAGCACCAACGGTCAGCGTTGTTGGAGTTGGTACGGATCTCCAAGGAAAACGGAGCGAGCTCCGACTATGACGAGATGAGCAAGCGTAAAAAACAATTGGAGGCTGCAGCTGCGGCGAGGAAAAAGAAGCCTACTGGAGTCGATGTGATGAACGATCCATTCACAGAGAATGGCGCTTTGGACAATTTGTTTGGAGATAAAGAGTAAGGGGATGAGAGGATAAGTGGGTTAAATTAAAGAATATGTGTGTACTTTTAGTGTATCAAACTGTAAATATTTGAAAATGTGAGAGTCATTTAAAGTGTGTTAGTATCGTTGTAGGATTGATAAATGTAGTAAAATGAATTGAACTAGCCCATTATAAAGGCGCCTGGGACGTTAGTACATTGAGTTGATTCATACTTGGAAACGCAGTATCGTATTTTACTTCCGTATATTTGGGTGCAAAATGTAGAAGACCCAGACATCATAATATATACACCTCATCAGTTAACCAATACGCTTTGAAAAATCTACAAGTCTTCTTGCCAGGTCTACTGCATGGCAGAATATATGACTCCAGGCCAAATTTTCAAACCGTAGTACGTCTGGGTCTCGTTGTCTTTGAGTAGAGCATTTAAGCTACTCTTGCACCAAACCATCTCCACTATCATCTCCACTATCATCTCCACTATCATCTCCACTATCATCTCCACTGAACACCGCAGAACACCACATACTCAGCTGAACTCCACACTCCTCGTACACCTGAAACAACCACCACCACACCCAGACCCCGACTCCTTATGCCTTGCCTTACCTCCCCTCTTCCTGTCACGTCGTACTGAAGGATCTGGAGTCGTGTGCGTATGCCCAAAAAAATGTCCACACGCCTAATTTTCCAAGCCAAAATTGATCAGACTTCAATAACAAAGGCTTTCAATTCAGCACCTTATTGTCAGTAGCTGGCCATCATCGCACCACACTAGCCTCGGTTCTTCAATTGAGTAGAACTCCAATCATTTCATATCAAAAGAATCAGTTGAAATGCCCATTAAATCGCTTGAATCGTACTTGTTTGAACGAAAGTTGGCTAACACCAGTTCGATCGAGATATTACAGAATGCCACGATTGGTATTGATGCTGAGCACTACTTGAGCCGTATCTACACCTTCAAAAAGGAGCAATTTTTGCCTGGGATTGGTGGGGTTCCCAGCTCACTCAAGGAGTACATCCAATCGGACTTACAGGTGTTCAAGGAGTTCAACATCAAGCCGATATTTGTGATTCCAGGCTTGAACATTCAATTGCAACTCAACAATTACAAGACCGGAGAGTTGTCGCCACAGGAGCAGCACCACGAAAGTAGCTGGGCCAACTTGGGGAACAAGCAACCATACACGTACAACAATACCATAGAATCATTCCGGTTATTCACAGACCCGTTGCCATTGAGACCCATGATCCATGACCTCATTAAATATTTCATTGCGATTGGGATCGACTATATGATAGCACCATACGATGCATCGTTCCAGTTGTCGTACTTGTACCAGAACAACGTGATTGACACGATTTATGGGTCGACGGACTTGTTGTTGACCAAGATTGACAAGTTCATTTTGGGCATGGAGTTCCAGTCCAAGGATTTCAGGTTCATTGACAAGCACAAGGTGTTGAGCGAGTTGAGTTTGACTGAGCGTCAGTTCTTAGACTTGAGTTTGATGGTGGGCTGCACCATCCAGCCTGTGACGTTCCCCAACTTCCCTCCTTTGCCCAAGCCAAACCCAGTACAGCCATATCCCCAATTGAGCTACTTCAAGTTGGGCTTGGACATAATCTACCAGCTCAACAGCTTTAATGGGAACAAGACCACGGACTTGTTCGGGTACATTGCGAGTCTCAATGACCCCAAGTTGATGGAGTTGTACCTCAAGGGCCACACAGCCGTTAAGTACTTGCCCGTGTTAAACAAAGAGGGATACATTGAGTTGTACAATGTTGAGATGGGCAAGTTGGGGATTGAAGCTAACGTAGACTACATTGAGGAGCCTCAAGCAGAGAGTAAAGGAAGCGGCAGAAGCACAGCATCGTCAGGATCAAACAGACAGGTTAAGGTTCCCAACGATATCCATGACATAATATCGCAGAGATTGCCACCCGAGTTGTACTTTTACCAGTCCTTTGGATTGCTTCCAATTGGGCTTTTGGAGGCAATCACACGGGGACATGTGGACGTCCGGCCACCGTTGGAGACCGGGGTGAACGAAAGCTACCGTAATTTGATTACGTCCAAGTTCTACGTGGGGATTCTAGATCAGCAGTGCAACTTGTTGACGCAGTTGCTTGCGAGATACTACCAGGTGAAGAAGATCAATGTGAAGTACTGGTACCGGGATGCTAGCATTGAGGTAAACAACCGAATGACGCCGCCTGTGTTCAAGAGAGTAGAGAAGTTGTTTATTCAGAACGAAGGGTCGAGCGAGGTGTTTGACTTGGCCAAGTTTTTCAAGAGGTTGTCAGGAGAGAGTGCTCCTACTTACACGAGCGAAAAGTTGATCAGCAGCAAGGAGGATATAGTATCAACGATTTTGTTGAGGACGTTATACATATTTGAGCTCATTGACCCCAAGACGCATGCGTTGAAGCCAGTGGGGAAAATATTGAAGAGGTACGTGGAGGAAGCGAAGGGGGACGTATCGCAAGACGAGTTGTCGCAGTTGACGTTGCTTTTGCTTTTGATCAGCTCGAAGCTGTACAAGTTGACCGACAAGCACCAAGAGTTTGCTAGCGTACCGGCGTCGTCCAAGTACAGCAGCGAAGAGGCAGAGTTGAATGCAGAAGAGTCGTCTAATGTAGCGTTGATTTCGCGTGTGTTTTCGCTCCACAAGTTGAATGTGTCGCCAATCAACTACCAAGGGCCGATTTCACGTAACTTGTTGAACTTCCGGTCGCACGTAGTGTTTATTGCGAACCACTTTGTGAACACGATCCAGTGCTTGATGGTGGACTTTATTGTGCACCAGGAAAACAACAGTATCAAGAGCACGTTCAACAGCAAGAGCGACTGGTACAAGTTGATTGACCAGTTGCCATTCTACAAGGACATCAACAACACGTTGTTGGGTGTGGTAGCAGAGATCTACTTCGAGGTTGCAGCCAAGTTCGTGAAGGGAGGGCAAAGCGTCGAGGAGGCAAAAACCAGGGCCAAGGAACACTTGATGAACGGGGTGTACCAAGTGAAGAGCCTCACGTTCAACATCAACGTGCACGGACTCAACTCGATCACATCGCACCAATTGTTGGAGGACTTTGAAAGCGGAGTCAGATTCTGGAAAAAGTTTGTGCATTTAAGCAAAATCATCAACGAAGAAGAAAAGTCATTGATTGACGACACATACCTCAAGAGAATCACCGACGCTGATGAGTGGTTACAGAATCTTGTCTAGACGATTAAGTAGTTTAACGAAATAAAAGTTTTGGAGCCTCTTTATTGTTTGGTATTATGTAATTTTTTTTTTCAGGTCAAATCACATTGAAGAAAGATAATGAGAGGAACGCAACGAGCACAAGGGGTAGCTGCGCGGGTCTTGGGAAGGCTTGGGATTGGTCGAGTTGGAGGGGAGCATAATATACGATTGGAGAGCAGGCCCATTGTTACGGGTGGGGGTCCGTTCGTTGAATTACCACTGTACAAGAGACTAGGGGACGTTTTGAATGTTCTTATACCTGCTTCGTCTGCGTTGAATATTCGGAGGGGGAGCGTGATTGCTGTTGATGGGGCTGATACATTGTGGAGTGAGAGCCGTGTGTTAGGACTGGGGACAGAGTATCATGAGTTGAGGTCTGGAGGTGCTGTTTCGATGGTTCTTGGAGATGCTGAAAAGTACTCTGTATTGGAAATTGGAAACGACGAAAAATGGACTGTGTTGGACGAACAGAGCTTAGTATCATGGAGCGGGTTCAACTTGGAGCTTGAGCAAAAACGCATACTTGACAAATTCCGGACGTACCAGACGGCGGGACGAGGAGTGGTTGTGCTTGCGGGACAATCGCAATTGTTTGAGGTACGATTGGAGGAGGGTGAGGAAATCTGGATGAATGCCGGGGCATTTGTGGCTGGATCCATTGAGAATATAAGCTTGGATGTTATGGGGGAGACGAAGAGAAGAAGCTGGAGCTGGCCTTGGGCCAACGCTAATGTGTCCAAGCTTACCAGATTCACGAAGAATCTCACAATAACAAAGCAAATCCAAACGGCATTCTCCAATGCCCAAGCGTCACCGTCGGTGGCCATTCCCAAGAGATATTTATCCGAGTGGCGGACCATGTTTCAAGTGCACGTTTTGACGTTGCTCAGCAGAAAGCCCATCTCGTTTAGGCTAAAAGGCCCAGGACGAGTCTTGTTCAACAACAATAGGCAAGCATCCAACAGACACACATTTACCAATAAAGAAATACACCGTATCTACAATGGGGTGAGGCATTGAGCTGAGAAGCATGCGCCAGAGGCATTTGGTGGAAGGCTTGTGGCTGGTAAGGTACTGGAGGAGGGTAGACATACAAAGCAGGGTACTAAAAGCAGAGGACAACAATACGCACATGCCACCCTGAAACAGGGTGGAGCCGTTTTTCCGTCGTCGCTAATACGGATATGCCGTGGTTGATCCTGTGAGATGAATCTAATTATAAAATACACGAATGTAATTGGGATGCAGAAAAATTGTGGAACAGGGAATTGAGATTAGAGAGCGTAGAGACAAGGGAGTAGTGCGAGTAAAGAGAGGCAGCAGAGGATGGGTGGGGGGCAGAATGCTGAGAGTAGAGAGCAGGGTATATATATATATATATACAGCAACAGATTCTAATAATATTGGATAGTATAGTTGTATAGTTTTGTAGTGTAGGTTTGTAGTGCATTATACTTGCACACTATCCCAGTAACACACTATAGCACCACGCAACTACGAGTGAAGATGGTCAGAACAAGATGCAATCACAATCAAGAACCGTTAATACATGATACATCTCAGCCTTTCAGCACCCCGTCATTTGGCGAGTGGGTGCTGATTATTGGAGATCACAAGGGACCCCGAAAGCATTGTATGGACAATCCAGGACATACAGGGAACAAAAAGCGTGCAAAAACCCTGGCCCACACCACCACTAGCTACGCCCCCTCTGTCCAGGGTGCGAATCAGCAGATTGCAGCGGTGGTGTTTACAGTAGTCAGGCACTTGCCCCACCCGTCATCCTTCTGTTCCACATTCACACTCTGGCCTCTCGTACCTCCGGCCTCCCAAACACCATGTTCATAATCAGTGTTCCAGGCCACAAAAAATGCAACCAGTAGCGACGCCTGCACCGAAGCGCAAAGTACACAGAGAGAAACATGTTTACCGCCGTACATAAAGCCAAAAACAATTAAATCAACCCTAAAAAAAAGCAACAATCTCCAAGAATATATATAAGAGGTTGAGGGCCCAAGTGTGTTGGGTTGGCTTTTTTCTCTCTCTTTTTGATAGTGGCAAGCGTCTAGGCTAGGGACTGGAGGATCCTAGGAATACGTGGATTATTGTGGGTAGTGATTCTTGAGTTTCTTGAGCTTTTGTAGGGAGACCCTGACACAGTTTTATCAGTAAATTTGGTGCACTTAGCACATGAGGATGGAGATATCCAAGATCACCTCGCCCTCTGAATGGGTCTACTTTGCTAAGGGTGCTGCGAACATCCTCTTCAAGTACACGGGGACCAACGACTACTTGACGCACAAGTTGCTTCGTGTGCGTCTCCTCAAGGAGGACGACCAGTACATCTCGACCTGCGAATTGTACGACTTTATCGAGCTCACATGCAAGCACTTGTTCCCCGAACAGATTGTCGACATCCAGCTCATGGTCCTCACCACAGACTTCATCAACAAAATCGATAGCAAGGGCAACCTGCTAATGGTCAAGGAGCGCTACGGGCTTTTGATCCCAAACATTTTGGACCGCAACTACACCAAGTACGTGCTTCTGAAAAACTGCCAGCTCTACTACGATCTCGACGAATCCAAGTCCTCGGTGGAGCTGGTGATCTTCGAAATCAAACCAAAGTGGTTGTACGACAACACCTCCTCCAACTACTGCCGCACATGTCTGTTGAACCAACTCAAGGGCTTCAAAAGACACTTTTGCCCATTGGACTTGCTACACAAAGAAACAATGGAAGAGGGCCTCAGAGACATGTTCAGTCCTATCCCAGATGACATATTAAACACCATAGAAGAAAACAGAATCCCCATAAAACACCTTTTCCGCATATTCCTAAACAACCCAGAAAATGTGTTCCAGAAACTAAAACAATACCAGCGAGTCAACAACAAAAACGACTTGATCCGTAACCTCACCTCGATGAACGACGTGCTGCCCAACCTCCTGCTCATCATGACCCTCCGAGACGTCGGCCTCTTCATCAAGTTTGAGAAATACGACAAGTTCAACAACTTGCACAACTCGCACGACAACAAGGACAACCTCGTCGACGTGGAAAACTACGGCAAGTTCTTGGTTTCGTGCAACATATACGACTTGGACCTCAAGTCAAACCTGAAATATAAACATTGGTTGGACGTCGAACTGAAGTTACAGAACATAAACAATTCGTCCAACCCGGACTGGTCTTACTGTGTTAGGTTTAATGATGATAAATTGGATAACTTCGATCCCTTGCAGGGTTAATACATATATTTATTAATAAACGGAACATTCCACTAGTGGACGTTGGAGTGCATTTTTCGATTCATCAGTGTGTTTATAAATTTCTTCAACTCTACCATACATCCTCTTGATATCTGTTTTGAACCTTGAACGATCTGATCAACTCGGCTGCCTTCTCCGGCGAAATACCTCTTTCCGTCGCAACAATCTTCGCCAAGGTGGCTTGCACCTCTCTGGCCATTCTCGATGCATCTCCGCAAACGTAAACGAAGGCTCCCTCTTGCAACAACTTGTTGATACGCGATCCTTGCTCTAATAATCTGTCCTGCACGTACACCTTCTTGGCTGGGTCCTGTCTCGAGAAAGCAGTGAAGAGCTCAAAGCTGCTGCCCAACTTCTTGGAGTAGCTCGACCATTCCTCCTTGTATAAAAAGTCCTCGTTCTCGTTTCTGCAGCCGTAAAACAACAAGGAGGGCCCGATCTTCTGGTCGTTCTTCTCAGATTGTGCTACTCTCTCTCTAACAAACCCCCTGAATGGTGCAACACCAGTTCCTGGTCCAATCATAATCACCGGCACGCTCGAACTGGATGGCAACTTGAAGGTGGATCTTCTAACATGCACTGGCAACTTGAAATTGGAGAACTTGCCGTTAGGACCCTTCAAGTCGTAGTGCACAGCAGGCTTTACGCCAGTCTTGTTTTGCAGAATCTCAATGTTCTGCAACAAGTTGGTCACAACACCAGTAACAGCACGGTTGTCCGACGTCACCTCAGCCTCGACAACAGCAGTGATGTTGATGTTGGTTTTTTCAGACAAAGAACTTGACGATATCGAGTAGTAACGAGGCTGCAAGTGCGAGACAAACTCGATGATAAACGTGAATGGAACGCTCGTCCATGGCTGTCCGTTCGAAAGATACAACAATGCATCGGCGATGTTGAGTTTCTGCGAGGTTATCTTTTCTGCAAAGAGCACCTTGTCGTTACCCAATTTCATGGCCAACGCTTTTGCGTCGGCAGATGGTGCAAACAGCGCGATTGCCAAAAGCAATTGTCTCGAGATTGGGCCCGAGATCTCCAACTGGTGTTTCACAACGGCTTCATAGGTGATGGGGGTGTAGAAGGGTACATGCACAGTCGAGTCCAAAGCTTTCAACTCAAATGCAGTCTCCAACTTGTTTTGTTCCAATCCAAAAGCTTTGTTGAATTGCGCAATGTTCTCTAGAGAGTTGGAAGGCCAAACAGCCAAGTGGTCTCCTGTCGAGTATCTCAAGTTGGAATCCGAAATATCAAAGTCAATGTGCACACACGATCTGTCCTTGGACAGGAACAACTCTTTGGATGCAGAGACAGGTGCCAAGTAGGGGTGCGAGTGGTTGAATGGACCCTTGCTCAAGTCGTCTGCTGGCGAGCTGACAACATACTTTTTCGAAGGCTCTCCGTGGGAAATATTGGCACTTGCAGACAACTCGTCAATCTCGGTAAGCTCGAAAGATGGTTCGTAGACCATTTCATGCTCCTCAAAGTTCAAGTCGTTCTTCAAGGTGTCGAAAAGGTTGTCTTTCCATGTCAAAAAGTCTTCATCCAAGGTACCCTTTCCGTCGTCACCCAAACCAGTTGCTCCGAAACGTTCTGCACCCAAAGCTTCCAACTTTTCATCCAACTGCGTGGCCACAGCATTGTAGAACTCGTACGTCGAGTTACCCAAGCCGAAAATAGTGTACTTTAAGGTAGACAAGGTGTCCGCTTCGTTCTGGATGTATCCCTGGAAGTCAATCGCATTGTCAGTTGGCTCACCCTCACCATAAGTGGCCATCAAAAAGAAACATAAAGCGTCGTTACTGATCTCATCAAAGTTGTCGAAATCGTAGTCGGCGAAATCAACACTGATAGTCTTCAAGCCAAACTTGGAGCTCAACTCCTTGGACAACTTGTTGGCGTAGTCCTCGGCAGTACCGGTTTGCGACCCGTAGAACACTATAGCGTTCTTGTTGTTCTTCTTGATGGTCTGGATCAAATCCCGAGACCCTCCCGAAGCCTCAGTAAGGAACCCTCCCTCGTTGCTCTTGGCGGGGAAAATGTAATCCTTAGCGAAATACGCAACCACTGCAACCGCCAATGCTACCAATACACTCAAATCTAACGTATCCAATGCCATGTTATCTATTCCTTGTGTCCAACGCTAATCTACAAGTATAAGAAAAAAATCAATCCTCGTTCCACTCGTATATATATCGGTGTTCCCAAAAAGTGCGCGTGATTTGATCAACTTCCAGAAATGCTCAACTTTTTCCCCTACCACACCAGCTTCTTGTGATAATGGTAGGTTTCTTGGGCTGAGTGTTTCGTAGGTGGCGAGAGGTTTTGGATGGGGCTGCGTCTTACATTTGTTTGTGCATGGCCTGTTTTATTTCAGTGTTGTAGATTACTTTGGAACACGACCGAATCAACATGGAAGGCACTAGATAGTTTGGGGAGATGCTCATGGTTGTGAGAATCCTCTTCACATGTGAAGAAAAGATTGACAGCACGCATCTCTAGCCCGAGCACATTCATATTTCACTTGCGCCCCTCTTTTGATCTTTAGTGGGGTACTGGTGTGTACAGTATGTGTATGCACACTCTAATTCTGAGAAGCCAGACGTCACCCCAGGCATCCCAATCTAGTTTGCCATGCTCATTGTAGTCGCACCGATTCACCGATTCAGTGATAAGCAGAATGTATGGCTGTTGACAATTTAAGTTATCAGCTGCTCCTCTTCATTGTCTGAAGTGCGTGGGGTTGGTGAGATGCGATCATCGTTATTTTGGTTGGCTTCATCTTGAGTGAACTTGTGCATGTATTCGGTGAACGGAGTCAGGTCTTGGGCCTTGAAATTGAACGCTCGTTCCACAACAACTACCATTTGGCTCATTGTGTTGGCTGTGAAATGCTCTCCGTAGATGCGTTCTATAAATTGGAGCACGGCAAGCGGGGGGTACTCCACTCGGGACCTTCTGCCAATGCTGAGGTTGGTGTTCTCCAGTCTCTGGTTTTGGGTGTTTTCTCTATCTTTGACCAATGACTCTTTCACCAAGTAATCTTTGCGCACCATCTCTGCAATCAACTCCGACACCGTCAAGTTGATCTGCAGCATCTTTTCAACCTCGCTCCTGGGTGCTCCGAACCGCTGGAGTGCTCGTGCAAGCTCGCTCTCCAGGATCTTATTCTCATAGATCACCACTATACTCAATACAACACTAACGATCCCTGTGAAAGTAAGGTTATTCTGCGATATACGAAGCTTACCTTCGTCACCCTGCTTCTTCAGGTTACTTTGCAGTACGATCTCACCCAAGACTTGTTTCGCTTTGCTGCTGAGACAACTGACTAGTATCAATGGCGCTCTTGGAGTCTTGGAGTTCAAAATAGGCGTTTCTTCTAAAGTAAGGCCATATACCGTCTCCAACTCAAGCTTAACGTGCTTCATGATATTTTCATAGCTCAACTCTCGCGACATACGTCCAATGGCTTTGAATATCTGATCTCTTTTGATAAGCTGGCCCTTGAACTCCTTTGCAAGAACCAACCTAATCACTGTATTGACGCGGTTCTGAAGTTCAAGATCGGACTGTTCATTCACTTCCTCCTCTTCAAACCCCCCATCGCCGTTACGTGGAGACAGCTCAAAGTCTGGTGTATCACTCCGTAACGTCTCGCCCTCAAACTCGGCTCTTGTTCTCCTAGGCATTGGTTATTTTGGCTCTGCCTGGTATCGTTTGCTGGATCGATTTAAAGATGCGTCTGAAAAATTGATTCCAAAATACGAACCAAGAGTTGATTTAGGCTTGGGTTTGTGTCTTGACCGGAGTATATATGATGAAGTGACGGTAGTCTCCTTTTATAAGAATCGCTTCCAATGTCGAAACTATCAGAACTATCGGCTACTTCTCATGTACACCTGGCTTATTTTTAAGATTCGGGTGAAAATTGTTAGAAATGTAAATAAATAGTACGGGGAAAGCCCTGTTTGAGTTAAAAACACGTCTCCAGGTGATTGGGAGGTGGTAGATTTCTGTTAAAAATGCTAAAAAAGGATCAAAGAAGATGTTGCTAATAATGGCATTTATTAGAACTGAGAAGCGTTCATGATTTTGATGAAGAAGTGTATGTATGGTATACAGGTATGCAAAAGGGGGTATTGATAAGGGGGTATATGTAAAGTGAGTAGTCAATGATTGAATTCGTTCAAGAAAGATCATCTATTGTAGAAGCAAAGAAAATAAAAAGAGCAGCCGGCAAATCCAACCCGTGAAATCATCCACTCCAAACATTGGCTGCAAATTTTGTTTTTGTGAAGGAACGTGAAGAAGCAGAGAATGGAACAGTAATATACGTAACTGAATGTGGTGACTTGTAGAATTCACAATCCGTCTAATTTACATACAAGGGTAAAGGTAAGTAGTAGCAGGTTTTATTTATATGTCATCTCACCAGAATAGGCTAATAGGCTGCAAATTTATGTTTTGGAACAGTCATTGATACAGCACAGCTTACATCTTTTTAGCCTACAGACTCCAAATAAAATGTAGTAAAGATCACTTGTATGTAAATTGACAGTTCTGAGTTGACTATTGGGTTCTAGTGTGTACAATTATGTGGTGAACTCAGAATATGTGTAGAATCACTACGTTTTTGAAGGGTGTTCAGTTAGAACCGCAACTCGCAACAACTAGCTTAATAATTGAGTTAAATCTTTTAGATTTAACTGACTTAAAATCAACTTATTTAAATAATTGAGCGATTGAGACACCAACAAGTACACTAGTCCGTCCTGGACCCATCCCTTGGTGCGGTAAAGTTTATCTAACTAAGCAGCCAATCTCGTACGACTGGTACCCGTTCCCTGTTGTCAATACCAGCTTATAGTCCCGTGGCTTTGAGACCAAAGTGGAAAGCTCAATCCAGAAAGATTATCGCACAATCTTCTTGTGAATTTTCAGTACAAAACTGATTAAGATTGGTCTTTTCATTTCTCTCTGAAGGCAAGTTGGAATATGGTATACTTCTGAAGCTCATCCCTGAAATATTAGAAGCTGTGTTTGAGTTTTTGGATCCCAAAGACGTCAGGTACTTACAGAATGATACATTTTTCCACAGGCTAGCCACACTCAAGTTGTATGAAAAAGTACAATTAGAGTCTGACGAGGGGAGATTCGAATCAGTAGAATTGTTTGCCGAATACTTGTGTGAACCAAACCCCATGCACCCATGCAATGTGGAAGATTTCATTAAAGCTGGGTACATCAAGCCCAAGGTGTTGTCATTTATATTTCCGAATGAAATTCTCCTGATGGATCCAAATATCATTGAAACAATTGGCAAGATAGAACATGTCCAAGATGGGGAGTTCTATAAAGCTCCCACTAGTGAATTGATTGAGGTCATCCGAAAAGTCCCCAATATATCAGGATTGAGTCTTGATAACATTGACCTCTCCATCATCAAACTACCTTCAAACTTGCAAGAGTTGGATTTGGCACACTATGTAAGATGTGATCCTCAGTACCATTTCCCTGCCAGTCTCAAAAAGATGTGGCTCAATTGCTTGGAGGGAGTCATTGACTGGCTACCAGATTCACTTGAAACGTTGTTTTGCACAACTGATTCTTCTGCAGCTTACCTGGTCAAGCTTTCTCACTTGATTAATTTGAAAAGTCTTCACTATTTGCTTGAGACAGGAATCGCATTGCAGGAATTTCCTCAAGGTCTCTTGAAACTACGCGTGAATTCAACACTAGGGTTAACCCTACCAGAGAGGCTCACTCATCTTTGCATTGATTTCTGCTCCATTCCAAAGGAGATGCTTGAAGGTGAATTCCCTGAAACCCTTAAATCATTACAGCTCTCTGCGTTGACCATTGAAGCTGAAACAAATGTAATTGCAAACAACGCTACCCCCCATGTTCCTTGGAATTCTGAACTGATTATTGCATCTGTAGGCACTAATGATAGACCGAAAACTACATCCATTGCAGTAGTTCTACTCAACCTCCCAAAAAAACTCGAGACGCTAAACCTCAATCGAATTCTGGGTGCCTACATCGATTCTAGTACTTTTGAGTTCCCTCTGCAGTTGAAATCCTTGTCAATTTCTTACACAGCCTTGTTCTCCTACGATAACACTTTCGAAACAAATATACTTGACCTCAATCATTTGGTCATCGACTTTCCAATTAGTCTAGAGAGGCTTCTGTTGGAGAGTTTAGAGTACACTAGAATTGATTATAATACTCATCAGCTTTCAAATTTGAAAGACTTGAAGATACATGACTGTGTACAGCTTTCGAAATCATTTAGCGTCCCTACTAACATCAAATACTTAAGCATGCAATTCAATGATAATGAGACTATGGATTTGACAGCCTTTAGAATAACAAAGTTGGACCTCAGGCTGAATAGAATAAAGCTGATGAAACATCTCAAACTCCCAACTACATTGAGAGAACTTGAAATAGACCAGAATCCGTTATATCTTGATGAGAAGGTAGAGTTAATTTCCCTTGAGGCACACAATATTATTGGATGGGGACCTGAGTTCAGAAATCTGAAGTTAACAAACCTAGCTGTGCAATTCTTAGATACCGACATTGATTTATCTTTACTCCCAAAATCACTCAAAACGTGCCAGATCAAAGTAATTGACGAGTATGAAATTTTTGGAAGACTTCCTTCCAAGTTGGAGACAGCTATCTTTTCAGACAATTGTTCTAGCTCTCTGTTGACGATACCTAGCTGGAGAAGCATATTGGCGAAGGTCCCCGAGCTTGAAGATACTCAAACAACCATCAATTAGGTAAGTTTTACCATTTGTGCTTAAATGGTGAGACCGCAGTAGTTATTGACTCAACCAACGAGATTAGTATTGATGTACACGAGAAACAAATCGTTTTGTCTAAGTCGAAACTAAGCATATCTTGAAGATGTTACTAGTCGAAAATATCTATCACATAATAAGAATGACTGAGAAATACGTCTTTGGTTTACTTCAAGTTCTGGGCCTCCTACCTCCAAAATACACCAACTAACATACTAAGAAACCTGCTGTAGTTTATTTGCAAAGCGAAATTTTGGGTGCAAATCCACTAAACACAAATGAAAATTCACTAACACGAGGCAAACTCCAAAAGAATCACCCGCACTAAACATACCCACTATTCCATAGAATGTACCAAGATAGAAAAGATGCGCAGCAAAACTACCATGGAGTTCATGCACAGGGTCAAATTACTAAATTGTGCAGCCCAGATGTTCATCTGTTCCCTGAAAACCCCCCAGCAGAAAGAGTGGGAATCCCAAACAGTGAATGGAGCGCTACGGTAGGCAGAGCCACCAGCGGGTTTCCTAAATTCCTGAATAACTATTGGGGGCTACTAGAGTTCCCTACTTCGTTCAATCCAAGAAAAGCCGCCAACATGCCAGCGAAGGAGAAAGTGCTGAAGTGGATCTCCCAAATCCCGTTCCACTACAATGAGAAAAACGAACTACAGATAGATTGCTTCCAGGGAGCTCACACCTCAAACCCAAGTTCATTGGCTGGTTCAATTGACTGCGAGGTAGCCAATTGTGAAGTCATCAACCACAACGAAAACCAAAGCAGACAAATCGACTACTCTGAAATAGAGGCTATCCTCGACTTTCAAGCAAGGCAGATTAGTCGATACACTACAAGATCGTACTACAATGAACTGGAGAGTGTTGTTTTGGGCGACTCGCTGGACTACCAGCAGTATACTCATATGTATCAAGAAGAAAGCTTCTACGGAAGTGAAGGTGTATTGCACGCTTACAACGAAGAGTTCAATGCGGGCCAGATGTTGCATAAGTACTTGACCCAGAAAGAAGGTGAGTTCATTCAGGCAACTTAAATTTTATTCACCTATAATATAATATCCAAAGCATCAATATTGTAGTTTTCTTCGCTATCAGGAAGCGTCTCGATACGTGGATAATGAGGAACAAGTACGTCGCTGGAATGAATGTAGACATTGTTGTACATTTTCCAGTATGGACTTCTAACCTTTCTAGCAGGATGAAAGAGCCCAGCCCAAAGGTAATTCGCAAAAGCCCCAACGCCGATCACCATTCTAAGAGAGTCTATACTCTCCAAGATTCTCTGGATAACGTGAGGCGACGTCTCGTATATGTTAGGCAACAACAAGTTCAAGAAATGAACAAAAGCCTCGGCCTTCTCGTTATTGATACGCCCATAACAATTCATGGCAAGTTGCTTCACAACTGTTGCGGCAGTTTGCCGGTGCACTAAGTCCCTATCTATCAACGCATCTTCAAGAAGGGGAGTTATAGCGTAAATGTAGTCTTTTGCGACCGCACCATCAATGTACTCAAACAAGAAGCTAAGAGACTTCAAAACACCGTTTTGAACATTCTTTTCAGGGACCTTGTACTCGTTCATAATCGACGGAAGCACTGTGAATGGTAGACAAGTCTCAGCTACAATACCTATGGCAACTGCAGTACAGACCCTCAACTGTCTCTCCTGAACTCTAAGGTTGTTAAGCAACATCACGATAATATCCTGTGGGCCAATAGTCTTTGATATAGATCCAAACGTATCATTGGACACGACTCGAATACGCTTGTTGGAAGACTTCAATAACTCAAGAAGCTCAAAGCATATACGCATCCACTCCTTGGCATTAATGCTGTCTCCATTCTTAGTAGCAATCAACCCAATCAACCGTACACATGCCTCTTGAACCTTTTCTTGCCTGTTCTTCAAGATGGGCGTTAATGTGGGTAAAATTTGATTGATGGAAGGGTTGTTCATCGAATACAATCTGGATTTATCGATCGTTTCAATACATGCATGCAATGCACTTATCATAGATCCCAACACTTCAGGATAAACCTCACCTAGTGATTCGTACAATATTAATATCAACTTCATTAACAACTCATCGTTGTCGCCTCCACATTGTTTAATCACAGGTGCAAGAATAGTAATCAAATCCGCAGCCTGTTGCCTTGTCTCAGGCAATTGGTTCTTGAGCCTGTACAATATTGTACTTATGATAGAATCAATGTGTGGTTTCAATCTCACAGTAAGTGCATTGGAAACTGCACCAAACGCTTGTAAATAAACCCTGTTCTCAACGGTTTGCTCCTGAAATGCAAACAAAATACCATCAACTAATTTCAATTCTGATTCCAGGCTCATACCTATTAAATTGTCTGGTTTCTGGGAAACCATGTTGTTAATCGCATCAATAGCCAATCTCCTCAAAGATTCATTCTTGTCTTTAGTATAGAATACAATACTTTCGAGAACTTCCAAAAAGTCACACCTAGTTGCGATCTGATAGGTGGCGTCAACAACCAATCTAATGATTTGGTTTGAATCTGAGGCAGTTCTTCTATTCCAAAAGTGCTTTAAGAATGGCTGTAATACCTCCAGGTCATACTCTCGTATTATTGATTTGGAGATTGGCAATCGAATGAGGATCTTTAAAATCGTCTTCCTCATATCATCATCGGGAGAACCAAATTCTCTAGTTATCACACCGAGTAATTCTTTGCTATAATAGTTGGCATATTCCTCATAGTTCGAGTCGTAAGTCATAAGTGGGACGATAGAACCAATGCATTTCAAAAAACTTGCCAAACTTTTACCTCGGTGCTTTTTGATACCTATCCACACAGGCTCCAAAACCTTCTCAAACGATTCCATACCGTAAGGACTTACACTATCTGCTAACAGAGACAAGGTTAGACCGGCTATCGTTCTCACCTGCAAAATTTCATCTGAAAGACCAACAGTAACCAAGTCAACTAGCTGCGATAAATTCGGTAAGATAGACGTCCCTCCACCACCACTACTACCGGTGGCTAGTATACATAATTGCTGAACAATTTTAATACCAGTATGCCTTGCCATCCAGTTTTTTTTGGACTTGATGACAGCCCTCAAAAAAGGCATGAATGTTACCAAACCCAAGTTATTTGCAACGATGGCAAATACTCGGGAAGTAATATTTCTGATGTACTCATCTGCGTGGTCTAAATCAGGTCTCAAGCTGGATATCATATTGGCCATTCCAACGACGTTGGTTAAATTCGAAACAAGTTCTCGAGCTTCAAGTCTTAAGGTAAAATCTTCGTCTATCAACAAAGGTGCCACCACGACAAGAATTCTATGTGTGTAAGGCTTAATTGATTCGCCAAGTTGAATTGTAATACGGTTAACCAATTTAATCAAGCAGTGTCTTTCAAGTTCATTCAAGGTGGGAGTCACCATTATTGGTAATGTGTTTCCAAAGAGGATTTCCGGTCCAAACTTTCTTGCATTTTCTGTAATCTGCCTTAATGCTCGTTTTCTGGTTATCTGGGTTCCATTCTTAACTTTTAATAGTAACCTCAAAAATTGGATTTGATTCTTTTGCTGAGTTGTAACCAACTCTGACTCCTTGACTTTGACAAGCTTGCCAAAAAATTGGATGTCTTCCTGTTTAAAAAATTGCAACCCAGTTACTCCAGGTATATCGGTAGGACCTATTTGCTCCAGGAGTACCGATGAAGACTTGAAATCGTTGTCTTCAGGAACCATGTACTGCTTGATGTCTGTTATGTCTGGAGTTTCTTCCTTTTGAACAAACCCTACTGGAGGATTTACCTTGACATAACCAGAAGGTAGGATCTTATCAAGTATTTCGTCTGTTAAAGGTATTCCCTTAATAATAGGGACCTTGCTTGTCAATGCCAACACTCGCTCCGTTGCATTGGATCTGCTGCTTTTTATTACCGATGTTTTTGAGTTCCTTTCGTACTCCTCTGGGGTTACGTCCCATCTTCTTTTCCTGGCTCTTGGTTGTTGAGACTCTTCTATCGACTGGTCTTCAAGTTTCTTCTGTATAAGTTTATTCACCCTCGACTCTTCTCTTTCTAGTTCACGTTCCTGCATCACTTCCTTGTATGACTTGGAATCCGAGAGTTTGAAATCAATCACTCTGTTGTATCTCTGCTTATTGTAATCATTACCAGTCGAAATATTCAAAACATCCTGAGAAGCTAGAGCCTCATCGTGTTTCAACTCCGCATCTAGTCTCTCCTGGAGTCCCGCAGGTATGGAATAGCTTCCAATCAAGTTCTTCTTGATCTCTGCCAACTCAGGCATTGTACTTGGTTTAGATAATGATTAATCTTTATATTTTTTTACTTCAGAAAACCAAATCTATTATGGCATCGCATCCCTCCACGGTAATACTAAACCGTTTGCTTACTTTGAAAGAGAGTTCTCCGTTTTTGCTTATAGTAGACTCCTTAGTCCAGACCTCATTTCATCTAGTAAATGAGTTTGCTTTCAGATGCCCCAAGCAATCCATAGTGTACCTTTCATTTGAGACTGTGAACAAACCAACCTATGCTACTTCATTTATAGATTGTACCACGATTGAGCCTACAAAGATTGCTGATAAAGTGAAGGGTGAGATTGCGAGTATTAGTTCTGCCACCCTGACTTCATCGAAAACCTTGATAATTATCGATTCGTTGAACTACATTCCAAGTGATGCCTTGACTAAGTTTATAACTTCGATTATTCAACCAACAGTCTGTATTCTTGGGACCTTCCACACAAATATTCCACAACTACCACCTCCAATTCCAAATTATCCAACTCCAATAAGTTTATTAACATTCATTGCAAGTTCGATCTTTGAGGTGGAACCGTTAATTTCTGAAGAAGAAGAGGAACAACTTGATTCTAGAATCTCAAAACTTGACATACCAGTGGACCATAGGTTGAACAGCAAAATGTTTAAGGTTACACTTACCAACAGGAGAAAATCAGGCAGGTCCCAAATCTACAAGTTTAGATTTGATGTAAACCAACACACGTACGAAGTATTCAAGCAACAAGAAAAGCCAAACGAAGAAGACGAAAGTTTATTGAAGGGCCTCACAACCTTCAATTTGACAACCAATAGCAAACAGAGACTAGCAAGAGAACAAGTGGAATTGCCATACATGGAAGCGCAATCAACCTTGGGCTCTGCAGGTGGTGCAATTGTTTACGAGTTTGAAAAGGATGATGACTACGATGAGGAAGACCCTTATGAAGACCCCTTCTGATTAAGCTTCTTTTATTATACATAGTTTTAATGAGAACATAATTCAAATAGCCAAGTATTTCTCTAGTAATAGAGTAAATCACTTTTTGATCAAGGATTTTACACTCTGAATCTTGGCCCTCAATGCATTGGTCACCTTCTTGAGCTTGCTTTGCTCTGTCATTTTCTCCAATTCCTCTTCTGTAATCACCTTCTTGGTCAATAAATTGTAGAGAGAACCAAATGCCAACGAGAAGACAGTACAAGTCAAAATGATCACATTGTACGGCATCGAGAAATCTGGTGTTGGAAGGGTGAGCAATAAACTGGTAGTACGTAATTCATATACGTCTTTGCCATACACAGTGATCACTGCTGGCTCGATGGCAAAGCCATGGTTGGCATCTGGTGGGTATTCGTGATACAATAACAACGATTTGTCAAAGTGGGTATTCAACGTTAAGGTCAGCTTCGGTGGTAGTTCAATGAAGAATTCCAAGTGAGAAGGCCTCTTTCTGTCCACTGCTGGTTTGAAGTATCTATCTTTGATGAAAACGGTTTGGTCAACCACGTCAGTGTAAATGCCAGTTGAATTTTCCAAGCTAACTGTCAAGGTGCTCAAGTACAATCTCATGAACCAAGGCAAACTTTCAAAGTACAGGAGCTTGACTGTCTCCTCTTCAGTGTTGGTGAATGAAATACGGAAACCACCTTTATCTTGCGAATACCCCGTCAAGGAACGTGACACCTTCAATGGAGCTTTTTCAATTGGTAAGGTAACTGTACTGTTCTCGGTGATAAATTTAATATCAAGAGGATCCTGGTGTCTAATGAACTCTTTAATGTGAGACTTGTGTCCGTCTGAAACGTTCCAGAATATCATAGAGTCATCTTCGTCTTTCAAAAACTCGACTTTCCAGTTTTCTGGCTCAATGTGAATGTTGATTTGAGATGACTTGTGGTCGTCAGCGAACGCTGGACCTTGTATTTTCTTTCCGTAGATAGTCTCCAAGCTCCAAGCTAAGTCAGTAGGGTCGTCCTTAGGATAGCATTGCCAGATGTTGAACGTTTTTGTATCGTCGCATTCTAACTTGTAACCTGGAGTTGGTTTTGGAATACCTCCGTCTTCTCTCTTCCTCTTGGATCTGATGATATCTACAATGTGGTTGACTGTTTGTTCCAATCTCAAGTGGCATGAACCTTCTACGCTGCACTCAGTGGATACGTCAATCGACATACCATGCCACAACGAATCGAAAACCTTGTGGCCATCCAAAAGACTGGCAATTCCTGCCTTTCCTCTAGTTGGTAACATCTTCAAGAAGGGAGTCAAGTTTTCGGTGCAGATTGGTTCGCTCGGTAATGCTGCTCTCAAGTGGAACAATTTGTTGGTAGGCTCCAGTACATGACCAGTATTAAGACCACGCCCACTCAGCTTATTAGGTCTCGGGAGGGTAGTAATTGAGTCGTCGATAAAGTTTAACGATGCACAGAAGAACCCACTCATAGAGTTGACCAACTTGAACCAGCTGGCCTTTGCGGTTTCTAAATCGGGTGCCTCGATAATGGCCGACACCTCCACGCCTGTTCCTCCACTCTTCCTACCATTCAATGGCAACCTCCCCCAAGATTCGCCGTCCCACCAACCTTGGGCAAACCTTAACTGCAAGCTTCTTGTATTGGTCGACTCAATAATCGGTCCCAAAGACATTGGGAAATATGTGTAGTGAGTCAAACCAGTTGCACCGGCACTCTTTGATTCGTCATGGTATCCCAAACTAAAAGGCAAAGACTCGATTTCAAACTGAAAAGACGCCAACAATGCGTTCTTCGGAAGAGGAGTTAAGTCAAGCGATTCATTGTAGTACCTCTGGGCGGAAATGGACGCTATCACAAACTGAAATAGCACCAACAACCTCATGCCTTGCATTGCTCGATGAAAACTTAAGAACATCTGTCTTTTGTCGCAGATTTCTTGGTTGATTTTGTCATGTCGCACCACGCGTCCACAAACACATAGGAATGTCGTCATGTTATGATTCACGTAAAAAGTTAAAACTGAAAACATATCCCTCTTCACAACATGCTGAGCCAGCATACTGAAGCTGTTGTGATAGAGCAGCACAAGGAGAATATCCAGACGCTAATGGGAGGTCGATCTGCTTCGAAGCTCTCGGTGGGCCTAAAAAGTGCCTCCAAATCATTGATTCAACATAAAGAAACATTGCGAAGAGAAAGGGAACAGTATGAACAGGGATTGTTAAGTATGGAGGAACATGATGATCCGTTGCAGTTGTTCGTTGATTACATAGCATGGGTTCATAACAACTACCCACTGGGCTCAAGCACTGAAAGCGGTCTTGTTCCATTGCTTGAGCGATGCACATCGCATTTTCGTGATGTATCCCAATACAAAAATGATGCGAGGTACCTCAAAGTATGGTTGGAATACACCAATTTCTCGGATTCTCCGAGGGATATCTTTGTATACTTGGCTAAAAAGGAGATTGGGATGCAGTTGGCATTGTACTACGAGGAGTTCGCCAATTACTTAGAGGTAAACGACAAGTACTCAGAAGCCAGCGAAATATACTTACTCGGGATAGAGGCAAAGGCAAGGCCGTTGGTACGACTTGAGCGATCATACAATGCACATAAGGAAAGAACGAAGGCGATAGAAAATGTACTGGGCCCACCCCGCAATGCATTAGCATTGAAGAAGGGAGAAGAGATCACTCAACAAGTGTCCGATACGAACCCAAGGAAGAAAATGAAGTTGCAAATATACACAGATGAAGTAGAACAGCCACAGAGTGGTTTGAGCTCGATATTCAACGGAGGAGTTGCCCAAGGTGACTTGGGTTCAGTGAGATCAAGAACAAAAGAAAACGTCTTTACTTCTAGGCCGTGGGCAGGTGAGGTATTGAAACAAAAAGTCCCTGTTCTTGAAAGACAATCATCAAGTTCGTTATCTACCGCACCCAAATTCACAGTGTACAGAGATGAACCAGAAGCTCCACCCGAACCAATACAGAGAGTGGAAGTTGACCAAGTAACGGGAGAAGCATACACATTAGTGAACAACCCAGGTAAGAGAGCAGAGAAAGTGTTTTTGAACGTGGACTTGTTATATCCCACACCAGATCAAGAATTCTGTCCTTTGGAGGTATTGATCATGAGTAGACAGTACTCAGAGGCCAAAAAGTCGAAGAATAATGACATTGAAAACCAATCGATGGAAGTGCCCACACAGTCTGACAACCAAGAAAACGAACCAGCCCATGAAAATAATAGATATGCGGATGAGATCCCTACCCAGTCAGACAAACCCCCTGGGCAAGAATTCTACGAACAGACACACACATTTACTGTTCCATTAATGGACAGTGATTCAAAAAATCAAAGACCGACCTCTCCAACATTGACCATGTTCTCAAGAATTGCAAACCATGAAGTGATCAACATGTTTAACGATGCAGCACACGACCTTAACTCAGACGATGAAAAGGAAATACCCGAAATGACAGGAGACCACACAACAAACTACGATGGTTTTGTAACAGAGACTTTCCACACGAAACCCCAAGAAAAACTTGAGTTGGAACAAATAGTAACTCCCCCAACAGACATAGAAGATAATGGAGGAAGCCGTCACAGTTCACCCTTTGTGGAACAGCCATCATTTATGAACTCTTCATCCGGTCCAGTGTTGATAAATCCTCAGAAGAACAGTGTCAGAAAGAAATTGTTGGATGAATTGTCGGTTCCTCTCTCTGTGTATCCAGGCTACAACGAAATGGCCAACACCTGCACGTCCAGAGTGTTCAAGTTTCGTGAGATAACACACAAGGAAACAAAAAGAATCACCAAAGGTTCACAAGCAGCTATGATTGATTTCTGCGGAGACGATATATACTGTTTGAGACACGAATTAGGATTAGGAGGATATGGAGTTGTTTACTTGGTTGAGAATGGATCCACAGGGTCCCTCAAAGCATTGAAAATCGAAACACCCTCGTCAAAGTGGGAGTTTTACATTTTAAACCAAATCCATCGCAGGTTGATAGGTGATAAAATAGGAGGACAACTTTTTGTGAAGACTGACGGACTCTTTTACTTCAAAGATGAGAGTTACCTTTTCATGGACTTTTGCACACAAGGAACTATTCTTGATGTTGTGAACTATTACAGCAGTCAGCAAAAAAATATCAACGAACTGCTTGTGATGCATCTTACCGTAGAGCTAATCAAATCAATCGAGACATTGCACAACATTGGAATAATTCACGGAGACCTTAAAGCTGATAATTGCATGATCAGATTTGAAGATCTCAGAGAAAGCATCGAAAAGTTTAGTGAGACATATGATACGTCAAAAGGCAGCCTTTGGCTAAAGAAATCAATAACACTAATTGACTTTGGCCGTGCTGTCGACACCACTCTCTTTGATACAAACGTTCAATTTGTGAGTGACTGGGTGACTGACGAGCAAGATTGCCCGTCAATGCGGAATAATGAACCTTGGTCGTTCGAAGCCGATTACTACGGTTTAGCTTGCATTATTCATACATTATTGTTTGGGTCCTACATAACCACAAAGCAGACCTCAACAGAATTGACATTGAAAACAGCATTTAAAAGGTACTGGCAACTTGAATTGTGGGAACCGCTTTTCAAAGTATTGTTGAACCCATACCAGGAAAAGGAGCATAAATCGCCACTTCTTGATGAACTTAAGACCCAGAGAATAAAATTCGAAAAGTGGCTAACGAATAATAGCAAATCGAAAAACCTCAAAAACACTTTAATGAATCTTGAGCATGGCCTCAATTCATTATCAAAGAGGCGTATAGCATAAGCGATAATAATAAATTGATAATATACAGTTATTTTACTAGGAATGTTTGGCAATCCCCAGCTCTTCCTTGGCCAAGTTGTTCAATCTCTCGTCGATAATGGCGTCGATTTCCTCATCTGTTGAATCTTTTCTTCTCTTGACCAAATTTCCAAGCTCCCACCTTCTCTGCTTTTTAATTTTGACTCTCTTCCCACTAGGCAACACCTCGTAGTCCCCATCAACGTGACGTTCAAACCCACCTTTAATCACAGCTTCTCCTTCACCACTTGGAGCAAGTTCATCCTGGTGAGGGTTAGTGCCTGCTCTTTTTCTGCTGTATGTGCCCTCCGAGTCGACATTATCTAAACTAATACTAGCTGAGAAGTCATGACTAGGAGCCTTAGTAGAAAACCCAAGAAGGTTTGCAATGTATGTTTTGACTCTAGATGGCTCCCTCTCAAAAGTCCAACCTTGGCGAAGTTCTTTGAAAGCCATATGTTCAAAGAGTCTTCTCATTCCAATATCCTTTTCAAACAATCTGAAAATATCGTCATCATTTGGACTGAACATGAACTTGAACACCTTGATCAAAATGTCAAACAAAAGGATGATGGTGATGATGGCCAATAAAGCAGCCCACCAACTTTGGTCCTGCCCAAATTCTAGTAATCCGTAAGCAACAAAGAATATTTCATTTTTTGTCAGCCTATAAAGCATCATGATCAAGACATTCCAAACGGCGTAACCACCCACAGAAATAATAAATGCTGCAAACGCAAGCCATTGACGGTTCTGCATTTCAATGAATTCACACTTTGCGTTAATCACAACTACCATCGCAGTAAATGCTAAGTTACCTAATGGAAATGTAGTGTTGTCTCGAAGTGCCGTGAAGCCCCAACCGTAGTACGTAATAAAGGATATACCAACGCTCTGGAAAGCAGCTATAATCATCCACGAAACGAAAACTTTCAAGTTGAACGCTTGGTATAGTCTTCCTTTATTGTATAACTCTGGGACGGCTATCAAGGTGGCTGGGTCTAAGTCCTTGTCGAACATACCAATGCAAAGGACAGGCAAAGAAGTGAACAATGTGTTGAACATGGACAACGACCAACTCTCATACATTGAGGAGCCGGAAAACATTGTATTCCTTTGATAAATGGCTTGTGTTAAGTAGAACAACAATTCCTTGTAAAAGGTGCACAAGACAAACTTGGATGTTCTCATATAGTTGTAACGGCCATTAACCAATAACAACTTGAGAAGAAACCTGAATTGTGCAATTGCATAGTCAGCCGACCTGGCTGCTTGTAAACCTTCTTTTCCTGTGATGCCGACGCCAATGTCTGCGCTTTGGATCATTGCAATATCATTGGCACCATCGCCAATGGCCAATGTCACAGCTTTCCTGTTCAAGTTCCTGACAGCACTAACCATGTTGGCCTTTTGCGATGGTGACGCACGGCAACAAATGGTCGAGTCAACCTTAACACACAAATCTAAAAACAAGGACAACAAGGTTGGGTCTTTTTCGATGTCGGAAAGCGTACCACCGTCGATCACCAATACAGAATGCGCAACAGACCCCTTTTGGAGCTGCTGTGTCGCAGATGTGATTGTGTCCATCAATGGATCTGTCCCATCAATATTCGTAAGAATAATCACAGTTGAGTAATCCTTGATCAAAGTACACGAGTGGCCAATGTTAATAGCCGTTTCTCTTTTATCGCCTGTAAGCATCCACATTTTTATGCCTGCCTTTCTCAACTTCTCAATGGCCTCGCTTACCCCATCTTGTAATTTGTCTTCAATTGCCGAAGCTCCAATTAACTCGAAACTATGTTCCAACTTTTCACCCACCTCTTCAATCTTTTTCCCTCTGTCAACTAATGCTGTCCTAGCTTCTGAATACTTGACTGACCATTCCTCATATTCTGTTTTGTCCAACCATCTGAAAGAGTACATCAAAGTTCTGAGACCCTCAGTTGAGAACTCTTCAATGTGTTCCAACGTTTTTTCTATCAAGTACTCATCATTCACTAAAAGTTTATCACTAGGAATGAATTGCTGATGCAGGTTGAGATTCTTGCTGTGGGCGCGCGAGGTTCCTTCTACAGCAATAGCTTCACCCTGGTCCAAGCTATACTTCTTCATTTGTTGTATGTGTAAAGATTTTCTTGCTTTGGAGGCAATGTCAGCTATTTCCTCGTCTTGCCTGTTGCTGAGTGCATTGTCAATAGAATTGATTCTTTCAACAGGGGTTAGAGCGATGCTTCTTCTCAAGGAACTGATTGAAGTTCTTGATTCAAGGTCGTTTGATAAACGAGCCTGCAAGACAACCTCTGCTTCCATTGTTCTTCTATCAGCAGAATTGAGTGCAATTTCGCGTGCCTTAGCTTTTGCCATCTTAGCATGCTTCAACTTTTCCATTATAATGTTATCAGCACCCTTGCAAATCAAGCAGATTCTGCTATCTGGGAATCGCACAACAATGGACATTCTCTTTCTTGCTGAAGAGAAGTCGATAACGTCCAACACTTCATACTCTTCGAATTTAGGTTCACCTTGGAAACCGTCAGGATAAGTTTTAATTGTCAACTTTGAATTTTGACGTTCAAATACCACGTATCCCAAGTCGCGTGCTGCTTGCACTAATGCTAGCTCATCTGGCGACGCAGCCTGGTAGTTTATTTCTGAATCAACGTCGCATGCGTCGTTGTCGTCTGTGATGTCATGGTTGAAAGAGCTATCGGATGAAGTTGAGCTGGTAGAAGACAATGTTGACTTCTCCTTCTTTGGTAAACATGTGTTACATAATGCGATACTCAACAAGAAGAACTTTGCCTTTTTGGAGAAGAGTGTTTGAGGGTGCGATTGTATGTACCTGAGCAAAGCCAAAGAATCGCTAATATCTTGTTCTTTGTGCGGCTGAGCAGAGGAAACCCATGCAGTATTTGATTTTTTGGATGTTGTGGACGCAACATCTGTGCTCTGGCGTGCCAACGATGCTGTGCTATTCTTTGGGGCAAGATCCAAACTGCTTCTGGCAGATACGACCGGCTCATGCATACTCATTCTGGGAGAGACGATAGGCAATACCTCGCTTGTCTCTTCCATTTTGTCTTTCAACTTTATGTCCAAATCATGTAACCAACTTACCCCACAAACACTGAATTTACGGAAAAGCATTATGTTGTCAGTCAAAGTGCCTGTCTTGTCACTGAAAACATAACTTACCTGGCCCAATTCCTCCAAAATGGTAGCTGTTTTCGCATCAGCAGGAGTGTCGGATTCGACGTGGTACATGTCAATATCACACTGCATGAGTAATAGTTGCATGACTTTAATGATTTCCATTGTCACATAAAGGGATAATGGGATCAAGGTGTTGTACATAATGATGAACCCCATTAAAGTGGCTGCAACACCTGCATCTTGTTCGTATATATACCAAGCTTTCTCTTTATCTCTTTGAAATATAATTCTCTGTGCCATGGTCGAGAATGCAGACAACAGAGCAACGACAAAAATCATGAAAATAACAATGTAATTGATATTTCTCTGTAGCTTTGGAGACTTTATTCTAGGATTCTTGATATTGTTCATTCTAATTTTGGTTTCTTCACCTGTGAAGACAACCAAGCCTAAGACTGACTCTGTGTTTCTCAAAACACATCCTCTGTAAACAACGTTGTCAGGCCCTAAGGCGTGCGTCTGACCGTTCATTTGGAAAGAACCCTCAAAGTTATACAAGTCGATGTTTGGGTCTTCCACGGTAATAAGAGTTTTGGTGTTTTTCAATCCATGAACGTTGCACAACTTGGTAGACAACTCCTTGTGCGGAGTTCTTGGCTTTAAGTTTGTTTCACCATCCAAAGCCATTGTTTCCACAAAGGCTTCTTGGGTGTCGATGTTACTGGTTGCCAAAAGAACCACATCAGCTGGGAACCATTCATTTTCAGTGACTTTGACAATGTCACCAACCTTGACTCTTTTCCATTTTGTAGGATACTCTTTTATGTTGCACCGATGCATGAGAGAGTGGTTGAGATAAGTGTTATCTTCACTGGGAAGCTCAAGATGTGAGTTGTCGTTTCCAACAGGAATGGTTTCGGTTAAGATTGTCGAGATTGATTGAGTGTCAAGAGTATTCAAGTCTTCATTTTCCCGCACAACGGTTGTGATTTTACCATTCTCCTCCTTGTCATGGCCATGTCTTTTCCAATCATCAAAGCCTTCTCTTGCAATGGATATTGTCATGAAGACGAGCAATGGTATGATGGTAGTGAAGCGACCTGTTGTCGACCATCCAGGAATCATCTGCATGATGGCCACTACCAAGAAGTAACAGTTTGCGATTTTCGAGAATTGTGCTTTCAATTGCTTTGGCAAAAACGTGTATATGGTATACTTTGAGGATGTGATGAGGTTATTGATGTATGGTTGATTTGTTCTTTCGTCAATAAGAGCCTCTGACGTATTGCTATAGTATGCATCTCTGAAAACGTTGTTTGTTTCCAAGTGATTTGTCGACAAAGGGATGACTCTTCCTGCTTCTGTTGGAGGGAGTTCTTTTACGCCCAATAGCAGGTTTTTTGCCATAATCAAGTACTTTAGCACTTTGCTGTGGGTCTTATATCTCTTATACTCGGCTCTGTCTCTTTTCGAGAGGAAAGATATGGTGTCGTCATTTGCAGATGAAGTTGCAGTGAGACGAGTCGTTGATCTCGACAAGTTTGCGTGGTGCAGGCTGTATGGATGGTGTTTGACGTCAGTGGGTGGTTCGATGTTGATTTCTGGAGTTGAATACTGCGGTGGAGTAGCCAGAGGTTGGTTCTCGGAGAGATCAGTCAATTCTATGGTTGAGTCCAAGTCCGAAGTGTATGCCTTGCTGGATCGCTCCCTTCCAAAGTTGAGGAATGGGCTGTTGCTTCTCTGGGCGGGAGGTTCCGCATGATCCAGAGGTTGCGGTGGCAGTATCAGATCTAGGATGACCTTGTTGAATAGCTGGGATCTCAAGGAAAGGCCTCTCTTTCTCCTAGTCTGCGGTGTGCTGGAGGTTCCATCCATAGCCTGATTCCCATGTCTGGTAGAGTCCGCGGTTGAAGTCCCTTCGCTTGCGGGGGTTCCGCTAGTCCCAGAATTAGCACCCCCATTATCACCATAAGGATCAGGTGGAGCCAATAAACCAGATCCACTCTCAAGCTCACGCCTGGGTGTCCCGCTACTTGGCTGTTCGTCCAGACTCATGGCAGAAGAAGATCAGATTAACAAAAATTATGCACGGCTCTTTTCAAGCCAGCATAAACTAACTTTCAACTATTGGCAGATTCTTTTGACTAAGGATACCTTCTGGCCCGAAATATTTTACCGAGCTGTGTAGATTGCCTGCGCCTTTACGAGGAGGAAGGTACAGGTGGGATATATGGGCTGTACAGCGTGTAACTACTTCGGGCCCTATTCTGCACAGCCTTGATAGCCTAGAAATTAAGTGCGCGAAATGTTTTGTGTGGGCGATTTGGTACTGGTTAAATCGAGTGCCGTGAGGTGAATGTGATGTTTGTAGCGTGTGTGAGATATTCGGAGCGTGTATGATATTTATGTAGAGTATACGAGCGTGGCAGTGCTGCAGTTAACACTCTTACTGCTGCACACTCTCTACACTCTTATCCAATTACTAGAGATTCAATTCTATTACTGCAAAAAAAACCTTGGAACTTTTTGTCGCCTCACGGCTTATTTAGGAAGGTACCAGACCTTGGATGGGCAGGAGCTCTTGGTCAACGAGTCGACGGGCAAGTAGTCACCGGTCAAGACGTTACCGCGCAAGTGGTGGTAGTACCAGATCTCGTCGATGGACCCGTTAAGACAACCAACGTAGACCTGAGAACCAGAGTGGTGCTTGGCCAAGGCCTTCTGCACATCAGCAAGGTCGTACTGGCGAGACACAGTGGGGTAGATACCTTCTGTGGCAAGGAAGTCGAAGGAAGGCAAGTTCTTGTACAACTCAACAACCTTCTTGTAGAAGTTGACTGTGTTTTCGTGCTTGGTGTACGAACCCTTGAAACATTCTGGTAATAATGATCTCATGCAGGTACCGTGCTTGTTGTACTCGTGTTCCCACAAAGCGATGGAACCCCCGTCGGGGACGTTGGACTTCTCGTTGTTGACCCAGTACTTGAGCATGTAGTTGTGCAAGTCGGCTTCGCCGAACTGGTTGACGATAATGTCGGTGATGTTTTCGGAGTCGGTGACCTCCAAGGACGGGTTACAGTTCAGTCTGTAGGACCCGTTGCACAAGTCGTTCCACAAACCGTGAATAGTGAAAGCCTTCTTGGTTGGGTCTTCGCGCGCAGCAGTCAAGTAGTCGGAGTCGGCCTGCTGCACCAGCTCGGAAGAGTTTCCTCCAGCAATAGCAAGGGCCAACAAGTCTGGGTTGTAGTCCCAGAATTGGGTCTGCATGAACACACCGTCGCTTTCGAAACAACAAGCGAACTCGTCTGGAACAGCAGTCTTGTTTTGGCACGAGAACGAGTTGTAAGGACTGTCGAAGAAGCTGCTGCAGCTGTCAACTGGGTATACGTTAGCCTTGTCAGCATCGCTTGCTAAAACATCATTGACAAAATACCAAGCTGTGGTCAAGGTAGTGTATGAAGTAGAAACATAGGTGGTACAGTCAGCCAGACTAGGAGACAGTGTCACACCAGCAGAAACAAACGACTGAGCTAAAGCCAAAAGAAGAGACGACTTCAAGAGCATTTTTGGTTTGGTTCGTTTCACCAACAGTGAATACCCACCCCATTTTATACTTTTTATACTCTACAGCTTTAACAATGGCAAATGCCCCACCCGAAAGGCCATTTAGCCCGATGGTTTGAATATTTCAGTTGATCTACCGGTTAATTTCACTCCAGGAACGTGCTAACCATTAGTGCCGTATATTGCAATCACTTTTGCAGCCTTATCTGCCACGAGGACTAAAGGGAAAAGAAATTTTCCCATTTTGACAGACAGTTGCAAATAACGGTTTGGTGAGTGCTTGAGTGGATTAAGAGCATATGGCATAGATTGAGTTATGGGAGTGAATAATGATATATACTAGATGTTAAAGGCTCATAAAATTTAATAGGCTTTAACATATAAAGCCCCTAATTTGATAGGTTTAACGAAATTGTAATTACGGATTCGTGAGGGACGACAGAACTATCACAAAGGGATTGAATACGGATCCAGCGAATGAGTTCCGTAAAGGAACAGAATGCGGAGCGTGGATAGGATGGGATTAGCAATGTTTGGAAGAGATGGAGATCGTCAAGCTATGCATTGAGTTGCGAGAAGACAAAAGGTACGAATAGAATGCAATCGAATTTGATGGACAGAGAGGGTTAGAAGATGCCCAGTAGAATGAGTTACTTGATATTTATGGAGATTCACTGTATAGAATACTGTGCAGTGTGCAGTGTTATGAAGAATATAGAATATTTTGTAGACTCTTTCAGGATCTATCAATTGTGTATCCGGCAGATTCATTAAGTTCCCGAGTTTGATTGACTCAAGAAATGCTTCCTCGGTCAGATACAACTGCTGTAGCTTTGAATAGGTCCACCTATATGTAGTTCATCTCATGCACAATATCAACAATTAACAGTTTCATACTACAAACATTATCGGTAGTGACATATTCATGCAAGTGCTAATTAATTCAACTCTCGTAGATGTCATACTGCCTAGTATATTCCTACACTCAATAATAACTTAACATCATTCATACTTACAGTTATAAGTTTCACCTACTGGGTCAAGCCAATGACACCACAAGCAGGTCTACCACCGGCATGGCCAGTGGTCTTGGAGTCTTCAAAACCACCCTTACCGTAGTCATCAGTTCCCTCGTGAACAACAACAGTTCTACCAAGGATCGAGTTGGCACCAACCAACTTGACCAAGAAGTCCTGCTTGGAGCCCTTGGCAACACCGTGGGCGTCGGTGGTGAGGTTGCCCAAGTCACCGACGTGTCTGTTGTCGTCTTCTGGAGCACCGTGTTCCTTGGTGAATGGGTTGAAGTGAGGACCAGCAGAGGTGCATCCGTTGGTGTTGTCACCAAAGGTGTGGATGTGGAATCCCCTCAAAGCGTTGGCGTCGAAACCGGAAATTTCGTAAGAAATAGTAGTTGGGTCCGACTCGGTAGCTTGTTCAAAGTAAACAACACCAGAAACCTTAGAGTCTCCTCTTAAAACAGCGACTGCAATTGTTAGTAACTTTCTTGGTTCGATTGGCTGTCAATGCTGTCAGGTTCAATGCCACACATGAGCATATTTCTTTGGCTAGTTTGGATATATCCTGAGCAAATATTTACTCCCAATTGACTAAAGAGAAATTGAAACCCGGGGTAGCAGTCAACGTTGCAGCCGTAGGCTGCAACCCGCCGCAACAACCGCAGTCAATTCTCCACTCAATTACTTACCAGCTTTGACCATATTGAATTGTACTTGTTATCTAGTGGAAAGAAAACAGTTTGGATAAAAAAAAAGGTCAGCAAGGCCAATTTAAAGGGGGCCATTTCGTCCGTGAAAATTGGAGACTTTTCACAATCCTTAGTAAGAAAAAAGTCTAGACTTTGGGGGACCATTAGTGATAGGTATGGTGAGGTCACAATAGGTTTGATGAAATCAATTTTCACTAGTGTTGCTACTGGTATCTTGATGTCATTGGTTGAACCAAAAACGTGAGCACAACATCTACTTGATTGGATGATCCTATTCAGTGGATCCAGACATGATTGCTGACACAAGAAGCAATGGTTTTTTGGTATCGCACCAAATTTCCACCAAATTGCCAAATTTACATCTACTCCACATTTCTTCCCATTTATATATTTCAAGTACCAAAAGTACCCTGTAGGTGATAACTACCATGGTTAATTATGGATTCTGTAACGAAATGTACACTTCGACAGCCTTATTCTGAACCTTCTGCAAGTCATCCTCAAGGTCAGAATAAATACCCTTGCTAAGTAAAAAGCCATACAATTCACGTTTGACCCATGACTTAACCAATGATATAACTTCAGTTCTGGAGAGTGAATCATCGATATCGAATTTACTAGCATCAAAAGGTTTAGATGTGGGCTCCTCGTTCACTTCACCATTCTTCAATGTTTTGTCTTTGCTGTCCTTGCTGTCCTTGCTGTCCTTTCTGCCCTTTCTGTGCTTCTCCCTCTTCCTCCTTTCATCACTCGTATCAGGAGGCAACTCAGGAAGATTGGACAAAGCATACATGACATAAGCCAGCGATGCCAACACTACAACCGCGTAAACAAGGAACCCATTCCTCTTGATCCTGACCAGATACCGGTGGATCGTGTCAAACATTGATTGGTTTTTCAATTCAAATGAATGACAGCTTCGTGCCTCACACAAGGGGCCCAAAAAAACAGTGGCGAAATCCGTTATCAAATTCGTTTTGCTGGTTACAGCTTTTTGTATCATCTCATATATAAGGTTGCCCTTTCCCCCTTGATTTCATCACAGAGCGTATGGATAAATACACAAGTAAAGTCTTCTATTCGGTTCTTATTGTTATCCTTTTACTTTTTGGACTTTTTTACACCATCTCCAACACCGTACATTCCACCGAAATGACCGACTTCAAGAGCTACATTGTCACCTTCAAGGAGACTGCTTCCACTGCTGATGTCAACACTCTCAAGTCCAAAATTGCTGAATTGGGTGGTAAGATCACCACCGAGTATTCCTTGATCAAGGGATTTGCTGCCAACTTGCCTGCTATCCACTCGTCTTCCATTGCCAGCCACGACCTGGTTCTTGCAATTGAGGAAGACAAGGAGGTTAAGATTACTCCTGTTTAGATAGCTAGTCAATTTATGATTCACTTGATAATTATGATTCACTTGATGTGATGGTTCATGTTGTATGATGTTGATGTGCGGATGGTCAGACGAGCAGACGATATCGGACATCCTTATGATGTTCTGTGGTGTATGATCTGATTGTCTTAAACTGTAAAATGGGTGAGATTATTACTGGTTGGTATAGAATATATGAGTACATGTACAGCATACAAACTGTATATCATAGTGTACAGACATTGAGTGCAGTGTACACAGTGAGCACAGTATACACATTGAGTAGAGAAACACATTGAGTAGAGTACATTGAGTAGAGAAACACATTGAGTACATTGAGTAGACATTGACACCGTATACATAGCGTATCCACATTGACAGAGTATACACCCACTATACACACAGACAGACCACTATACACCCCACTATACACACAGACCACTACACATTGACCACACTCTACCATGAGCCAAAGCATGCTTCGCATGCTTCGCAGCTTCAACTCACACCAACTCATTCCACCACCTTAACTCTTAAACCTCCAACTTCTTGTCCTGCACAATGCCCATTTGCAGCTCCCCCGCCCCCATAAAAACCCCCTTAAATAGCAAGTCATTCCCCTTCTTCCGCTCCACCTTAACCCAAATCTCTACTGGTTATTGAATTGGCACACTCTAACAAATCTACTATGCCCTCGAATCCAGAGTACGAACGGTATAACCACCAGCCCAACTTTAAACCTGTCCAGCACCTTTTTGAAGGGAGATTGAGACAGTTTACTGACACCGGTGGTCAGTACCATGACTTGAACTTACCCAAGTTCTACGACCAGGAACGTATTGAAATTCTGGACTTGAAAGCATGGAAGGTCCCGGACAAGGACGAAAAGACCCAGAGACCGCTCTTTAAGGATATTAAATGGGACGACGTTGAATGGGAGAATATCGGCTTGGGCTTCAACTTTGGTCCCTCGTGGAAAACCTGGTGGGTCACCTTCAAAATCGATATTCCCGAGAAATGGCTCGAGCAGGATGGCATTGAGCTTGACTGGGACTCCAGCTCGGAAGCTTTCATTTACGACAACAAGGGCTTCCCCTTGCAAGCCTTCACTGGTGGAGGTGAGCGTACCTTGTTCCGTTTCCCCAAAAAATACCTCAAGACAGGTCCTCAGAAATTCTACATCGAGGTAGCTTGTAACGGGATGTTTGGAAACGGTGACAACAACCACCCAGACCCAAACAGATACTTTAGGTTGAACAGAGCACACTTGGTGTTGCCCAATTTGGACGCACGCAAATTGTACTGGGACTTTTGGATCTTGGGAGACGCAGCCCGCGAGTTGCCTAGTAACTCATGGCAAAAGCACCAAGCTTTGGACTTGGCAAACAAAATTATGGACACTTTCGACCCCAACGACGTGCTGTCCATCAAAAAATGTAGAAAAATCGCTGAAACCTTGCTTGGATCTTCCATTGACTCGGAAGCGGTCTTTGAGGAGTACTCGAACGAGAAAACTAAGCGTATCGATGTGTTCTCTGCCGGTAATTGCCACATTGACACCGCATGGTTATGGCCTTTTGCAGAAACAAAACGTAAGATTGTGAGATCTTGGACCACCCAAATCAAGCTTGCGGATGATTATCCTGAGTATGTGTTTGTTGCGCTGCAAATGCAACAATTCAAATGGTTGAAGGAGTACCACCCTGAAATTTATGAAAAGGTCAAAGAAAAGTTCACCACCAACCAGTTTTTACCAGTCGGTGGATCTTGGGTCGAGAACGATACAAACTTGCCCAATGGTGAGTCCTTGATCAGACAGTTCCTTTTGGGTCAAAGGTTCCAGTACAATGAGTTTGGCTTCTACAGTAACATTTTCTGGTTGCCTGACACTTTTGGATACTCCTCCCAAATCCCTCAGATTTGTCAATTGGTTGGAATCTCTCGTTTCTTGACCCAGAAGTTGTCCTGGAACAACATCAACAACTTCCCATTGTCTACATTCAATTGGAAAGCACTTGATGGTTCCCAGGTCTTGGTCCACATGCCTCCAGCAAACACCTACACTGCTGCAGCACACTTCGGAGATGTTGTCAGATCTCTGACCCAACACAAGAACCAGTCGGATGTCCCTGCTGGTCTCTTGCTTTACGGTCACGGTGACGGTGGAGGAGGTCCAAAGGAAGAAATGCTTGAAAAATTGAGAAGATGCAGAGGTTTGGCCAACACCACCGGTGCAATTCCAGCTGTTCATGTTGGAAACACCATTGACGACTTCTACGAACACATCTTAGACAATTCCAACCAAGGAGATGACTTGCCCACCTGGGTTGGAGAAATTTACTTGGAATTCCACAGAGGTACCTACACCACCCAAGCCCTCACCAAAAAGTTGGTTCGTTTCGGTGAAATCAAGTTGCACGACTTGGAACTTATTGCAGGTTTGGTCTCGGTCACCACCGAAGGACCTCCTAGCTACAAGTACCCGGCCAAGGAGATCCATGCTTTGTGGGAAGACTTGGCTTTGTGCCAATTCCACGATGTTATCCCAGGTTCGTGTATTGGCATGGTCTACTACGATGAAGTTATTCCTATGTTGAGCAAGAACTTGAAGCACACGTACAAGTTGATTGACGATGCTGTTCAATTCTTGAAGTACAACAGACAAAAAGACCCCAAGTTGGAGGACATTGCGTACCTCAACACATTGCCTTGGTCGAGAACCGAGGTTGTTGAAGTCAGGAAGGAGCTGGGTGACTATGCTGCTTTGTCTGATTCTGCCTATGCAGAAGAAAGTGCTTCTGGTAACTTGAACATTTCTGTAACCAGTAACACTGATGGCACCACCCAGTTCAACAAGTTGAATTCCATCGACTATCCAGCATCGGTCAAGGAGACTGAGGATGGATTTGTATTGAGCAATGAGTTAATCGTTGCTCAAATATCCAAGACTGGTATTATTACTTCTTTGTATGATACTGTTAACAAGCGTGAGGTTATTGAGCAGAAGTCAACCAAGCAGACGAGCAAGTCCAAAGACCAGGTTGTCGGAGGAAACCAGTTTGTTCTCTTTGACGATGAGCCATTGAACTTCCCAGCCTGGGACACAGAATTGTATTCGTTGAAGAAGTTCCAATTCTTGGACAATGGTAAGGTTTCGATCAAGTTGAACAGCAAGTTGGAATCGTCGCTTGTAGTGACACATGAAATTTCCAAGAAATCGCTGATTGAGACTGAAATTTCGATCCAAGGTTTGAAGAAGGACGCGGATATTGTGCAAAACAGCTTTATCAAGTTCAAGTCACACGTCAAGTGGCATGAGACCTACAAGTTCTTGAAGGTTCAGTTTCCTACTACCATCCAGACTGCGTCGCAGGCGAGCTACGAGACTCAATTTGGTGTCACCCAAAGACCAACTCACTTTAACACGTCATGGGATGTTGCCAAGTTTGAGGTTGCCCACCACAAGTTCATGGACTTGAGTGAGAACAGCTACGGTGTGTCTGTGTTGAACAACAGCAAGTACGGTGGAGCCATCCACGGTAACTTGATTAGACTCTCGTTGTTGAGAAGTGCTAAAGCACCGGATGACCTTGCTGACATGGGAGACCATGACTTTGAGTATGCCTTGTATCCGCATGCTGGACCACTTGGACCATCCACAGTCAAGTTGGGCTACAACTTCAACTACAAGTTGGACCACAAGGCCACCGGTGCCAGATCGAGCGAGGTTCTCGGGTCCGTACGGTTCAAGGTCGACTCCGGCAGTTTGGTTCTCTCGCACATCAAGAGAGGAGAAAACGACTATGACGTAAACCAGTACGACGCCTATAAGACCGCAGGAAAAGAAACCAGTCTTGTATTGAGAGTGTACGAGTCGCTTGGGGGTGCCAGCCGCGGTACATTGGAATTTGGGCCACTTTTGGAAAAGAGATTGGGCCGTGTGTTCAAGACCAATGCTTTGGAGGACGAAAAAGACCCCAACGTGGGCGAAGAATTAAAGTTCACAGACAACAAGTTGGAGGTCGAACTTGCAGCGTTCGAGATAGCAACGTACAAGATATACTTAAAATGAAGAAAATGTTTAGAAGTTTATATGAATGATATATTTTTTTTTGGTGAGATTTTGCACCCACACCGATGGCGTTCACATACATTTTCAGAAAGGGGAAATGCAAGCATGATGTGTGGGTTTTTCATGCAAGGTTGACTTGTAACATGAAGATAAAAGCAGAGATTAAGGTTTGGTCCCACATTGGTCTTTTGCAAGCCATTGAGCGACAGGTTTTCAAACATGGTGCCTGACTACCAAGAGATAATAGGCTTGTGAACCGTATCGACGACGAGGTTGCGTTAGCGATGATAGACGAAAAGCTTAACCTTATGAGGGAGTTGGGACACATTGCAAGTAAAAGTTTGGTTATTGTAGTGGAAAGTGCCGTGTTGAGAGCAGTGTACTTGAAGCACTGTTTTGGGAGTACGAGAGTTGTAGACACCGTCGCATAGTGCTTTGGGGGCTTTGGCCTACACATCTCATCTATTCTCGGGCCACTCGTGAAGCCATCCCAAAGGAAGAGTGGAAAACCGGAGAACATTTATTAGAGTGCGCAAAATGTGTGAGAGACTTGCAAAGCTGCGGCCTCTTTTTGCAACTTCATCAAAGAACATGCTGGTTTAGATCTACTGAGGGGGCGACGCATATGTAGCTGAGACACGTCGTAGTAGTGTAACTTTAACTATGCGGGCCAACGTTTGATGAGGTTTCCATTCGAGTGCGCATTCGTAATTCCAGAGCCTAATCTACGGCAGTCGAGCCGGAATGTGATACAATCAAAGTGCAAATTTCAACAATCCAGGCTAAGCAGCACAATAAACTTCCGAACAATCCTCTACATTCTGTCACATACTTGATCTGTACATATGAAATATGTAAGAGAGAAATAATCGAAGCATTGCGGTTGCCAGTTGACACGTTCAGTCACACTGTCCGAGATTCTCACAGGAAGGGATCCTGGTTATTGCACCACCATCCAACGACGACATTTCCGCTAATTAAATTTAGAAGTGTCTCCCGGCAAAATAGCTGTTGACTAATAAACACCCCTGGTGGTTTATATTTGGCACAAAACACAAGAACCCTCCTAGGAACCGTCTCCAGGGAGTCACTTGACTGTGTGTAACGAAGTGTAGGACAGGCCGACTCGACTGTGCCGCTAACCAGCCGTAGCCTATCCATCGTCCACCTTTGGAGCACTTTTCGCTTAGGCGATTGCGCACTAGTTTTCCTTTATTTTTTTTTTTGCCCACGCTAAAACTCAAAAATACGTCTCATCGGTTCTGGCAACCAGCCACCCTGAGTGGTAAGACATACGATGAGTCTTTCGCGTTTACAACTTGGAAGACTAACCGCACGATGGCTGGATAGACATGCGTAACCACACACCTTAGGTTCTGACACTCGATCATAATGTCCGATGACAGCAATGCCACTTGATGCACCTCCACGTCGACAGGAGTGTGCTCCACTCTAAATCTAACATGCTTGGTGGAAGGAGGCATTGGCATCGAGTGGTGCATCAGGAGAAACGACTGATTATCGAGGGAGTTGCAGCAAACTCTCTTAAAGGTACCCGAACAAAGCAACGACGGGTTCTTTGTGATCCGACCTCCTTTGTGTGCCTGGTACGAGCCTCCGTCCATTCTCTGTTTCCTGGGGTTACTGGCTTGTAGTGATGTGTTTCCTTACGGGCCACAAAAGCCTAAATTAAATGATGTGTCACAAATCAGACAATTGCAACCTAATTCTAGAAAATATTTCTGAACAAGATATCAATGCCCGATAACTTGATCAGCTGGAATACCGCCTATTAATAGTCCATCGCAGAGTTTTCAAAAGGATATAAAGGTGGACGGATCCCTGTGCTTTTTTCCACTTCTTCTTTCTATCATCAATAGAATATCTACGAATACCACTCGCTATTAGAAATGAGATTCTCCACTGCTGCTGTCTTAACTGCTTCTGCTGCTCCGGCCTTGGCTGCTTTGTCTTCTGCGCTGTACACCAACAGTTCGGCTGCTGCAGGCATTAGTACTGCCACTGCCATTCTGACCACAGTCATCACCATCACTTCGTGTTCGGAGAACAAGTGTACTACCACTCCGGTGACTACAGGTGTGACCACTGTCACTGAGCCATTCACCACATACACAACTTACTGTCCATTGACATCGACTGGCCCACCATCTTCCACCATTCCTTCCTCTTCTATTCCTTCCTCTTCTGCACCACCATCGTCATCGGGAGTCACTTCGACCCCAAGTGACTCGACTACCACCACCACTCACATTGACACTACCGTTGTTACAATTACTTCTTGTTCCGACCACAAGTGTCACACCACTCCAGTTACCACCGGTGTCACCACTGTTACCGACAGCACCACCACCTACACCACATACTGTCCACTTCCAAGCACCCTGGAAACAACTCAGACCACCACTCACTTTGACACTACGGTTGTGACCATCACTTCTTGTTCCGACAACAAGTGCCACACCACTCCAGTTACCACCGGTGTCACCACTGTCACTGAGAGCTCGTCCACTTACACCACCTACTGCCCAATCCCAAGCACCCTGGAAACAACTCAAACTACCACCCACTTTGACACCACCGTTGTTACCATCACTTCTTGTTCCGACAACAAGTGTCACACCACTCCAGTCACAACTGGTGTAACCACCGTCACCGAATCTTCTTCGACTTACACCACCTACTGCCCAATTCCAAGCACCCTGGAAACAACTGAGACCACCACTCACTTTGACACCACCGTTGTCACTGTCACTTCTTGTTCTGACAACAAGTGCCACACAACTCCGGTCACAACTGGTGTGACCACTGTCACTGAGAGCTCGTCCACCTACACTACTTACTGCCCAATTCCAAGCACCCTGGAAACAACTGAGACCACCACTCACTTTGACACCACCGTTGTCACTGTCACTTCTTGTTCTGACAACAAGTGCCACACAACTCCGGTCACAACTGGTGTGACCACTGTCACTGAGAGCTCGTCCACCTACACTACTTACTGCCCAATTCCAAGCACCCTGGAAACAACTGAGACCACCACTCACTTTGACACTACCGTCATCACCGTCACTTCTTGCTCGGACGACAAGTGTCACACCACTCCTGTCACTACTGGTGTCACCACCATCACAGAGAGCGAGTCTACCTACACCACCTACTGCCCAATTCCATCTCCAGAAACCACTCCAGTTACTCCAGAGGAAACTACGCCAGTTCCAACCACTCCAGAAACCACTCCAAATGTCCCTACTGTGACTCCTGTCTCCCCAGTTATCACAACCCCAACCACCAAGACTGAAACCCCTACCCCAAGCTCCATTGCACCATCCGTCGTTCCCGCTAATGGCGCTAACGCGGTTGCACCAGCTTACGCCGTTGGTTTGTTGGGTCTCGTTGCATTCCTCTACTAAGTAAGTTAGTAGCTGGAAAAGCTACTCCCACAAATCTCTTCTTCTATTTCCGGGTCATATTTCTTAAAGTCTTTTTCATAAAAGCCGGGGCTCTTCATCAAGAATGAATAAGGTTCTATTCTGGAGCTGATGCCCCTCTTTTCGGGTTGTCATTTGATTATTATTATAGGAACATTTTCGTTTCCACCTTACATTGGTATGTACATCTATAGCTATGCGTAATAAAGCTACTTCGTGATAAGAATTGTAACACTTGAAACAATAGTCTGAGTTCCGGCTTAGATTGTAAGGAGCTGTTGCAGCCAAAAAATTGCAGCTAAATCCACTATATGCAGGCAAACCGTTGGACGCACTAAAAAAAACGCATATACCGATTGTTATTTGTGACCTTTGTTCGTCAACTGCATCCCAGGGCTTGTAAGGGGCACACAGGGATGGTACCGATCCAGAGTGAAAAATTTTAATATCGTATTAATAGCGAAGTAAAACAAACAGGAACTAAAAATAAAGGTGCAACATTATTGTCGGTTGCTCTTACAAGGCACTAAGGTTTATCCCACGGAATGAGATTAACTTGTCGTAGTCGGGACCGCAGCAATCAACGTAGTGTCTAGACCTTGTTTAGGGGTGCAGTAATTAATTGAAGTCGTCCTCTCCAAGAATCAAGCCGTCAAAATCAAACCCTTCCTCCGACCCATTGTCAAACAAGTCGTATTCGCTCTCATCGGTTTTCAGGAGAAGGTCATCGTTTAAATCAACCATCCCTATCGAATCATCCTCAGGATTTTGCGTGTAAAGTTTCTCTAAAAGTGTGTCAAATTCTTCCTGGTATCTGAATGCGTTAAGTTCGGTGATACCATAAGCCTTGGCGCTGTTAATAGATATGACGGTATCCTTCGGCGACTTGAACTCAAGGTACACATCTTTTATGGGTACCCGCAAGTTAATTAAAGAAACAGGCAATTTAACGTGCGTAACAGGGCGGACGTGGGTGGGGGCTCTGAAGTCTTTAATTTTGACGTACCCTTTCAAGAACTTGTTTTGTGGTGTCGGGGCCAGGGATCCAATCTTGAACGTTTCAAGGTACTCATTCAATGCCTTTGCATTTCTTGCAGTGCGCGGCTTTATGTACACCGATATTTGGTAGGGTGAGGTGGTTCCGGAGATCTCCAGAATAGTGTTCTTGATCACTAAATCAGTTAAAATTATCGGACTAAACAACCTGATTCCTAAAGAGCAATGGTTCGACTCGCATTCCCATTCAGATCCGTTGTCAAGCAAAGCATTGTTGGCATTATACTTCCAGTACTTTGGAGACTTGATCAACACACTTTCTCTTGCTGACAGTGAAGACAAGTAGTCGTACCAACCAAGAAAAATCTTGCCAACAATGGATCTAGAGCTGAGCTTCGATTTAACCAGAGGATTCAAGTTTAGTTTGGTGAGGAATCCGAGAATCCTGGCCCCGAGATTGTAATCGGCATAGTTGACTTGAACAGATCCTTTGGAGAATACCTCGAGCAAGTTACTTATCAAGATTTTGTTTGCCTCCCTATTGAAGTTGGGACTGTCTTCTGTAGAGTTCAGTACAACATTTAGCCTATCAACTAGATTGTTGAACTTTTCAATCATGAAACGATTGTTTTCACGGAACTTTTCCTTTAACAATTGTTCTATCTTCTCCCTGTTTAAAAGTTTCAAGTCGCTGGGTTTGGACTGTTTCAATCTGTTGTCTATTAACTGGTTCAAATGACTTGCATGCGATTCAACAAACAGATCCCAGGAAACGCTTTCTGGATTCTCTTGGTTCTTGCTTGTTCTTCTGTCCTTGGTGTACTTTTCAATGAAGCTGTATAAGAACTTTTGAAACTCGGGAAGTACATGTATCTCTTGGTTCTTGATGTACACAGGGATATGAGTGGGCAAGGATTCGATAAAATTCTGTAACAACCCGTCACTCGACGATTTGAACGCAGTGTATGCTTGCTGAAACTTCGCGATCTTGTCGTTGATGTCATCCAATAGTGCTTCATCAACATTGTCTATTTTCTTGATTGACTTGAAATCTTCCTGCAATTTTTTGTACTGTTCATTGCTTGACAACAAACTAGCTTCAAATGTTTGAAACTTGTTATTAATCAAGTCAAATTTTGCGATGACTCCAGAGTTAAACGATTCTAGGTTTGCTTCTAAAAAGTCCTGGCGTTTTGAAACGCTGTTTGTCAAATCGTTCAACTTCACATATTTGCTTTCTATTGTGTTGAGTTTAGAAGTAAAACTTTGCAGATATAGTGAGGGAACATTCATGTTGAACCTTCGTGAATAGTATAATAACGAGACGCCAAAAGAGGCAATACCTATCAGAATTAACAAGATCGTCACTAAGACCCTGGTATTAACATCATCGGTCTTTCGTGTTTCCGATGTGGCATTCTTTTCACTTGCTGTAACTTCAGGCACCGGTTCGATCCGCAGATGATTAGAGACGCTAGATGATCTTGCTTGTTCGAATTCCTTCCTTTGGTTTTCTTGTATCTCTCGTTGATGGGCCTTTCTTTCAAACTCGTGTATTCTTGATTCCTCTTCCAGTTCATTAAGACCGTTGTAGGTGTCAGAATCGCTTTCCTCGCTACTATATACATAGTCTTCATCTCTAGATTCGCTTTGCTCCAGCAAATACTGGGACATCTTCCCTCTCTTGTACAAGTCAAAGAACTCTTCCAAATCATTAGTATCGATGTCTTGTTCTTGAGTACCATTACCATTGAGGAGATGTAGTATTCGGTCGTCTGTATCTCTTTCCGAAGCGGAAAAACGCAGGAATTGCCTTGGCTTCAAGGGCTTAGAAGGTCCGACTCTGGTGTTCAAATGAATTGACGCTTCATCATCAGTATCACCGTTTACGAACGGCACTCTAGGAAACCCGACCATTGTTTGTGTTTGATTTTTGATACGCGTGAAAATTTCAAACTCTGGTTTGGTGAGGCAGGTATTTGTCGTGTTAAAGATGAGTATAAAAGGTGCTGGAGCTCCTACTATCGATCTTCTTTTACTCAGTCTCTACAGCTGTGAAATTATCACTAATTTATCTTTCAATTTGTAGTCTTACTCTACTTTATTCTTCTTGGGCGTGCCCAACCAAGTTGCAACGATGCTAATAAACCCTCCTGCGACAGACCCAATGTATCCCCCAGCCAACAAAGTGATAGGCCACTGTTGCCAAGGTCTGTCCCAATCTAATGGAATTGGCACCACCCCAATCCAGGTCCCAATTGTCGCACACAAGCTAGATGCGAGGATTTGGTTGCTGAACACATAACAGTAAATCAGGTCTAGTTTGATTATGTCCAGCACCCCCTGGAAATCAAACTTGGTTGCTATTAAGATGGGATTCACAGCTACTAGCGAAAAGTGTGCAGCCAACAACATAGTTCTCCACAGATTGTTACCAATCGGGGCCCCAAACAACAAGAGTATCACGAATATTGGCAAGGCCAGTAACAACGACACCGTTATGCTGCTAATAATCAACAAGGCAATGTTGGTGTCGTCTGTGAATGTCTTGGCTTTCTTCTTACCGTGGCTAACAGGCTGGATGTTGGTCACCAACGATATGTTGTATACTATTTGAATTGGCACCAACACAAGTAAACCATTGAGTAGAACCTGGTCCACGTTGGAAGTAAGTCCATACTTGAACATTCCAAACAATACCAATAAATTGTGGAAGGGAATCGTTTGCAATGGCAGCTTCAACGACGGGAACCTCACATTGACAGTGGTTCCTACATGATGTTCCCCAGGATGGTTACCGGCTGCACCAGGGTTCCTTGAATCGGGATGCGAATGAACTTTGGATTCCAGGGATTCATGGCCGGCATCTGCCACTTCCACAACACTGCCCTGGTGCTTTTCGAAAGAAACAGACTTCCTTCCAAGCTTGCCTCTAGCCATATTGACACGGATGTTTGGAAACGTTTATCAAGTGGTTTAAAAAATCAAAAATATACGACATTTTTGCAGTCACAAAAGCTTCCTGGCAGATACACCGATTCAAAGTGACCAATGAGATGGGAAGTATGGCAGGACGACTGGAAGTAGCTTAGTGGGCGTAGTGAATTGTTGATGCTTACAACCAAAGAAAGCATAATGCTGAGAAATTGACCATTTTAAAGAAAATATTGCAAAATAAGTTGATAATTCAGTTATGGAGAATCATTAAACTCTATGTCTTACATTTTCTACTTCATCTCATACACTTGTAATTATTTTATTAATCTACATGAGAACGCTCACAAATCCTTCAACACATTCTCAAACTCTATAATATCTCTCCATATCTCCTGGTGAGCACCCTTGGTGCTGACCTTCGAGGCAAACTGATTCTTTCTGTCATCATTCAATTTACTGAACGATTTGATAACCAGGTAATCTAAAATTGGCTTGGTGTTGACGTCGTTTTCTGTAACTGATAATCCTCCAAATCTGTTCAATCTTGGGTTAAGTCCGCAGTGATGGTACTCTTTATCGATCAATTGTTGTTGTAAAATGTACATCCGTCTGTAGGTTGCTTCGTTCACAGGGAACACAGTGAAGAATGATCCGTCGTCAGTCGATCCAATACTCTGGAAATCGTCCAACACATTCACAGTCTTTTCCTTCTTCTCATAATCGTAGCTTTCCTCCGTCTTAGGTACCGATCTCAAACATGTCACAGTAGAGTTCAATTGGAACGATGCTTTTGGTACCAATTTCTGTCCATTCAAAGAGTACGGGTCTTCGGGATCATATTGCACCAAATGCAATACATTGTTATTATCTGCGACAACAATAAAAATGTCACGGTCCTTGACAATAAAGTCAGCACAGTTGACGTCAATTTTTTGCAAGTCTTTTCCCAACATTATCATTCTGAAAGGCTCTGCGTCAAACCCAACCAACCACACACTCTTTAAAGAATCGCCAAGTAAAACCAAGTTACCAAAACTTTTAGCTTCAGAAACATACACAGCCGTATCGAAAAAGGCCACCGGAACAACACCGTTATCTTGCAAATCTCTAACAATGACCTTTTGGCCCTGAGCAATCAAGAAACGTCCGCTTACCTCACAGATAGACGTGGCAGCGCCTCTGATATCTTCTTTAAACACTTCCTTGAACTTGTGGTTTGTTTCTGGCTTACCTGGCTCAGGAATAATATCTATAATCTCGAGGATAATGAACGAGCCATTGGCACTCAAGTCTTCCATCCGGTACTTACCTGTTCCAATAACAATAAACTCTCTTTTGTTCTTGTACTTCTTGACAGAAGAGCCAACGTCTAACAACATTGATTTGAGTGACATTCCGATTTCGTTATCATTCAAGACAACCTCATCGATAACGCTCCAGTTAATCGGCGAAACAAGTTTGATCGAGCCTTTGTATGCACGGGCCAGCGGTTTGGTCGGATCAACACCAACGATTGGCTTCCCCTCCTCGTCCAAGCAGTCATATGGTATATCAGTAAACGTTGATACAACATAGGTGTTTGATGTCTCGTGGTAGGCGATCGATTTGATCAGCTCTCCAATATCAATATGTTTCATGGGCCAACGGTTTTCGTAATTGAAATCAAGCGGAAGTGAACAGATTCTGGCATTTTTCTTCGAATCCAAGAAAATCAACCCGTTAAGTACTTTAGAATCGTAATATGGTGCAACTGAGACGGCTTCAATCTTGGAGAACGTGAACACTCTGGCTGGCGAGTGAACTGGCTTCAAAATAAGGTAGGGAGTTAAGCCAGTGACAAACAAGCCAGTGTACCCATTCAAGTCAGGCAAGTACGCCAACCGCCTTTCAATGGCTGTTCCGATAGGGTATGCGTTATGTGGAGCACCGGTGATCGGTAAGTCTCTTTCTTTGATGAATCTATAGTTTTCTCCATCAAAATATAACTTGTACATAATGACCTCACCACCGATTGTTAATATCGATAAGTACTCTTCCTTGTGATGTACGTCACCAAGCTCATTGAATACCAACAGTTTGATGATAGGGTCCTCGGGATCTGTTTCTTTTGGTTCAAAGAAACCTAATTTCAAGTAACTGGCAAATCTGTCGACACCATTAAGTTGATAACACCTTTGGTTGTGAAATCTGTTGAATGCAACGATTCTATTGTCACCTGTTGCAAGTATAAAAGTCTTTTGTTTGTTACCCAAGTTATTGGCTGTTTCTTCTATTTGTCCTGTGGTTGAGCCATGTCTTCTCTTGGTGCCTTTGTTGAGCAACAAGTTGATATCTTTCAGCACCGCATTCAACACATGAGAGTTGGTGATGTAACCTGTTGTGATAATTGTCTCGCTCAATATTTTAGGAACCTCAATTTGGGTGTATGACTCGTTGTAGGTGTTGAGTGCAAAGATCAAGACTTGACCTCTGGATAAGAAAATCATAAGAAACTCATCTTTCAACGTACCATTCACTATCTCATCTTCCTTAATTTCCTCGTTTAAAGTTAACCGTTTCTCAAACTTGTTGTTGTAGACTATGATTTGCTTGGGGGTGACCTGTAAGATGAACTTTCCATTGTTAAGTTCATGCATTGAGATTGTGGATTCATTATTGATGAAATCTTTCGAGTTCAACCTTGAGAATTGTTTTTCTATTTGGAAGATTTCTGACTTGAAATTAGTGTCGTCCGAGGTGATCAAGTACTTTTTGTTAATAGTCCACATTCTATTAATTTGTGAGAAACTTAACGAAGATGAGACTGCCGGTTGGATACTAGGTGTGATGATATTTAATTTGCCTGCGGCATGAGTACCTGCATTCGCTACTATCGACACTTCGCCATAGTTTGGGTTTAGCAAGTTGGATTTGTACTTTTCTGTTGAGTAGTACCCCATAGTAAAGCTAGAGATGGGTCCGTTATTGATAAGCTCGTCATGCTTGACATAGTTGATAGATGAGTGTCTAATTTGTACCTTCTTTGATTTGTCTTCCTCTTCCTCGTCGTTGTATAAATCATCATCGTCTCCAGAGTTGTCATCCTCCTCCATAACATTGTCTGGTTTCTCCTCTGCAGCTTCTATGACAACAGCTTCGTCATATACGGACTCAACCAACACGCTGTTACCGTTTTCATTTCCCAAAAACAACAAGTTATTATCTAAAACTGCAATCTCGCTAATATAGGCAACCTTGATAGATTCATACAAGCTTTTCTCGATTTCCTCAATAGCAAACGATTTGATTGACTTCCCGTCGACAGTGAAGTTGATGTAGTAGAACTGGCCATTGGTGAGTATCATCAACAATCTGCTATCGTTAGGCAACGGCACAACTGCGGCGTCTTCCAACTGTAGGTTTAATTGGGTCTGGTCTACGTAGTTTTTGGTGGAAGCGGTGATGGACGATGTATACAGGTTGACTGCGATTCTTCTAACAATACCACCGTTGTCAACATGAATCAACTCATTGCATCCCATTAACAAACATCCATTCAAGGGTGCCTGCAATGGAATCACACGGTCTATATCGTAAGGCAAGTTTTCCACTTTGAGCACAGAGACAGTTGATTTCGTGTCCAAGTCGAGTGTTAGCACCATAAACTGCACAGTGTCCTTTACCTTCAACAAGTTCCCTGCCCATGCGCGAGAGCTTTGCGACAAAACAGCAAGTGTAGGTTCTCTAAACTTGTGCATGAACTGCACGTCAATTATATCGCCGATCGAAGAGTCCAAGGTCGACCCATCAAGCAAGAAACTTGCATCAAAGAGCTGGTCCACCTTCTTCTTGCGGTCCTCTGTTTTCTTTGCGGCTCTGGCAGCATTTGTATCGTCTGCATCGTCCATATCGATATCACCCTCTTCCTCCTCATCAATGACTTCAAACGGCAAGAAAGTCAAGAGGTTTTTGAAACGGAGACACGTACACGAGTTGTATGTTGGTTCTATCAACAACCTTGTCTTCGATAATAACTCGTGTGTCGAGTTTTGGATCAAGTTCTCGTAGTAATGCAAAGAAACAGTGGTGATGGAATGATGCAAGTGGTCCCATCTAATGATCGAGAACTTTGCAGATTTGGTGGAAACTATCACGTAGTCCAATTGAGGGTTCTCAATAGTGCGTATTGGCTTCAAGTCTGTGATTTGCCCGTGCAAACTGTACTGCTCAACAAGCTTCAACTTGTATTGTTTGCTAGGTAAAGTCACCACCTCGAATACCTGTAGCAAGGAGGCTTTGCCAACTATCAAGTGCTTTTCAGTTGGTGAAATAAAGTTACACCCAATACTCTGACTGACCCTCGAAGGCTCAATGAATTCATGATAAGCATCCATGTCAAAGTGTTGTGAGTGGTTGAAATTTTCACTCTTAAAAAAAATTATGCATAACAACAGACCCAGAGTCTGGAGCTAGTGGCAAAAGCGTAATTTCTTGTAGATGTATATTAGTTTTATCGGTAGAGATGGGTCGTCCAGTGATTAAGAGGCAAAGAGAGGTTCAGAATGAAAGACAGATTCGTGCGTACTACGCGGATACGTTTATTCGAGTCTACCAAGCTCAACGAGATTGGCATGCAGCAGTCAAGAATGGGACTTTTACAGAGCCGACGTTCAAAATGAGTCGAATGACCTGGATTAAACCATCATTTATGTGGATTCTGTACCTTAGTGGCTGGGGTAAGAAAGATAAAGTACAGGCACGTATTCTTGCGGTTGATCTTACGCATGAAGGGTTCCGGGAATTGGTTGCAAAAGGGTTGATGAATGAGAAAGCTATCAAGGAGGCGACATTTAAAGAGTCTCAGGTTGTAGTTCAGTGGGATCCAGTGAGAGATTTGAGCCTTGATAAGTTGGACTACAGGACCATTCAAATTGGATTGAGGGGAGAAGCAGTATGTGAAGGAGTATATTGTAAAGATAACTGATATCACTGAGGAGGTTGCTAGGACAAAGGAGAAGGTAGATAGTGGTGATATTGAGAAAGCAAAGAAGATGTAACCAAGAGAAGAAGGTGGACTAAAAATGTACAAGTATAACCATTATGTATTAACCAGCTGAAAACATGAATTTTGAAAGCATGTTGCCATCAAATAGTCTACCAGAAGCATGAAGTATATAAATATGGCATTAATAGTCCGTCAAGATGCAGATTTATTCTTTACATGTTGCCTAGGCTCGAGGGGTAGAATTGGCCCCCCTCCAGTTCCAAGCAGAGCCACAATAACGCCCAAAGAACATCCCCATTCATATTTTCACACACATATTACCCTAATTCCGACCCTGCCAACGGGCACACACGCACGCACCCCAATCTACATCTACTTTGGCCTGTCCCAGCACAACCCTCTGGTCGTTCTGAGAGATTTTTGAAAGGCAGAAGAAATGACCCGTGCCGCAATAGCGGAACCAAGCCTGACGTAAACCTGTCTTGTGGACACGAAATGAAATTTTAAAGTTTGGATGGTGTTTCCGCGAGGGTTGTACCAAGAGAATGGTGTTTGTTTTACGAGTATACTTTGTATTTGCAGTATGAGGAAGCGTTCGCTGGCTGAAGAATAAAGTGGTGGTGAAATTTTTAGTGTTTACCAAAACTCTCTCGTAACTCAAATTTAGAGTTTGGTGATGGTGAGAACAAATTGACGGGATTCGTTAAGGTTCATAACAAGAAGCAGGAGAACCAGATTGCTTTAACAAAACGAAGATGACTGAAAAGTTTACTGAATTTTTTGGCCACTTTAAGTGAAATGTGGAGTAAGGATCGTTCAACACGGAGTTGGAATGTTGATAGAACGTTTACTGAAGTTCTACACTTGAGAAAGTTCATGATTGAGCCATAACTAATGTCCTAAAGATATTATACATAAAGGAGGAACAAGTATATCATTATTGGGCCCATGTTTCGACATTAGTTCATAGCTTTGTATCTATATTATCATGAATAACACAGATACTAAGACTGTGAAGATGCCAGCCGATACAGGGCCAGAAGATCCACCTTCGAAACCAGATACGGTTGCGATAGGTTGGTTAGCAGATGTAGATGACTGCTGTAAGACCGTGGCTGGTGGGGTCTCTGTTAAGATTATGTTAGAGATGACATTTATGGTCTGGATAGTGGTTGCCGAAGACTTTGTAGACGATGGAGCTGGTGGTGGGGCTGTCGTCGTAGTCGAAGCTGGCGGAGCTGGCGGAGCCTCAGTAGACTTACTGGTAGTCAGCGTTGACGATTCAACAACTGGCTCTGTAGTCGTACTTGGCTTTGTACACTTGTGGTCCGAACACGAGGTTACCGTAACCTCGGTAGTTGTGTGGAGAGTTTCGGTTCTGGTCGAGTCGACTGGTCCTTCGGTTGTTGGAGTTTCGGTAGTGGTAGGGGCCGGAGGAGGAGCGGTTTCTGTGCTTACAGGAGTGGTTTCGGGGGTTGGAGTTGCTGGAGTCTCGGTGCTAGTCTCACCAGTCAAAGGACAGTAAGTAGTATAGACGGTGTCATTGTCAGATATGACGACGACTCCAGTAGTCTCGACAACCTTTGAGCATTTGTCTTGCGAACAGGATGTTATTGTAACGAGAGTAGTTTGTTGAATAGTTCTGGTTATCACTGGGGTGGTTGTGATCTTGTCCACGCTGTGTGGCGTGGTTGTTGGTGCTGTTGTTGGTGCTGTTGTTGGTGCTGTTGTATTTGCGGGGGTGGAAGTTACAGGCACCTCTGTAGTGACAACTGTTAAGATACCATCTTGATAGGTAGTGTAGGTGGTCTTGCTATACAAGTCCGTTGTAAGATAACACTTGCCGTTGCTGCACACTGTGTGAGTGACAGCTATATTCTGTGAGTCTGTTGCCGTGTCCACCTCGTAAATTGTAGACCTTTGTTTCTTGGAGGTAGAGCCGTTGTCTGGCGCAACCTGGCCATCACCTGTGGTAGCTCCCTGAGTCGTTGCCGGAGGCGTTGCTTGTGCTGAGGTGGCTGGTATGGATGAGTTGGAGTACACGAACGACGAAGGTACTACCAAACTGGATGAGCACGAGCTGAGAGTTGAAATGGTGGTTGACTGAATAACAGGCAAGTCTGTACTGGCTGCAAGGGCAGCACCAAATAATCCGGTGGCCACAATGAATCTCTTCATGTTACACTTGTGATTAACTAATAGTTGGAAATAATAGTAACAGCTTGTTGAGGCTGTTAAACGAATGATAGTTTTCTGTCGTGGAAATTGCCAGACATTCCCTGCCTATTAAATACTTTCGGCATCTGTCATGGCGAGACTATTTACGCACAGAACACAGACCCAGAACCATAAAAGCTTAGATCCTTCAACTCGTATAGCTGGTGTTTGAAGACCAAAGAGGAACACCTCCAGCTATTTCGCTCCTTAAAATAGAATGTCATCACTGTGCCAACACCACAGATTTGGAAACACCCATGACTAGACCTCCATGTTCTGAAAAATATTTATGCAGACGCAACCGTCTAAGAAGATCCATGCTTTGTTCGACCAGCATTTGTCCAGATTGCTTGCAACAGTTCCTAATGTATAATTCCAGCTGCAAAAAAATACGTCTCGCTGCTGGTCCAAATGTCCCAATTAGGAAGTTTTCGGTAGCACAAAAGTCGCTTTTACAGGTTGGATCCCGTAAGTTCAACTTGTAAATCTTTTTTTTTTACATGAAATTAACGGTCTCCTTTCAAGCCGACTTCGCAGAGGAGAGGAGAATCGGAAGCATCAGCGAAGACGTCAAGGGATGATGCTCCGGTGGATTTTGTTACGCTTGCTTTTGGTCAGTTCTGTTGCTTCATCTCTTTTTGGCTGGTGGAATGTGAAACAGGTGCCAGATGACAGGAGACCCTTGATTGAGTTTGGAGACAATGAGTTAGAGGTTACGTTGGGTAGAGCCCATTATTCGTTCATTTATTTTCACATGGACAACTGCCAGTACTGTTCGCATTTTGATCCTACATTTGAGTATGTGAGCACGCTATTTAACAATGCTACTGGAGGGAGTGTGCCTGACGAAGAATCGTTAGTCTTGCAAGTGGTCAAGACGAATGGCAAGAAGAACAGGCGGTTGAATGATTTGTTCAAGGTACTGCTGTATCCTACATTGAAGTTGCTCAATTTCCAGACAATGCAGATAATATCGTTTAGTGAGAAAGATAGGCTGCTTGACACAATTATTGCATTTTTACGAAACAATGTGGACCAGGAGTTGTACCCCAACTACGACAACTTTGAGTCTAGAATTACCATCCAGAAGAACGAAGAGGAGCTTGAGAGGGCTGGGAAAGTTATTGTATTCACAATGCAATACTTGAATGGCTGGGACAACTATCAAGTTCAGTCACACTTTTACCAGCAGATTGCAAGAAGCCACCTCGACTTGGAGTTTGCATTGGTAGATTTGAGCCAGTTTGAGCTGAATGAAGTGGTGAAGGAGCTTCAGATAAGTAACTTCCCCTGCGCAGTATACTTTGCAGGTGACGGCCTGTTCAAAACGTACAACTCACACTCGCAAAACCACCTTGCAAACGCATTGTTGGGAGAAAAGGAAATGCTGGGGTTTGTTGACAATCTACAGCTGGAAGAGTTTGGAAAATGGTATAAGAACATAGAAGACTTGGAACAGTCTTTACGAGAAACCAGCTACGAAGGCCACAAGAATTTTGCGTATGGGGTAAAAGTCAAGCAAAGCGAAGTTGGAGAAGAGGAAGGAGACATAGATGCACAGTTTGCTGGACTCATGGAACATATAGAGTTGTAAATAGTCATATGGGTGGGGCGTAGCTTCACTGGTTAACAATAAAGTTAACGTGTTTTCCTGCACACTGCACCAGAGCTACGTGTTTAAAAAATTCAAAGTATCAACGATAAATCAATTACACCATCAGGATGAACATCTTTAGCTTCTTTGGAGACCTTTCGCACTTGGCCAGTATCTTCATATTGTTGCACGCCATTGAGCAGAACAAGTCGGTCAATGGTTTGTCGTTGAAGACACAGGCGTTGTATGTTTTGGTGTTTGTCACGAGATACCTTAACTTGTTCACCAAATACTACTCGCTTTACAACTCAGTGTTGAAGATCTTCTTCATTGCGTCTTCGACGTACACGGTGTACTTGATGACTACCAAGTACCAGCAGTCGATCAAGCACGACATCGATACCTTCCCAGTCAAGTACTTGGTTGGGGGATCCTTTTTGTTTGCGTTAATTTTCAACCACAAGTTGACGGTGCTGGAGGTTGTGTGGTCCTTTTCGTTATGGTTGGAGGCCGTAGCTATCTTGCCACAGTTGTTTATCTTGCGTCGCACAGGCGAGGCGGAGAACATCACCTCGCACTACATCTTTGCCCTTGGTATCTACCGTGCCTTGTACATTCCAAACTGGATCTACCGGTACGCTGTCGAGCACCACTTCGACTTCATCTCGGTGTTGGCAGGTATCGTGCAGATAGCCATCTACTCGGATTTCTTCTACATCTACTATTCCAAGGTCATGAAAGGTAAGAAGTTCGAATTGCCTGTCTGAACGCAACAGATTAATATATGTGTATAAGTATAAACATTCAATCTCTCTTCAATGGGTAGTATTCTGTTCTAACACCTTCTTTGGTGACAATCAATATCTCCAAGCCGTCACCCACCTGAATGTGTCTCTCTGTGGCTGATGAGAAGGCGTCCTTGACGAGCTGCAACACCTCGTCCAAGCTCAAGTATCTTAATGGTTTCTTTTCTGTGCCGTTGGTGCCCGGGACAAACTGGTTCTTGAAGTTGACCTGGTTGTCCAAGAAGGGCATGATCAAGCTTGCAGCAGCACCTCCGGCTCTACACTGTTCTCTTTCGTACGATCCAACAGGGTCGTACGAGTACACCGCGCCCTTGCCGTCCTCGTCCAACCCAGCAATCAACGTACTCACGTAGTACGGGAAAAACCTCTTGCCGTATAACAAGTGCTGGATGTATCTTGCTGCGCTCTTTATGTTCAATCTCTTTCCACCATGGTCAAACTTGTACCACTTCAACTGTGTTCTAAAACGATCTATCAATGCTGCTCCGTCAGCAGCAAATCCATTGGCGGTCATCACAATGTCATCTCCGACATTGAAAACCTTTGGTTCGTAACGAGAGTTGATGTTGTAGCCTTCCACCTGTCTAGTGTCACCGGCCAAAACAGCGAAATCCTCTCCTGCAATGCCTAAAACAGTACCACCATTGTCTGAGTAGGGGTTGAATCTGTGTTCAATGGGTACGGTATGGATCTCCGCAGAGTATTCAGATGCTACCGTTGCGTTCATGTTGATTAGTGTTACATCTTTGAGTTGGTGGATTTTCGCCACTTTATGGATTGGGCGGGGCACGACCAGGACCTGGTAAGTATGGAGACACACTCTGATAGAGTAGTAGGATGAAGTGGAGGATAGAGTGGAGAGGTAAACTGATGGATATCATAGGATTGCTGATAGAGTAAAGATACAAGAATAATCTTCGAGAAATAAGAAGTGACTTCTAATTATAATTGTATGAAAATTATAATTAACTTGACAGTGAATATAAAGTGACGTTCGCTTTGAAGAAAGAGTCTTCAGTATACTCTAACTCACACCCTAAACACTACATCTTCTCAATTCCAATACTCCTATCTCATAGTTTTTTCTGAACCAATACCCCTAAACTTGCATTTGCAACCAATTACATCAAATCTATCCTACAATTATCACCCGACTCCACTCTTCATCACTGTGACCATCCATAGCAATATATTGTCTATTTTATTGTTCCCTTCTCAACCCTATTTACATATCTACTATTAATCGACGGGTCAAATTAATGGGCCTCCACTGTAACCTCAATTGTTCAGATGAATTCCCATGACAATGCTGCTTAACTATAGCCTCGTTACTCCGATTATCTCCTGTCAGATTTCTCCTCTACTGCTTAGACTGTTGGATTCTCGTGATGTAAGCCTTGGAAATCACATTCCACGATCTCATGTACTTCTCCAAACACTGATTCACACATGTGTCCTCTCTCCCACTGATCAAACTGCCGGGCTGCTCAATACACTTGTCAAAACAGTTCTCGGTGATCTTGTTGACCAACTCAGTTGCATTTGCGACAGCCAATTCTTGGCTGATTTGATCTTGAATATCTTGCTTGAGTTGTTGCGATTTGGCGTCGGCAGACACGCCAGTCGCACCCGCAGCAGGCGCAGAAGTACCAAAGAATGCCATCCTATACGATTATTAGTTTCAATCTGGCAAAATTTTTGAATCTCGACTGAAGATCGTTCGCACGTGATGCACCCTTTCCGTACTTCGTACCATAAAAAAAAAGAAATCACAGCAAATATACCACTTGTTATCTCTAAATAAAGTAAATAAAATTTCTTATCAGTTCCGAGTAGATATAAAGAGCTGTTTGCGGTTGGGTCTTGGAAAAGTTGTTTCTAATGACAGTTGAATCATCGAAAGTGGCACCCAAATCGTCTTCGCCGGCCCAGAATGCGCATCTCTTTGTGCTTGTGCACGGGCTCTGGGGTGGCCCCAATCACATGAAGACCATCGAGAAGTGTGTAAAGAGTTTGGTCAGCGATGCAGAGAAGGATCGCAAGGTTGTTACGTTAAAAGTCTCGAGCTTTCGCTTTTGGAAGACGTATGATGGATTGAAGATCAATGCGCAGAAGGTAATCAGCGAGATCTTGTATGAGTTGGAGGCACTCAAGAGTGATAACAACTTGCAAGTGGACCGGATTAGTTTGGTCGGCTACTCCTTGGGCGGACTTATTTCACGGTACGCAATTGGGTTGCTCAACGAGATGGGGTTCTTTGAAACCGTGAAACCCGTCTTCTTCACCACGTTTGCTACGCCACACGTAGGCATCGAGTTTTTCAATGAGGGCTTGTTCGACTACTTTGCCAACAACTTTGCTGGCCACTTGTTCGGGCCCTCCGGCCATGAGATGTTCTTTGCGGAGAAGAGCTTGGTCGCCATGGCAGACCCGGAACTTACCTTCTACAAAGGACTCGTCAAGTTTGAAAAGCACATCTTGTTAGCTAATGTCCGTAACGACCGAACCGTGTCATTTTTCACGTCGTATATCAGCGAGTACTCGCCCTTTGAGAACTGGAAGAATGTCAAAATCGGTTACTTGAAGGGTTTGCCACTGGCCAAAATCAACAATTCGACAATCAGACCCAAGTTTGTCGATTTGGAAAGGTGCATTGAGGTGGCAGATGATGATTTGCCACACTTTAAGGGTAATATCCAGGAGGTTCCTTCGATTTGGACGGGGCGCAAGGCAACACGGATCTTGTTGATGGTTGTTTTTTACTTGTTGTTCCTTCCGATCTGGATTCCGTTTGTCATGACCACGACTTCTTTGGTGTCTCTGTACAGTTTCATCAAGATCCGGTTTTTGAAGAGTCCAAAGATCGAAGCGCACTGGTTGCGTGTGCATGAAACTGTCTACGGGCAACTACCTATCAGTGCAGAGGATGCAAGAATGGGCCAATACCAGAGAAACAGAAGAAAACACCTTGCCAGGCATGAATCGTTCAAAGGTGACACTTCTGAAATGACCGAAAACGCGATGGAAGCCATTCTTGCAGAAAATACCTTCTCTGAAGAGAACCATGAACTAGAAGAAGAAGATTCGCAAGAACCTTCTTTTGCAGGTGTAGATGTCGGAGAATCTTCCGATCCAGATACAGACGAATGCTCGCTTTTGAAGAAGAAGAAACAAACCAGAAAAACTGTGTTTGATATCAATAGAGTGGCGAACGATGATCAGATAAAGGCCCATATCCGCAAGTTGCAAGACAAGGACGTGACCAAGTTTCCCTTGTTCCAGCAAAAGTTGAAGATTGGAAAGGAAAGAAGGTTTATCATTGAGAACTTGAACCGCATCGACTGGATCAAGATCCCCGTGTACTTGGACTGTTTGAATGCACATGACGGGATCGTCAGTCGCAGAGGGCCAAACTGGAACCCACGGGGAACCAGTACCATTGGATTGTGGTGTTCGATTTTAAGAAACCATTTACAGGAAGAAGCAGCTTGATTTATTTATTATATAGGAATTGGTATCCAATGGAAATAGGTGAGTAACGAGTTTAAACAGATGATTTATGTGGGAAAGAAGCACTTCTATCTCTGCTGTAAAATGTCCTGAGGTCTCTCCAAACCTCTGGCAGCTCTCGCATCTTGCGATCGCCCTTCAAAAAACACATGCTCTAATCTTTAGCAATCTTCGCACCCAAATAGCAATGAAAAACCAATACCATTCACTTTCTTTCCATCCATGTTTAGACAGTCGCTCGCTCGAGACTTGCGGGCACCTCTCAATGTGTTGAAGGTGGCCAGGAGTCAGTACTCGACGGCTGGGTTCCGCAGCTTCCAGCTGGTGAATCGTTTTAGAGTGCTTGCAGCTGTTGGTCTTGCAGGTACATCATCGTTAATCTACTTCAATACCAGGTCTACAATTCTCAATGATGTGCATGCTATAGACACGTCGATCCACGAATTGACCCCCTCCAAGAGCGCAGAGACTTACGAGTTGGGTCTTTACGAGTCGTCGCAATCTGAGGAGCTTGACCAATTCAATGCATATCGCCACAAACGAACCCATACCGGGAACGTGTTTTCGCGTACCTTCTTCTACTTGAGGTTCAAGTTGGAGGACTGGGTGATTGACCCGTTGGTGACAATCGCCAGGTTCTTTGAAATATCGTGTATTTTCTTGCCGGTGTTGCTTGCTAGTCCTATATGCTGGTTTGGTAGAAAAGACAAGAAGAGCAAGCAATACATACGGTCCGGATCAAAGGTCTGGTATAGGTTTCTTCGCTGGTCAGTTGAGTTAGCAGGACCCTCCTTCATTAAGTTGGGCCAGTGGGCTGCTCTGAGAACCGATATCTTTTCCAAAGAGATGTGCGATGAATTGGGTAACTTGCATTCGAACGTTAAAGCACACTCGTTGCGCCAAACAAAGAGAATTGTCAGCGAGAGTTTTGGTGGGCTTCCATTCGAAGAGATTTTTGATGAGTTTGACGAGAAACCTATTGGCGTAGGTGCCATTGCCCAGGTATACTTGGCCAAGCTTTCTCAAAAGGTGATTGACAAAGTCAAGAATGAAGACATGGAAAGCAAGGTCACAGGAGCAAAACCAGGCTCATCTCATGGATTGTTGGATAGGATTTTGGTTACTACTCCGTCGGACCCAATCACTAGCAACCAAAAAGTCGCAATCAAGGTGTTGCACCCAAAGGTGGAGGTGAAAATCAACAGAGACTTGAAGATTATGAGCTTCATTGCGAATATGATCGACGTGATTCCAACTATGGAATGGCTCTCGTTGCCTGACGAGGTTGAACAGTTTCTGATGTTGATGAGATTACAATTGGACTTGAGAATCGAAGGCTTGAACCTTGCGCAGTTCCGTAAAAACTTCAAGAACAGATTGGACATCCACTTCCCCAAGCCGTACCTCAACTTTACCACCAGAAGTGTCTTAGTAGAGGAGTTCATGCACGCAATCCCCATGAGCAAGTTGCTTTCGTTGAAGGACAACTTTGGGAAGAACTTGTCGAAAGAGGTGAGTGACAAGGGTTTGGACGCCTTCTTGAAGATGTTGATTTTGGACAACTTTGTGCATGCTGACTTGCACCCAGGGAATATGATGGTGCGTTTCTACAAGAACGAAACGTACAAGCACGAGAGAGAGTACAAGATTGTCAAGTCGAGCAATGACCAGGAGACGAACAAGATCACGAACGAGTTGCTTCTGTTGGGAGACGACAGTGAGGCCTGGTGCTCGCGCTTGTCCCTGTTGTACCAGGAAGGGTACCATGCGGAGATTTGCTTTTTGGACGTGGGGTTGATCACGGAGTTGAACCACCAGGATCGCGTAAACTTCATCGACTTGTTCCGTAGTTTGAGTGAGTTTGACGGGTACCGCGCAGGAGAGTTGATGGTGGAGCGGTCGCGCACACCCGACACTGCGATCGACAAGGAGGTGTTCGCGTTGAAGGTGGAGAAGTTGGTGGACAGAATGAAGGAGAGGACCTTCACGTTAGGAAACATCAGCATTGGCGATTTGTTGGACCAGGTGTTGAGCATGGTGCGGACGCACCATGTGCGCATGGAGGGAGACTTTGTCACTGTGATAGTGGCGATATTGTTGTTGGAGGGCATTGGGCGACTGTTGGACCCCGACTTGGATTTGTTCACAAGGTTCGTATACGCGTTTTTGATTGGGTTCCCGACGGAGAACGAGTTGTGGTTTTTGGTGAAGTAATACTAACAAGATAGTTCGTTGCCGGTATTGAGAAAGTTGGGTGTGCTGAAGGAGGGGCGTGAGATGCTCAAGGATACGGACTCGTTGCAGATGATCAAGGTGTGGTTGGCGTTGGAGGTGAGACAGTTTATCAATGCGTCGATACAGGATATTCACTCTTTGGTAAAAGCTGATATGTTGAGTCCGAACATTTGATAGAGATAGATACAGAGGATTTTGGATAGGATATACTAGAGGAAGAACTAGAAAGATAAGGAGATATTAGAGATAGGAGTATTCTTGAAATACTGAAACATGAAATATGTTGATCTAAGACAGAAAAGATGAAAGTATCCGATATGGGCGAGACTGTTAGTGTAGTATGCTGATATTGACAATACTTAGATCTGATGGTGCTGAACTTACCATGATGAATATCAGAAGTGATCCAGAAGAATGATTTATGTTACTCCTTCTAAGGATATAGCAAGTAGAAAGTAGAAACTGTTTTTGGCATGCATGGATAGTGTATAATGAGTAATCTGCATGAATATGCAGTGACCTGTACTAATATGTACCAATATGTACCGAACATGCTGTCAAAATTTACGTGCACTGTTGACTCCACAGTACTACACAGCGGCAGTACTGCTCTGGAACCAGTCTAGACTCTGAGACAAGACTCCCAATCAAAGACTCATCCATACATCTCAAATCCTTCTCTGATCTGAATTATCTTCTTCTCATCTGCACCACCTCTTTTCCAGATCCGAAAGAACATTCCTAGCTGAAAAGTAGATGAACAAGTCACATGGGTCTTTCTTCATCATCCACCTTCGATTCTCTTCTGAACCCACTAAACACTCCCCTCTCAGTCCCAGCTAATTTCGCAAACTTTATCCATTTTGTGAAGTGGAGTTAAACTCGGTATTAGATCGTCGCTGCTGTTTAAGAAATTAAGTTACGAAATAAGTCGAGGATCGGCACCCCATGCCATCACATCGTCACACTCATCACCTGCGCACACAAACACACACAAACACCACCCAAACCCATCACCAACCTAGTCTGCTCCAGCAATGTCTTGACAGCGGACCTCACGTCAAGGGTGCGCCTGGTGCAGCAAAATATCTCTGCCCCAGATTGCGCACTGTGACATATGCGACCACCGCACAAAAAAGGGTCCCCGTTGTCGATCTTTATGGCGTACGATATACAATAGAGTTTATGCAAGGAACCTCTCCACTTGTTCATTTTCATCAACATCATCTTCTTCTTCGCCTCTTCTACACCGTCTCCAGCAACTGCATAATTTCATCATCTTTTCATTTTCTCCCTCGTTTTCTTCTCCGCCAGCATCACCAATCCTCATGGCACAAGTACTAGACGAGAACTTCCCCACTCATCTAATTAAACACAAACGCACCCACCGAGCCCAACGGCTCGAAATAGCGGATTTGTCTCCTCCTCTACCCCCTGCTGTTGTCCTTGTCGCTCGTCCCCTTTAGTGTGTTTTCTCCACACCGAAAATCAGCGTGTGAAATCTCATTTTTTTTAAAGATTTGACTACTTTATCTTCTTGAGCCATGACGACCGACAGCGAACGGCTGCTGCCTGCGAAGCAGGTGGAGTCTGGTGTTTGTGTGGACGTGGATCGCGGCGGTTCTGGAGCGAAGACAGAGGTGCTCGATGCGAAGTTTGTTGCGGAAAGCGACCTGGGGTGGATCCATGGTGTCACCACGCCCTATTCTGTTTTCGATTACAAACCGTCTACAAGCTTCAGCACGCGCAACCGGCTCAATAAGTCTAATGACAAGGGCATCTACAGCGCGACGTTGGTTGTGGACAAGGTCGAACACTCGGCGTTCGAGCCTACACAAAGTGCCGGCGGATCGGGCATTGCGACCCCCTCTGGAGGAGGACCCCTGCGAGACCAATTGACAATCCCACTTGCCGAAATCGACTCGACGGTGTTGCGCAAAGAAACAAGCAAGGGAGTGTTTTCCGGATACTACACCGTGCCACGCATGACATACAACGTGCCTGCCAAAAAAATCAGTAGTGGCAGGGTCGACAGCAAGGACTTCCCAAAGTTCTGCTACCAGAACCACTTTGACGACGGCGAGATCACGTACTCGTTTGGCGGACTCCTGATCCTGGGCAACTCCAACTTGGAGCACTTGGGCATCCCCTGCGACGTGCACCCGTCAAAGATCTCAGTGTACTTCCCGTGCGACCTCCCCCCCTTTGTGAGTAAGGAGATGTTGTCGAACCCACTCATCACCGTGAACCGCGACTTCTTCCAGTTCAACCCGGTGCGCGGCTCGCTCACATACTTGGACACCTTGAGCCTGGAAAACGACCCCTGCGACATCAACCTGTTTGCATGCACGAGAGTATCCGTCAAGCACGTCTTTTTCTACGGCGGGTTCCGTATCATCACAGACTCGGTCTTGTACAACAGAGAACTCGACCGGTGGATCATCAAAAAGCATATCGAGTTGAACGAGCATGGATACTTGCTAAACACGGTGACAATGCTGTTTGCCAAAATCGACTTGGTGACCAAAGACGGCAGCGAGAAGTTTGGGATTGGACGCATAGGAGCGGCAATCACCTCGAGTGAGTACCGTGCAAACGACCCTGGATTGGTGGACTTGCCTGCACGTGTTCCCCTGCCACCCATCTTCACCGACAAGCTGAACCAAAGCAGGTACTCTGCGCTCCAGACCCTGCAATCGGCACGGACCGACGTGAGCTTCGGCTCGATCCTGGCCATCTCCAACAGCTCGAAATCCACTCCCAAAAAAACCCTCTTGACCTTGCAGACTGGTTCGCAATCAAGCTTGCAGGGCAGCTCGCACTCATCGAGCTCCATAGAACGGGAGAAATCACCCTCACCTCTCTTGAAGAAGAGGGAGAAAAAGAACAGCCCTTCTTCGCTGACCTTGTCGCTGGCCACAGCATCACCATTGACACCAAAACCTCTGAAAATGAGCAGCGTCCTATCGAAATCATCCCGAATCTTCCACAGACACCAGAAAGAGTCTGAAGGCAAGGTAAAATCACCGCAACAAACACACTCACAGTTGCAACACCCACTCCCCAAATCACCGCATACCCTCAAAAACTCATACTCGAACCAGGTGAGCGAGCTGCGCTCCAAATCACATGTAGATAGCCCCTCCGCCTCGCATTCACCCGTGTACATGCTTACCAAAGCCAAAGCAGAGAGTATTTTGAAGCTAGAGAAGACAGAAAGTAAGACGGAGAAGACGGAGGCGAAGATAGAGACCAAGAACGTATCGCCATTAAAGGTGGCAAAGTCGAGTGGCATTCTGAGTTCTCCTTCGCCGTCGCCACTAGATGCGTCTCCCGCTTCAGAAACCTCAATCCAAAGTACAAACGTGGCCACCACCACTGTCAACGCAAGCTACTCAAGTGCATACTCTAGCACTTTTTCGAGCACTGACTCCAAGTCGGACCGATATCCAGAATCATTCTACAAGGAAAAGTCGCCACGCTCACAAGAAGCATACAACATTTTGTTTAACGATAGCATCATCAAGTCTGGAGCCAACTGCGTAACCATCTTTGTTTTTGGCGGTTTCTGCTTGGAGACAGAAGCGAGCGGACACCAGCGGTTCCACACTACCGATTCACTTCTCCGCATCAGCTTGTCATGCAACGAGGAAAGTAAGGGCGTGCAGTTCAATCCAAAAGCTGCAGTGTACCAACTCAAGGACGAGTTGGTTGGAAAGTGTGGAACCGAGTGGCCGACGCCACGAGGGTACTTTGCACTGTCTTTGATCAATTACAAGCAGAGCCAGGTGAACTGTCAGTTTGACATCATGGTCACCCCACCTAAGCCGGCTCCAAAGGACGACGGCATGTCGCACTTCTTCAAGGAGAAGGCGCTCGTTGTGCAGGGTGGCTGCAACATGGAAATGGATACGTTCAACGACTTTTACTTGTTTGTGTTTGACACAGGACGGTGGGTGACGTTCAGCACCTACTGCTTTGACTACTACGGGTTCCAGTTGGAGGAGGGCAAGGACGACGATGCGTCAAGGTTGCGTAAGGGTAGCGAGGTGAGCGACCCTCCGTTGGTCGAGGCCGAGTTGCGCGCGTGCCACCACACTGCATTATACTACAAGTCGTACGACCAGGACTATCTACTCTTTGTTGGAGGGTTCCGCAACGACTACTTGCGGCACTTTGACAAGACCCCGTTCAAGTCGGACAAGTTTGACATTACACGGCTCGCACGGTTCTCGTTTGTGACCAACAACACCAACGTGTTGCGGATTCCAGCGTTGAACTTGCAGACGCAGACGTGGCGGTTCTTGCGATATTACTACGACTTGAACCATGTTTTGAGCGACACGTTTGTGCTGCGCGTCAACCACAACGCCTTGTGGTTGAATGCGCGCATCGCCAACTACGGCGGGTCCATTTCGCTCAACGGGAAGATCATCACTGTGTGCCACGGTTTGGTGGTGCCGTGCCCTGAAAAGAAGGAGAACTTGGAGAAGATGGGAAAGGAAGTGCCAATAGGGTCGCTTCTATGGGGGGGACATGTGCACTTTACGTTTCCCAGTTTATAGATTATAGAGATGTATGGTATGAGAGTGTAGTGATCCCAAGAGCCATTGACTTGAAGAGTCAGAGATGTTTCGAGTCTATAGTAAGCTCTCCTAGTAAGTCCGCTTCCAATTTAGGATTTCCTATATACCTGATACGTATCGACATAGGGTAGACTTACACCAGCAAGATGCAAGGGCAGACTGGGCATATGGAGATCACAAGGTGATATAAATATAATTTACTTCCAGAGGAACGGTGAATAGTGAAATTTTATGACTAGCCAAGAATAATGCTTTATGAGATAACAAATAGTGTCTTATGAGCTAATAGTGTCTTTTGAGCTAATAGTGTCCTATGAGCTAATAGTGTCTTTTGAGCTAACAGTGCTTATATCCTCCACCTTCCAAAGTGAAGAGCTCGATCTTCCCCAGGTTTAAAGCTTACGTAATCCAGAACTTTCATTGCTTTCTGAAGATTTTTCAACATAAAATTTGCCTTTACTTACAAGCAATACAATGTTCGGAATAGGCGGTGCTGCTCCCCAAATCTCGTCGCAACAGAAGTTGCAAGCTGCTGAGGCTGAGTTGGACATGGTCACAGGCATGTTCAACCAGTTGGTTGCTCAGTGCCATGCCAAGTGCATCAACAAGCAATACAACGAGAGTGAAGTCAACAAGCAAGAAGCTCTTTGCTTGGACAGATGTGTTTCCAAGTACTTCGAGACCAATGTGCAAGTTGGAGAGAACATGCAGAAGTTAGGTCAGAGCGGTGCGTTCATGGGCAGATAGTTGCCAGCATATATTAAACTGTATATACAAATGAAGTTATTCTATTATAGAACTATGACAAGCCCAAGGCTCTGCCGGCGCGCATCTTGATGCCCTCCCAGTTGTTCAATTTGGGTCTGACGTCGAGGAAGAAGCTGGGACCCGGGCCTTTGTCGTTGCCTGCGTAGAAGTCGATTACGTAGTTAACCTGCACGCCGCATCTGTCGACGACCCAGTCGTGTCTGTCGAATGGTTTCTGGTAGCCTAGCAAAGTAGATCTGAACCATGCTCTTGGTGTGAGGGCCTTCAGGTCGCCTTTGAAGCTGGTAAGTGATATTCCTCCGCACTGCTCGACGGCCTTGTCGTAGTGTGTTCTCTCCCAGTTTAGTATGTGCTGCCATGCGCGTTCGTTGACGGCGTTGTGGATGGGCACAACCGTCTGCATGTCCTGCTCACTGGGGTCCCAGTTCTTTCTCTTCATAGCTTCAAAAAACTGTTTCTGCGATGGGTAAACCCAGTTTGAGTCGGATGAGGTACGTGGAATCGAACTAATCTCTCTCTCAACAGGAAGATTCACCAGCGACTTTGGTTCTCTGTCAACGGCTGACGTACATCCGGTTTCTTCGATGGCTTCCACCTGTGAAACAGAAACTTTGCTCAACCACTCAGCTCTCGAGCTGTGATCAACAGGACAGACCTCCGCAGCTTTTACACTTGTGCTTTGGTCGACAGGACTTACCTCTTTGCTAGCTTTCACCCACGCCTCTCTCGCACTGTGGTCAACAGGACACTTGGGCTGTTCTGACATTTCTTCTTTGTAATTTTTATTGATTGAAAAATTCGAAATCGCTACAACATACAAAATTGAGGTTATAATACATTTTACATCAGTAAATCTTCTTCTTTTCGTCGATGGACAACTCGCCGGCTCCCGCGTTCACGATAATCAACAATCCACCCACAATCGACAAGGTCTGGAAGAACTCGTACTTCAAGAAGTCGCGGTTCGAGTCGTGGGGCCCGTAAGCCCAGAAGGTGTTGGCAAACACATTGTAGGTGAACAACAACACCGTCAAGATGGCCGCGGCGAACTTGGTCTTGTAGCCCACAATAATAGAGCCGCACGAGACGAACCCGGTGAGGATGATGAGCAAACGGGTGAACGACCATTGTGCTGAGAAGACGAACCCAAGGAAAAGGAACACCAACAACAAACGTCCGGCCAACAAAAAGTACTTCTTGTTGTCCTGGCCATTGTTCAACATGGGTATACCAGCCATGGTCAAGGAACGCTTGTCTCTTACGATGGAGTCGGAGAAGGCCAAGATCAAGCCTCCAATGACACTCAAGTTTCTCAAGAGGAACTGGCCGTCAAAGACCAAGCCGTAGGCCAAACCCTGGAAGAAGACAATGCCGATGAGGGCACCCGTGGCGACCATGGTCTGCTTGCGCAACACCAAGAGCGTCGACGCAGTGGACATTACAATTATGTTGATCAACAAGAACAACACAGTCACCCACTTCCAAATGTGTCTGTAGTTGTGCAAGTAGTACACCTGCTCGGACCACTGCGAGACCATTCTCAACGCGTCCTCGTAGAAGGTGGCCACAATGAAGGCACGGCCAATCGCAGGCACATATGGCTTCAACGGCTTACAGTAGTCGTCAATCAAGTCCTCCACCGTCTTGGAAAACGTTTCAAACTGTTCGAGCGGCGTCTTGGATGGTGTGACTGGCCCTAGGTTGCTGGGGACACCAGCTGGAGCACCTCCAAACTGGTTATTAAATTGGTTGTTGGTGGGACCACGGTAAGACATTTTTCAACGAAGATCACAACAGAATACTCAACAATACGTTAGGAATGCTAAACAAACAAGCAGCAGCAGTATCTTCAAGTGCCAGCGTTTGGTTTTTATTTGTTTAAAATTGACACGCAAGTGATTTTTTTCAGGAAATTTTTGGAACATGCACAAACGTGAGGAGGGCGGAAGGTTGTGTCAACAATAGTCCCCTTGGGGTGGTGTGGTGGAGGGGCAGGGGTGAAGACGAGGAGGGAGAGAGGGAAGGAAGGACTTTCAATTGCAGGCTGCTTCTCAGGATCACAGCTGGGAATTTACGGCTGGTGGCTTATGCTGTTCCCCAGCTTTGATCAGGAGCAGCTTTTTTTTGTACCTACGTACTCGCTTGAATGTGGGGGGAGGGGAAAGAGGCTCCCAATAAGGAAGAAGCGTTGGTTCAGATTCGAGGTGATTCGTTTTGTGGAAGGTTTTTGTGAGGGTGCGACAACTTGAATGAGTGGGCCAAATTTTGCAAGAATGATGCGGTGGCTCAATGGTAGAGTTTTCGATTCCAAATCGAACGGTTGCAGGTTCGATTCCTGTCCGTGTCAATTTCTTTTTGTCGCCAGCATTTCTCTATTAGTATCATAAGGACTAGAAGGCCGATACTGAGATCAACTACATAGTTAAAGCTTTATTTTTATTGTACTTCCATATCGAAGACTTCTTGCTTGTGCTTCTATTTTTCTCTATTACTCAGATTTAATTCACAGCCATCTGTTCATTCTACTTTACAGGTAAAATTCCCATGCCTCTCTAACCGTCACTCTAATTCATTCTACTTCACAGGTAGAATTTCCATGCCTCCTCTCTAACGCCTCCAACCCATTCTACTTCACAGCTATCGAATTTCCATGCCTCCTCACCTCCTTATCCATCAACTCTCTGATTCGATGACTTCCTGCTATCGCCAAAGACAACGCACCCTCCAAACTATCCAAAGGCATCTTGTCCTCCATCATAGTCATGGCCAACTTTTCACTCTTTCCAATCACCCCTACCGTCAACACACTCATGTCGTTTTCTTCTAAAGTGTTCAAGTCCAATAAAGGCGACAGATCGTGCAAGCCGGCCGAGATGGCAGAGACATAGTCGTACATCGAGATCCCTGCGTCAATAACAGCCAACGTGATGGCATTGCAGACGCTCGCCAAAAGGCCGCCGTCCTGGTTTAAAACATGCACGTCAATCTGGATAACCGTGCGTGGGTACAAATGTCCCATTATGCTCTGCTCAAACGTCTTTTCCAATGTGCTCTTCAACTCGACCATTCTCTTCTCATTCTTCGACCGCTTCTTCCTGTTGAACGTAGAAAAGCTCGCCACGTTCAAGTTCACCTCGATCGTGGCCTCGTTGCTGTTGTGTTGCGACCGCAAGGTAGGTTCCATCGGGCCCTGCACCATACATATCACCTTGGTATTGCCCTGCTCTACATACGACGATCCGTCCAGCGAGTTGGGCTGCGTGTTGATGCGACACTCAAAGTGACGCAACTCGTTCCACCGCCTTCCATCAACCCTCATCCCCTCGGGGGAGTAGAGTTCCATACGAGACATCTTGTTTAATTTTTCAGTGAATAAATTTTCTAAAGATTAACAAACTCACCCAAGATCCAGCAGTTACTTAAAAAGAAGCCTATAGACGCAAACAATAACCCGTTGTCGAACGTGCTTTGCCCTAAAAACTCCAAGTTGTATGCAAAGTATAACCATCCGGCTTGTGAGGCCACCCACACTATCAAAACGACAATTCCCCTTCCACCCATCTTGGTTCTAGACAAGTAATGTGGCAAGAAGATGAGGAACCAGATAAAGTACTGTGACGTGATGACTTTGTTGAACGTGACAAATGCAAACGTTTGTAGGAAGACGCTTGAAAGCAAGTCTTTTCTCGCCAATGCCAACGGGATGAGCAATCCAGAAACCAACATTTGCGGTATGAATGCGTACTTTTCAACGTTGGAGTCGCTCTCGATGGCAGACTTGTAGTAGAGCATGATATTGTAAACCGAAAAGTTGTGTCTGTGGTCGATACGTGTCAAGTGGTAGAGATATGAATGTTCCAAGAATTCGTAGCCGTAGATTGAGTACATGACAGCATTGAGAGCTGTGAGTGTCATAAACGTGACCACAGCATACTTGAGGTTGGTCTTGTTGATTAGTCCACCGGACGATAGGTAGTAAAGAATGCTCAGTAAGTATATCACTGGGTATATTTTGAAATGTATGGCCAACCCTAAAAGAACCGCAGAAAGAGAGTACCGTTTTGTTTGAAGGTAGTAGAGTGATGCCATCACCATGACGGTCAACACACTCTCACTCGATCCTCTGGTACTAATAGTTATCACCATTGGATTCAAAAGCCAGATGGACGATAAAATGGTAACCTTTGTTTTGCTAAGACCGTCCAGTTGCAACAACTTGGCGATAATGTACCCGGTGACCAAGTCACTGGCCATGAAAAGGAACTTCCCAAAGCTATACCAGTACGGTCCCCAGCAATTTGGCACCAACATCCACGCCAACAACGGCGTATACCTATAGGTGTCTCTCTGGTATGGACTTTCCCCCGAATGAACAAACAGAGCAGCATCAGAAAACACCAAGTAATCAATGTCCGTGTACTTGACTGTCATGTACGCATCCTGATACAAGCCAAAGACGAAAAAGGCACCCCGCAAGAGGACCGAAACCACTAGCAAAAGTTTCAAGGTTATCATTAATTTTCAAAAAAATAGACATGTCTCAAGAAGAAGTATACAGAGAGTTCATGAACTACGACTGGGGCTCGTTCAGCGAGTTCCAGGATGGGTTGAAGGAGATCTTGGATAGCTACTTGGCAAACATGCAAGAGCAAGATTCGTCGGTGACGGCCATTCCTGCGTTGGATAAACAGCAGTTGATCGACCAGGCCAAGTCGTTCTTCTTTTGCAACCACACAGGCAACATCTTGAACCTAGATGATTACATGGCTTGGAAGGCGAAGCAGAATAGAAAGATCGAGGAGGTGCACGAGGAAGCTGAGATTACCAAGAGCGAGAGCGAGGTGAAAAACACTGAGGAGACTAAACCTCCCTACTCGTCCAGCTACCAAGAGTTGGTGGAGCTTATAGTGTCGGGCAAACCGGTGCCCGGAATCAAGGAGATCCCTGATACTGTGTTTACAGAGAAGAGCTCGACGTCGCAGGCAAAACAACGTGTTAAACCTTGGGAGAAATAGTCTATATTAATGTAAGAGTCTCATGGCAGCTTCAAACGCAGCCAATGCAGCAGCATTGGCAGGGAACGACCGCAAGATGGAAGGAACAAATCCTCTAGTAAAGCCCTTCAACCCTCTTTCTCTATATATGTATTTTACAGCGTCGATCCACCTGGGAAACTTCTTTTGCGAACGGATAGGCTCGTCTGTCATGATGGTCTGCTTGACCACGTCCGCAGGGTACGCAAATATCCAAAAGACGGTCGCAGAGAGCCCTCCACTCCAAAAATTTATCGCTGGCTTCGACATCTTCGTGTTGTCCTCGAACCAGTTTGTGAACAACTCGTAGGATCCCCACCAGAAGATGAAGTTGCTTCTGAAGATCATCGTGGAAAACAATCCCGAGTAGATCCCTCTAATTCCAGAAGACTTGTAGAGTTTTTGAGCAACGTCTAATGGCCCCGAGTATATGCGAGTTTTGGCGTCGTACTGAACTTGTAACCTGGCCTTGAACTGCTCGATGGGTGCAGCAACAAACGACACTGTCATCCCAGATCCGAGCCCGGCAATGACATGTCCCATCAACGGCAACTTCTTTTCGTCGGGATACCATGTTTCTTTGACTAAACGTCTGTACAAGTGCAACAGGCCCAACATGACCGAGTCCATCAACACCCAGCCCACCAAAGGAGGTGTGAACCCCTTGTAGAAACCCCTGAGACCTTCGTTACGCACCGTCTGCAACGCGCAATCCACCGGGCCCTTGAAGTGCCCGGTAGGGGCTGTCTGGAGTCTAACCTTGATCGTATCGAATGGATGGCCCACTGCGTTCTTGGTCACACCAGAAAACACACCTGCAACAAAACCAAGATACCGGGAGGGAGCAGCGGGATCATGCTGCTCTTGTAGATCAAGAAGATGATCTTGCTCGTCTTCAACTACAATCGACATGGTTAATAAAAATTGCGAAACCGGAGCTGCAATGTGAAAAATTTGGATAGATTTTTTGGCTTATATTGTGCTTAAGATTCAATTTCTTCTCTGCTGCAACCGGTCAATAGTCTTAATGCCTTGATCACATTCCTTCAGCGTTCACTGTTGGTTTAGTCTGCATAACTTCAACTGTTCTTGCACAAAACAAACAGACCAGAGGTATTTTTGACCTATTCTGGGGGTTCCAGTTTTCGAGTTGTACTTCAAAAAGAGCGGAATAGGTCTGCCTGGATACAAGAACATTCAAAAAAGTCAACTCTGTTTGTATCTGTTCTGGGTGGGCTGGTTTCACCTATGTACTTCTGTTTCCAAGCTTACGTTCATTCTGGTTTCACAGTAAACAGGACTCGAAGTACTTGAGAATCTGTAGATCTTCTTCCGTTGTTCTTTGGCGTAGTTTCATTCCTCCACACAAGGGTTATCTCTTATGAGCCTAGCTGACAAAATTAAGGTACCGTACAATCCTCTCATGCATAGTCTTCTCTGTCAGGAATTGTGGCACAAAATAAACCTCAGATACGTTTCTTGCTGCAAAATGTCCTGTTCTAAAATTCTCCTTCGTTGCAACTGTCTCTTTATCTAAAAGTATTTAAAGGTGCCTGTTTCTTTCGGCTGTTCCAAAATCCAGCATCTCAGTAACCACTATTCGCCTGCTGTCAACTGAGAGTTAATTCTCTTTGATGCTGGACGGAGAAAGGACAAACTCTACCAATACTAACGCTTCAATCCGCCAAATTTCTTTGATTTTTGACGTCATCACCCATCATATTGCGACCAAGGAGACTTCAATAATCATAAATTGTCTTAGCTTTGGAGTAAAGTGCATACTGAAGGATGATCTTGAAAGGCCATTAAGGCTGTATTTGATGAAACACTCTACGAAGCGAGCTGTCATAATCACCGACCTAGTTATAAAACGAAGCTGTTGTTGCAGCTACTGGACAGCCAGAAAGACTGGAAAATCAAGCTATTTTGCTTTTCGATGCAGATACGGCATGCACATTTACAAGAGCTAAAAATGATGTGCCCTAGTTCTTAAAAGAGCTTATTTCATTGACAACGATGTTTGGCAAGGATCAAGTGGGAACAATCAGAAAGAATGCTGAAGATCCGAAAGTTGATGGAGGAAGAAAACATGCAATTGGAAATGGTCCTCTACTTCGCTCATAGGAAGCAAGCGCCCTTGGATGACTTACCAAATTGAGATGAGTCTATTTGGTTTAGATCAGAGTTGGATGAATAAATACTGTAACAGATTAGTTGGTGTATCAATGATCTTAACCGCCAGTGTGGTTTCCGAGGAATTGTGTCAACAACTGTTATTTGCTGATCCACACTAGCTTTCTATTCCCAAAAAAATATTAATGTACTGCGACCAAATTACTTCCACCCTTCGATTGTGTGTAGTTACTGAGTCTCTAATTGGTTTGCCCTCCAAGTGTTCACCAATCCAGTTGAGTGATATTAACCTGGAGAGTTTGCAGAATTTCGAAGAAAAATGCAGAAAAATGCAGAAAATGGTGGGAGACTCGGTGTATCGAAAGATTTCCGGCCCAATAGATAGCGTTCCCATCAGAACACAGAGTTAAATAGTAATTGTCGTGCAAGCTGCCACAACAAACTGATTGATACTGGAAATTCGTTATGCGTACTCCTTAATGTATCAAAAAATGACATCTGAAACACACCTAAAAAGTTAATCATCATAATCTCAAGATACGAACTCGGGTTTCAACCTTTTTATCAAACTATACACGAAGAAATTCTCCAAATTCTTCTTGAATAGCAAAAATGAACGCGGAACTAACTGGTGGTGAAAATTCAATTGGGAAGTGTTTGAAGTGAAGAAACGCCCGCTCAAAAGCGAAAATGTGGAAGAAGATGTCTTAAAGTTCGAGGATTTCGACAAAATGGTCCAGCTGAGAAGAAAGAATACTTTCGAGAAAATTGGCTACTCACAGAAAATAGCTATTCCACATCTGCAAGTTGACACGATTCCTGTGTACACAAATGAGTTCAGAATCACTAGTAGCCATTCACTGATTGTAGTAGACAAGCTTGTGGTTGCAAGTGTTATGAACGAAGACAGATACAATGTTGAAAACTAAAATGTGCAACCTAATTGCCAGCTAGGTGTGTTCTATAGTTCCTTCGCATGTCCAAAAATTGTCACTTGTTATCAGGGTATTCAATAGTTACCTAATGTTGCCTTCAAAGTTCATTAATTCGTTTACTCGACTTATCCTCAATAATGCAGCTTGACTGCAAATTAGCAACCCGATTATTCGATTTTTCAATTCAGTTCTCTGCATTGGTAACTGCAGACAGTTGGGCCTGCTAGACATGGTTGTTAGGTGCATCCATCTTTTGGCAACATCACCTCGATCAATCTGATCTTGGTGTTCTTAACAAAAGCCTTGTCCTTGAAGAAAACCGGCTTCACCACACTCAACACCAAGCCGGCGTTTTCGACCAACTTACGAACTTCAGGGTGCGATAAGATACCACGTAAACACCTCCGAATCTAGCACAGGCACTGCTTTGGTTTCCGGTCAACATCTTGGCAACTTTTGGGATAACGGGGTGTGGTCCCCATCAGCATCCAGCCTCATCGACAACACCCTTACCCATAGGAGCGGTGCAAAAGGGAAGAGAGTAAGCTCAATCAAGTTCTTGACTTCCTCCTTACAGTCGTTTCTCAGAGCAGAAGCATCGACCAACTGGGTTCTTGGCTTTCTTGATTAAATCAAGGACCGTCACCAAAACCTCCCCTTGCGCATGCATCGTGTGGACTCAAAGACAAGTCAATTGGCTTCTAGGGCAACGATGCTGGCACAGTCGAATCAACTAAGCTGGATGCTGCTGAGAATAAAGTCGCTCATATGGGTGCTTATCTAGGTCAACGTATTCACTCCAAGATTTAAGATTTTGAAATACTTCAAATCGATGCGTTCTAAATTCTGGTTCGTTAAAGCACATTTAACTGTTTTTAGCTTTTTTAAATAAACAGGGGAGTGAAGCTTGGTGAACTTGATTGGGTTCTGACTAGTTTAACTCTTAAAGATTATTGCAAATAAGTAGTGAGCTAGGTGATTTTATTTTCGGAGTATACCGACGGCCGTAAGAGTTGAGTTAATAAAGCAATTGTCTTGCGAGAACTCTTCGACTGGTGTAGTGTATGATTTTACTACGTGGATTAATTTGAAAGGCTTCACAATTTCTGGAAACTCCTTTATTACAGGGAATAGGTAGCCTGAATTATTTTGAGCTCACCATGTCTGAATTTAGTGAACGAGTAAAAACTTCATGAAGAATGATTTTGCCTGGGCCAACTTCAATTCCAAGTGGCACATTAAACTCAACTTCGGTGTTTTGAAAACACAAACTCTCTGTCCTATGTTGGAATCACTTATAAGGTGGATCAATTGAGAAGAATGGGAGGGTATCAACTCAAAGACTTCGAGAGGAAGACTAAATTTAATCAAAAAAATCCTCTTGACTTGAAAAGTGTTTAAAGTTTAGACACACATGCTCGATGTGTTTTAACAACAGCACTTTCAAATCAAGGTTTCGTACATAATTTCGAAAGTCATATGTCAATTTTGAATCCTCATGACGTTTTGTATCAGTTCAACAATTCGCGTTGATTCTGATTCTCGCCTCCATGTAATGCGTTACAACATGATAGAAGGCGTTTGTCTCCTGGGAGCGCTGACGGTTGTGATTAGGAACGTTTTAGGTAAACAAACGCCTTGTTCCATGGTTGTGATTCTAAAAAAATAACAACCAACTCTGCTTCGCATTTATTTTTGATTACCAATTGATATTTTAAATTGATTGTATAGCGTTGCTGAACCAGGCAAGACAGTAGGATGGAGTATTTTTATCTTGTGTGACGAAACTGTTGGGTATATGTGGTAGTCAATTCTCGTGGGAAACTAGGAGCTGGACCTCAGAATGAACATCTATTTCCACAATCCTTCCTCATTGACCAAGGTTTTCAGACCGCGGTTCAACCCCGTTCATGGTGAACCTAGTCCAAACACTCTTCGTAGACCCATTCCTAAAGCACAAGTGTGAGTCTCATTCACAAAGAGCAGCTAAACAGAGGAAAACATTCATAAGTTTACCAGACCTCTAGTCTGGTAAGTCGCCCTCCTAACAATTACTTCATCGTTCTCTGGGCGAGATAATTTGGAAGTTTGGAGTTCGAGTTTGATTGTTATCGCTGAAGAGAACAAGAAGTGAAAATATACTTATGAGCCTCCTAAAGCATCTAACCGGCACTGGTCTCGCCAGAAGGCCGTTGGCAATAAATTGAGAACCGATTTACGCAGGCAGGATGACTCTTCGAAGGCATATTTCTGGATCAACTTCTTTACGTCTTCATTTCCTTCACATCTAACACTCCTGCAGTGTGAGCATATGGCGAAATCATTCACTGCGAACTCAATCTCTTGCTTTTGTTCTCTTTCGGTCAAGTAAAATACCAGGGTCCACGCAAAGGCTGATTGAAGATAACCGCTGAATTTAAAACCGTAGTTGCAATCCTTTTAGACAATATTGGAGACGTGAGAAATCAGATGTTGCAAAATCCTTATGTAAGGTCCACGCAAATAATATTTCCAGACTAAGGCAAATTCTGCAGCATTGCGTAATCTCAAGATCGTTGTACTCAAGGATTTAAAACCGCCACGGAAGGTAACTCCAAGTGATACATTTTTAAAGAAGACTCTCTTATCCAGATGTGTGTTGCCTTGTGTGTTTGTAAGCCCAAACGTATTCTAGTATTCTCTGTTGAAAATTCAAAATATTGCAAAAAAGTGATTTGTTGCAACAGTTCAATTCTAGCTGAAGCATCCTCAATTACCCTTTTCTTTATTGCAACATCCTTCAATTAAGTTTAGACTCTCCATATGGCTTATTGAGCAGATATCACCTCGATGTTGAGATTTTTCGAAAACCGTTTTCTTCTTTATTGAGAGTGGAATTCCGTGAATTTTCATAAACGTTGCCAGATTGGCTTCTTAAATAAAGACAAAACAGAAATCGAGGCAACAATTGATGAATCATTCTGATTAAGATTTACGCTTGTAGCACTGTTAATACTGAAAGCAGAGACGAGCACCACCAACAGCTCAAAAGTTGTGCTTTAAAAATAGAGATAAAGTTTTGTGGAGATACCAAAAGTGAAGAATTAGTTTATTCGATCAAGAGCCCATGGTTCCGCAGCAAAGAACGCTTGAAGCTTGCTGAGCCCTATATTGGGTCTGCAATGGTCAGGTTCCTCAGCCGTACATTGAATGACTCTTCTACCTATCTTGTCCCATCGCTAAAAAATACTGCTAGGCACAGTTAGGGGTGCGCTCAGCTTGAAGATTCTTCTCCATTAAAGGGTATTTCCTTTGGATCTGCTGTTCTAATTAAATAGGAGCACTGTTGCATTAACCTTTCCCCGTCCTTAACCGGCTTCTAAGCCCTCTCTTCGTTCCTAACGTTTAAACCTTATTTTCGAGTTACGAAAAGTACATACAATCACAATGCCAAAGAAGTACGAGAATAATCCCAATTGAAATGAATACCTAGTTGCATTCAAACGCGATAGTTTAGAACACGCTGTGGCAAAAAGTATATAAAGACGAAGAATTGCAACTTTAGTTCAGCCCCACAGTATGAAGTTTTTAAACATCGCGACGACCTTTTTGTCGTTTTCAGTCCTTGGTGTGAATGCTAAGAAAGCCAAAGTAGTCCGTGACGCACAGGCAAATCAGGCTCCAGATCTTGCAACATTGGCTGACCTTGTTAGTTCTTTGGGTGCTGAAGATCCAAATGGCGTGCCTAGCATCGACTACAAATCACTCAGTAGGTTTTTAGCCACAGCGAATACTGCTGACTTCGAATCTTATATGGCCTATGCCACTGCTGTGGGAGACAGTCCTGACTTTGAGTCTGACCTGACGCCATTTTCAACTGCAGATTCTGACCTCGGCCTGGGAAATGTTCCTAGTTTTAGTACTGCTGATGATTCTAATGCTGCTGGTGCATCTGCTAACTCAGTTGCTTCGGTTGCGCCAAAATCTGCCTCCCAAGCGAAGGCCAGTCCTAAGTCTGTGACTGGCTCTCCATCTGGCTCTGTGACTGGCGCTGCTTCTGGCGCTGCTACTGGCGCTGTTACTGGTGCTGCTTCTGGTGCTGCTCCTGTTGCTGCATCTGGTGCTGCTTCTGGTGCTTCTGGTGCTGCTCCTGTTGCTGCTTCTGGTGCTGCTTCTGGTGCTTCTGGTGCTGCTTCTGCTCCTTCCGGATCAGGATCAGCCACTCACTCAGGTTCGAGCTCTTCCCATGCTGGAGCTAACCCTGAATACAGATTGGGTTTCTTGCTCAGTTTCATTGCTGCGTTGACTTCCATGCTTTTTATTTAGTGTATGCTCATCAGATCTTGATTTATGAATAAAGTATTAGAGAGCTATTTTTTTTCTACTCCATCCAAACCTAGCGATTAACGCAAAAAGGATCTCCATTACCATTTCGATGGCATTTTTATTTTCCAAAAGCCCAAAGTTTGCATAGTTCTGCTTGGCTGCAAATTTTTCTTCGTGACTTTTTTACTGCACTTTAACAAAAATTTCTGGCTGAAGTATGAATTAGAAGTGGACGTGTGACGTGCAGTCGGAAAGCAATGAAAGATAAGAGTTTATGATCTCTGGTGTGAAGACCAAATGGATTTATTGAGCTCAACGATATGAGGTCTAGACCTGAGATCTACTAGTAGAAGCTCACCTCCAAGTATCCAGGATTCAAGAAGGAAAAATTGTTTGAAAGGCACACAACTTTTTCCTGTACCATCAATGTCGATAGTTAGAAAGGCAGCTCGATGACAGTGTAGGTTTCTTTCCTCTAGAAAAAAAATTAAAGAGTTGGTATGTATGGTAGTGTTTGTACTTCCAAACGTCTCCTCCGTTTCCACACCAATTGTCTGCCTGGTACGAATTGCTGATATTAGAAGGAGAATCGTTAGTCTTGAGGATTACTAACCATACAGAACTGCTGCATTACTAATTCTTAACTAAGTCATTAATAATGATTAGCTAAGTCTTATAAAGTCAAGGATAGACAGTGTCATAACCCTGTAAATGGAGGAGAACTGCCCCTGAACCTGTAACGAGAGACAACTAGATGAGTCTCTAGAAATAAACCAAGTAACAATCACATAGTAGTATGGTTAACACCAGAATCAGTCTGACTGGAACAGATCAAAGCCAACACCAAGGTTAGAAATCCACTGCAATATCAGGTTTTCATTATTACGTAGGGTTCTTTAACTGTTTTGTACCTCTTTTTGCAACCATCCTAATCGGGACGTTCCATAAAAGACCCTTATCGCAATAGTAAGAGACATCCAAAATTTAACCTGATGATTAATTATTGTGAATGAACTATCTGTTTCAGAGACGACAGACCCCTATCACCAGTTACCTTTGATCAGAGGAACCAACCAGACGACTAGAGCCCCAACTGCAATGCAAAAACGCGTCAGAGAGCATAAGCAAATTCCGTATTATCGGGAGATAAATACCCGATGATTATGGCGATAGACTCCTCTCTCTACGATGAGGATCCTGGCGATACTTTTTATGAAAATTCAAAAAGAGGCTCGCTCGCGAGGGCTGCTTGATGTTCATTCGCGTTTCTAACCGAGTTCTTGAAGGAGATGGCAGGGAGGATGAAAAAAACATCGCTTTGGCATTCCTTCGCCACCACGGTCAATTGACCTATGAGTTCTTTGAACGGTGCTTTGAAGGTCTCCGCTCAAGACTAGTATTGAAACGTTGGAAGGTCTGCAGGAAGTTGGCACTGACTTGGAACCCTACCAAGCAGCATTCCTAACGACGAGGAAGTGCTGAATGAGGTGTTCAAAACAAGAATATGATTATTGAGGTTGAGCGCTTGGCGCTAAGAACCTTAGATGAAGAAAAGCACAAAGCGTTTGTTAGATTGGTGAGCCAGTGCTGAAATATCCAAAACTGCAATTCCTAAAGTTTGTAAGCTGTTCGCCAACTACGAAGAAATCATCGAGCAACTAGAAAATGCTGGGCCGATTTGATTGACTTCCATCTGATCGAGAGGCCAGATCTGAATCTTTAAAGAGAAGATGAGCAAGTGATGGTTTTAAGAGACCCAAAACCGCTGTTGACGTTTTCAACGACCAAGTCGAAGAAGTTCGGAAGGAGGCTAGAGCAGACGGGGAGATCAGACTGGATAAACCCATGGTTAGGCTTCTTGACTGTTTTCGACTAGGAAACAGCAGTAACGAAGTCACTTGACAGAAATGCTACATTCACGAAAACCCAGACGAATGTGCCCAATCACCTTCGGCTTCTTGACCAAAGATTACAACTATCTTCTCAAACAGCATGCTTTGTGGGTCTTGCCCGTCTTAATATTATCCCTAGTTGTGACCCACTGAATGAAGATCAGATCAACTGATATAGTGTAAACAACTGGCTGAAAAACAAGATTCAGTCACCATTCTCGTACCCTAAATGGTCACCAATTGTTTGTTAAATCGGCAGATTGTATCCAACTGTTTGCGGAAATTACTGATTGAATCAAGCATCGGTTTGTCACGGCCACGAAAGTACTCAAAGTTCTCGAATACTAATGCATTTGAAGAGGAGGAGTGCACTCGTAACCTGGGCTCAATCCGTTTGAGCGCGAGCTTCGTAGAAGCCATCTTCGGAAACACTGAAGACCTCGTTGCAGGCACACATAGTAAAAGGGTGGAAATACTAGGGTATCTGAAGCTTTCGTTCAAGAAACCCCTGGTGTACAACTGGAGTACTTGGATCTACTCGGGCCATGCCAAGGCAACTTGTCAAAACTCGTCGAGCATCCTTTGATGAAGAATGCTGAGTTGGCAATAGAAGCCATGTTGTGAGTTGAACGGGCAACTTGAAGACGAGAAACATCATTCGGTCCATTTGGTCACTATTTGTGCTTTTAGTACAGAATCATCGAACAGTTGACAAAGATCCTGAATGATATCAAGAAAAACCCAGCATTACTTCAAGTCGGTGCTGGTAGAACGTTGTATCAAATTTCTGAAAAGTTTCTCAGGGGAATTCCTGATCTTACGAATGCAAAGCATAACAAGTGACGCGTTACCAAGCAATTGATTCACATTATAAACAGCTCAGACAGTTTCCAGGGCACGAACCTGTACAGCTTCAAGTGAGCTCACCCAGTGATCCAAGAGTTTTTGCGGACAGACGATGGAATCATCCTGAAGGAGCGGGTCAGACCGTCAAAAGTTATGTTTCACAGGAACCACGAGCCAAAGACCATGGTGCGTGACGTATTAGGTAAGAGCGTGTTGATCTTTGAGAAAGAAGATGCAAAGTTTCGGATTTGCGATAGACTTGTGCAATGCTTTTACGTTGACCAAGTTCTCAGCCAACACGGAGCACGAGATCACTCATCGGCTGGTGTCAGAACATGGTGATTTGGTCTCTCGAAAATCCCTGTGCAACCTGAACTAGTTTCCCACGTAATTGTACAAGAGGCCATCAATTCACCCAACAGGTTGTTAGCTGCTCGAGATGGACCACTACGGCTATAGGATAACATTGAATGCCACCGGGTCGATGCCTGGCTGGACGACCACTATAAAACATATTGTCCACCATTCCTGTTCAGAGGTGGGCGATCCTTGATAGCGAACTCAACAGCATGATTTCGGCAGAGATCGTAAACTGGATAAAAGATCGATATTCTCTTTATAGATGAAGGACTTGCAAGCAAAAGTAACCAATCTCGAGAGAAGGTTTGACTTAAAAACAGGTCTGCAAGCAAAACTAACCAATCTTGAGAAAGGTATTTTTGACTAAGAAACAGGTATCTTCCTGGCCAAACGTAAGGTGCTTGATTTTGCGTCCAGAAGAGTGAATATATTTGTTAATGCAATGATTTAGTACTTAAATACTCCATGTTGGAAAGAGGTTGTAGCAGAACCCAACAACCCAAACACCATTACACCTTTTGGATAAGACATTTCCGCCATTTATCTCTTCAACCTTTGACAGCTTTCACACAAAGTTCACTACGCTGATGTGCAGCAGCACATCAGGAGTAGAGGTATCACTACTAATCGCTGACATATGTTTACTGAGTCACCATCTTCAACAGCTGATACCCACGCTTACTGGCCACCCGGTATTGATAGAGATAATTTTTCACTTGTCAGGCTCTCCGATTTTATCCACGGCGTACTAACACAAACACAATATTTCAAGGGCCACCCGACCACCACCTGAGGACTAAGGCGCTGTACTGATGACTTAGAAAATGAATGACTTCGACTTTGAGAGAACTCGTGATGTAACCACTTGACATAACAGTACATGAAGCCTTTTGTGAAGTTTGTGCTTCGATTGCTACCGGGTCGATTTACCCCAAAAGTTGGGGTGAATTGAATACTGCATGAAGTGAATTTTGTTTTCCAGAATGCTGCTTCTAATCTATTCTCTCCAAAGTGGTTGCAAACATAGGGAACAAAGGATGGTTTAATCTATAAAAGGGGTACAATAAAGGCAACACAAAGAAGCATGGCTTGCCAGTGAGAAGGAAACAATAAATCTTGCAATCGCAGTTAAGAACAAGTAGTACAAACTAACGACCCTGTAAACCATCAACTAGACAAGATAGACTCGGCAAGGCATCCAGTAGCCAGGGAGGAAACAGGACTCCACGTCCAAGCATACGACTCCTTGTTTCCTCTTCGCAGAATGACCAATACGGAATGCTGAACATCGGACAATTATCCACACTCTTTTCCAATGCGAACAATGGGCCATACAACTCCGAACTCAGAGGGAAGGAAAATCGTAAGGAGTGTCCCAAACACAATCAAACCAGAACCTCAAATCAGTACCGTCGACGGACATTCATGATAACAAAACCAACAAGAGAGTTGCTCAGGTGGCAACAAGCACTACAGCCTAAAATAGTTCCGCGTGTTAACCGGTAACGTCCATTGCCTCCAGCAGCTGGCTCGTCACTCCACGCTGGCGGATGGTTCCTCCCCGAGATCTCACCAAAGCCCGAAAATCAAGGAGTGGAGTGATGAATAGCAACTAGGAGTCAGCTGATGCTCTCGCATTATTTAAATAGTGGGCGAAAAAATGCTATTTTGCAACCACAAAAAATCACACAGAAAATCAAAATCAATCAATCAAATACAATGTCTGAAGTATCATTAGCCAGTTACTTGTTCGAACGGTTCAGTCAGTTAGGTGTTGAGACTATCTATGGTGTACCCGGAGACTTTAACCTCAATTTGTTAGACAGAATCCCCACAACAACCGTTAAAACGGGTTTAAATGCTGGTAAACCATTGACTTGGGCCGGAAACGCCAACGAGTTGAATGCTGCGTATGCAGCAGATGGTTATTCGAGAGTCAAGAAATTGGCATGTTTGGTCACCACTTTTGGTGTGGGAGAATTGAGTGCGTTGAATGGTGTTGCCGGTGCTTACGCCGAGCACATTGGTTTGGTGCACGTTGTTGGTGTTCCATCGATCAACTCGCAAGCTAAGCAATTGTTGCTCCACCACACCTTGGGTAACGGTGACTTCACTGTGTACCACAGAATGTCGACCAACATTTCGTCGACCACAGCTTTCATTTCTGACATCAGCTCTGCTCCAGCAGAGATCGACCGTTGTATCAGAGAGGCGTACGTCAAGCAGAAGCCAGTTTACATTGGCTTGCCAGCCAACTTGGTTGATTTGACTGTACCAGCATCGTTGCTCGAGAAGCCAATTGACTTGTCTTTAGGTCCTAACGATGTGGATGCCCAGGAGGAAGTTTTGGAGTCGGTCCTTGATTTGATCAAGAAGGCCAAGAACCCAGTTGTGTTGGTTGACGCCTGTGCTGGAAGACACGACTGTAAGGAGGAAGTCAAGAACTTGGTTGAGCTCACTCAATTCCCTGTATTCACCACCCCAATGGGTAAGGGTGTTGTCGATGAGGGTGGAGTTGACGATGCCGATGGGGACCACACCCTGTTGGCCCAAAAGGTTGCCAAGAAGTTGACCGGAAACCAAAGCAGTGTCTCTGCTAGATTCGGAGGTGTGTACGTTGGTACCTTGTCGCACCCTGAAGTTCGTGAGTTTGTCGAAAACGCCGACTTGGTGTTGAGTGTGGGTGCTCTTTTGTCTGATTTCAACACGGGTTCGTTCTCGTACTCACTTAAGACCAAGAACGTGGTTGAGTTCCACTCTGACTACACCAAGATCAAGCAGGCCACCTTCCCAGGAATCAAGATGAAGGAGGTTTTGCAGCTCTTGAACAAGCAGGTCGCCGACGCTGCCAGCAACTACGTCAAGCAGCCGGTTCCAAAGGTCAAGTTGGCCAACACCCCAGTCACAACCTCTACCAGATTGACTCAAGAATGGTTGTGGACCAGAGTCAGCTCTTGGTTCAGAGAAGGTGATGTGATCATCACCGAGACTGGAACATCTGCCTTTGGAATTGTCCAATCTCGTTTCCCAAACAATTCTATCGGTATCTCGCAGGTCTTGTACGGATCCATTGGGTACTCGGTCGGTGCTACTCTTGGTGCTGTGATGGCTGCCAGGGAAGTGGACCCTAAGAAGAGAGTTATTTTGTTTGTTGGTGACGGTTCGTTGCAATTGACGGTCCAGGAGATCTCCACTATGATCCGTAACGGAACCACTCCATACATCTTTGTATTGAACAACGACGGTTACACCATTGAGCGTTTGATTCACGGTGAAACCGCCAGCTACAACGACATCCAACCATGGAACCACTTGGACTTGTTGAAATTCTTTAACGCAGAGGACCTGGAGTCGATCAGAATCAGCAACGTCGGTGAAGCCGAGGCTTTATTCAAGGACAAGGCTTTCGCTGAGAACACCAAAATCAGATTGATCGAGGTGATGTTGCCAAAGATGGATGCCCCAGACAACCTTGTCAAGCAAGCCCAATTGTCTGCTGCCACCAATGCAGAGAACTAAATAGAAAAATAGAATAATTGGCTGCAAACTTGCAGTCCAGCTGCATGAAAGCGCATGAATATATAAAATAAAATTAAATTTGCAGTAGATCACGTGCCAGTAACAACCATAGAAGCGGTTTTAATCTGGCAACCATTGACTTCGGCTGGCAATGCCGAGTTGAATGCTGCGTCTGCAGCAGTTAGTTGAGACTCAAGAAAATTGTTTCATCACCACGTTTGGTGAGGGAGAATTGAGTGCGATGGACGGTGTTGCCGGTGCGTACGCCGAGTCCACTGGATTTGATACTAAAGGAAGTACTCCACACATAATGTATCAATTTTATTGAACCCCACCACAATCTTGAAATGACCACTTGCTTATTTAGGATAGAATCCATACATATAGGTACTTTACCTCAAATACCATTCGAAGAATATAATTGAAATTCAACCCTTTTTAATAGTTTTTGATAAAAGTATTGAACATCAAACTTTGAAGGAAAGCGCAGACAAAACTGGAATTCTGTTCAATCATAATACTATTCATCGTAGAGAAACCTTGCGACAAGTAATTATCTTCAAAAAATTTCATTCGGGCTAGTTAAGATAACACACTATTATGTTCATTTTGTTATCAATTTCGAACTTGATCAGCCAATAATCTTACTTCTTGCTCCTTCCTTATTAATTCAGTAAGGTATTTTTGAACCTTTTCAGGCATCTCTTCAACTCAAAATACAAGGTCTAGGGGCATCTTAACTTGATGCTCAGAGGTATCCTAATACTTTTTCTCCCCAAGTAGAGTCTTCAGTCGCATATTTCGCTCCCACAGAAGAAAATGAATCATTGCATCGCATTCGAAGAGAATGGGACATTCCATATTCGACTTATTAGGAATTAGGCTCCCTAGTTGGGTTTAAGTTGTTGGGAAACGCTATTGTCGATTGAGGAGTTGAAAAGACGATAAGTACACATGTGCATCAGATGTCAAAGAGTTGGTAAACTGGTCTACTATTTTTTCAATGGCTGCAAAATCTTAATTCCATATGAATCATCACCGATTGTTCGTTTATACTAAGTGACTTTTGTCAAATAAAACTGATCCCATATGCATTGACTCTGAACAAATCTTATAAAGTCTTTTGTAAATATCAGGTTCACTTAGATCGATAATGAACTTCAGCTCATCCAGAATAATAAGCCTTCCATCCCTAAAAAACACCTCTTTAAAGATTATAGTGCTGACAAAACTACAAGTTGGCTTACTCAACTTCCGTTACTTATTTCACAGATGATACACGCTCCGAATAAGACATGGTAGGGCATTTATTGTTCTTGCCCATTAAAGTACGTATATTGGTACATTGGTGTACTCAACCAGTCATCGACCCATAGCTGATATACGTCATTCCAGAAGAAAGAATCTTAAAGTCTAGGGCTGCGTCACTCCATACTTTCTTAAGCGATGCCATTAGTTTGGCATTTCCAGACTTTAGCACAAATCCGTCAATCCTGGTATAGTAGGTTACAATACCAGTGGTGAATATCTTACAGCAACGATTTAAATTTGGTGTCTCAGATGACTGGGTGAAGACTCTCACTCCTTTAATGGCGTAGTAAAATACAAATACAAGCCTTCTGAAGAATCGCTTGCACTTAAGGTTGACGAGGGTTCATGGGAGAAGTCACACCGAGGCACGCTAGCTAAATGCAAACTTGATTACCGTCCATACTGAAACACTCCAGCTACTACTTAGACAAGAACGCTATTCTCTATTTCCAATTGCAGGTAATCAGTCTGTAGAAAAAGCGCATTCTGCGATCTTTCATTTTTGTCAACTAGCTTCTATGATAACGTTAGATGAGAAGCCGAAGCCACGGAAGTGGTACAGTATACCGGTAGGCCTTCTATGCCTTGCTGGTGCAGCCATTTACTACTTTAGCCCGATCCGTGACCCTAGCAATCCTGATGGGCTATGCCCCGTGGTACCCAAATTAGACCTTGAACAGTACGGGGTCAACAGCACCACGATCGAGACGATTCTACACGACGGGGCATACAGAAACTCCTCCGTGCACAAGCTACAAGGTGCGGTGCAGTTCCGGACCGAGATATTCGACTCAATGGCCGACCCTGAGGGTTTTTCCAGCATCGACGACTTGCTTGCGGTGGAACCTAAATGGTCCCAGTTCTTCAAGTTTCATGACTACTTGGAGTCGCAGTTTCCATTGGTGCACCGCCACTTGAAAGTAGACAAGGTCAACAAATTGGGTCTTGTTTACACATGGAAAGGCTCCACTGATAAAAGTCCAATTTTGCTTGCTGCCCACCAGGACGTGGTTCCAATTCAAAAGGAGACATTAGATTTGTGGAAGTATCCTCCTTTTGAAGGGGGATATGACGGTAAGTACGTCTATGGTCGTGGTGTGTATGACTGCAAGAGCTTATTGGTGGGTTTATTGGAATCAGTGGAGTTACTTTTACACGAAGGATTCGAACCTGAGAGAACTATAGTATTAGGATTTGGCTACGACGAAGAGACGGCCGGAAACGGGGCATTTCAAATCTCAAAGTACCTTGAAAAGAGGTACGAAGCGTTTGTTCAGATTATCGATGAAGGCAGTTCTGGAGTAGAGACTATTGAGGGTATAAAAGTGATCGTGCCTGACGTGACTGAGAAGGGATACTTGGATTCGATTTTGGAGTTGAATACTGAGGGTGGCCACTCGAGCGAGCCACCAGACCACACTGCTATTGGTATTATGGCGAAATTGATAGGAAAAGTCGAGGATTTCGTGTATCCCAGCCAGTTGACCAACATCAACCCGATTCTCCTGCAGTACCAATGTGCTGCTGAACACTCACCACTGATGTCGAAGAAGTTGCGTTCAAATATTTTGAAAGCTCACATTGACCAGAAGGCCAACAAGGAGGTGTTGGATTATTTGTTGAGCCTGGGCAGTAAATCACTCAAGTTCTCGCTCACAACGTCACAGGCTGTCGATATTTTCAAATCAGGAGTCGCAGCTAATGTTTTACCGGAGCATGTTTACGCTTTGGTAAACCATAGAATAGCCATCGAAGATACTGTGGAGACCACGGGAAACAAGATCTTAGAGCAAGTCAAACAAGCTGCAGAAGACTACGGGTTGGGAGTGGTCTTCAACGGAAAAGAGCTTGTAGAGCCCACTGACTTTGGGTACTTCAACTATACTTTTAGTCTTCCGTTGGAACCTGCACCTGTCAGCCCGCAAACTGGCGGCTGGAATGTTTACTCAGGCGCCCTTCGTTACTTGTACGAAGATTTGATCTTTCCTGACTCCAACGACACCATCATTGTAGCCCCAGGTCTTGGAATCGGAAACACTGATACAAAGTCGTATTGGAATTTGTCAAGAAACATCTACAGGTTCGTTCCTGGACTCGCTGGAGCAGGAGAACACACCGTCAACGAAAGACAGTTGGTTGACGGGCATTTGCAAACTGTAGCATTCTACTACTATTACTTGCAAGTGACGGACACTTTAAAAGATCAAGAGTTTAGTTAATTTTTAGTTGCGAAATTTTTTCATCTCATCATGCCTAGTCAATTAGAAGAATTGGTTGAGTTACTTCACTCACCGCAGCCTGCTGTAGTTCAGATTGCCTTAGATAACTTGGTTGGGTACTCGCAAGGTCCTCAGCAGCAGGTTTTCGCGTACGGCAACTATGAAGCTATCAAAGACTTGAAAGAGCTTTCCAAGGCCACAGGTAAGACGACTGTCAACCAGGCCACAACCATATTGGCCAACCTTTGCGATAACTTGACCATGCGTAACTTGATTGTTGAGGACGCCAAATACTTGCAATGGTTGGTTAGCCAAATCATCAACCTCAAGAACTCAAATGCTGATTTGATGTGCATTTTGTTGACAAACTTGGCTAAGAACGATGCCATTATCAAGGTATTGGATTTCAAGATAGACCACACAGAGGAACAGAAAAAGGTCTTCAAGTCAAACAAAGCCTTTGACTGCTTGATGGACTGCTTTGTCAAGGGAAGTGACAGGTCCTTGAACCCATATGCTGACTTTGACTACTTGGCATACTTCTTTGCTGACTTTTCAAGGTTTGAGCAGGGAAGAACATACTTTGTTACTGAACAGGAATACGATCATGTTGTGCCTATTTCCAAGTTGCTAGTATTCACTGAAAAGTACGATGCTAAGATAAGAAGAGAGGGTGTTGCCTCGACCATCAAGAACTCCATGTTCGACACAAACAGGCATCTCAGTTTGCTTGAGGACGAGAAGATTAACTTGTTGCCATACATATTGTTGCCACTTGCGGGCCCAGAAGAAATAGACGAAGACGATATGTTCAATTTGCCGGAGGAGTTGCAGTTGTTGCCGGAAGACAAACAGAGAGACCCTGTCTCCGCAATCATATGTACACACTTGGAATCCTTGTTGTTGTTGTGTACCACAAGACCAGTTAGAGAATATTTGAGAGAAAAGTCGGTTTACGCTATTATAAAAGAGTTGCACAAGGCTCTCGAGGTCGAGGAGGTTGCTGACTTGATCGACAGATTGGTTAATATGTTAATGAGAGATGAGGCTCCAGAAGATGCTATGGATGAAGATAGCGATAACGAAATTGTCGAGGTTGTATAATATTTATTCCTTTAAAAACATCTTACCGTCTACTAACCGTAAGTTCTGCTTTACTATGCTCACTATCCGCAGCTTATTATCTTTGTGGGTGCTAACTCTTGCTTTCATGCTCATCAACAATTCTCTAGGAGTGAGCGGGTTGTTGCGTACCATGTCCAACACTTCTTTCACCGTCACCAACAAGTTGTCTGGTCCCAGTGAGTTCAAGTCTGTACTTGGGGTTGGTGATTCCACCTTTGCCTTCTTTCTAGGCGAGGTGACTGTGGTTGGGGCTGGTCTCTTGCGGCCATTTGGAGTCCACTCGCCTTTAGGGAATCCTTCCAAGAAGTTGGCGGGTGCCTTGATAACTACAAAACCGTCGCCTTCGTTGCGTGCTGAGAAGGATGATTTTGGACGCAACTCAGGAACACTCTCACCTGGTTCAGTCTTCACTTCAACGTCGCTCTCATCATCACTTTCCATGTCCGATTTAGACAAGTATGGGTTCAACTTGTCGTCGTCGTCACTGTCATAAACCCCTCCCTCTGTTTTATTCAACACCTTTCTCAACTTCTTACCTTCCTTGTCTACTTTTCTGGTTTCTGTTTCAAACAAGTCGTCCATGTCATCAATCTCAGCATCAGACTGTCCATCAAACAAATGTGCGGCCTTCAACATATCCTTCTTCATCTTCTTTTCCAGCATTTTATTCTCGTCTTCATCGCCTTCCATGATAGGAGCTTCCTCGTCATCAGCAAACTCCTCGTCAAAATCCAAGTCATCATGATCCGAGTCTCTATCGTTGGCCTGCGCTCCCAGAACAGTTCTCATTTTACGTGGCGCTGCCTCCGGGCGAGGCGCTCCTGCATTCTTGAACCGGGTGTCTGTCGCATTTTCTACTATCGACTTATCCTCCATGTGCTTCATAAGCCATCTGGGCACATTTGAGTTCTTTTCCATCTTTGCTTCGGCCTCTTCTAACGTCAAAGTCGCATACTTGTTTCTTGGTGTGAATCTGTAAACCTTCTCCGCAGGAACCATCTTGAATCCGTCCTTATCAAATACAAAAAGAACGTGCTGTGTGTCGGACGAACCTGCCTCGTAGTTACCCACAAACACATGCGAGCCATCATAATCCTCAATAACCCAAGGATAGTGCTCTTCGTATCTAAGTTTTCTCTTTGTTTCGTCCATCGAGTTGATTTGTCTCGTTTTACGCTTGAATAGGTTTCTCTTTTGTTTTCTGGCGCCACCGTCGGGGGCCACTTGTGTCATGTCCATCTGGTTTTGGCCCCATCTTTTGAACTGGTCGTCTTCGCCCTTCTCCATGTCCTCATTTTCCTCCTCCACAGGAATTTCCTCGCCATTCTTCAATCTCTCAAGCTTGATCTGCTCCTGCTCACGCTTGCGCTTGTCAATCTCCGCCCGTGTCAACTGGAATTGGATGTTGCGGGGGTCTTTTCTGTGTAGCCTCACGGGCTTGGTGAAGTCGCTCATGATATCGACGTCTTTGGTATTCTGGAACTTCATTATATGGAACCTGATGTCGTCCACCTCTTTCTTCGTGCATGCTTTCAACGGAATATCCTGCCAGCCCGAGTCCGCAGATTTGCTACCATTGCCATTGCTCGCTGTGCTGGTACCGTTGCTTGCCCCATTGCTTGATCCAGCTAAAGGAACTGCGCTCAAGGACCCAACTCCCGTCCCGGGCTCAACCTTTACATTCACCTCCTTCTTTACAGGTGAGGTGCTCATCTTGAAGGTATGTGAATGTTGTTTAATGGTTTGAATTTTGCTTCCAAAGTATAGTTCGGTAGTCACGTGAGTCGATATGAAAAACTAGTGGTCTGGGCCGAATGGTAGAGCATTTACGGTACCGTCGTATAGCTCAATTGAAGAGTATATAATTCTAATGATCAATGATGGTTAGAATTTCAGCTTTGAAAGAACCAAAAAGCCTAAAGATTGCAAAAACTCAAAGTTGCACTGAAAGATTTTGATAAACTTCAACAAAATTTGATATTTTCAAGTTTATTTATTTCACGTTAGAGGTTGGCACTATTCTTTATAACAACTATTTGATACCCGGAGAACCTTTGCGCTTCAATTTTAAATACATAACCCAATTACCAGAGCAATGCTTTTGTATTGGGTTTTGGAAATCCATGCAGATTAAATATTGATTCTGAACACATTATATGGGAGAATGGGACAGTCATTTCTCATGAGCCTATGCTAAAATGATTCACCTTCTATCAGAATGTCAACCGAAAGAAAACAGATAAAGAAGAGATCGAGACAGCTGCAAAAGAAGTTGGCTCACGCTGCCAGCCTAACCTTCCATCTCTGTGATAGAAAGAGGCGAGGAGAAGAAGTGATACAATACGAGCATTTCAAGGACTTCAGCTCACTTACCTCAGCTTATAAAAACATATCTCAGTGTACATAGGAGGAAGATGCCACAACAAGTGTTGGTTCTCGCCTTGAAGCAGCGTTCAAGAATGCTGGAATTAACCTGAGATAGAAAGAGATAATTCTTGAAACCTTTGACTAAGCGAACGATGATTTCGAGGTACATAAGGCAGCCAAAGGCATTTTATGCCAACAATGTGGTCTTTGAGTGTACTTTTGATAGCACCAAGAAGTTGACAGTTGATGCAAGAATTCTGCTTTTACATCATTCTCGTACACTGGTTCCCAGGGGGATTCAGTGATTCACACTCAGTCTTCGAGTCTTTCTGTGGGCTCATTAAGTAGACTGATAAGCCAACTGCAGTCAACACAGGAATGTGCCATCAGGTGCCAAAACGTAATTAATATTGCAGTCACAACCAGAAGCACAAGAACATCAAGATCTTCTGTTTTGTCGACGCAGATTTATATCAAACATTAGCAGAAGCTACAAGTTAATGTTCCCCGGCTAAGATAAAAAAGGAGCTGAGTTTATCTACCAAGAATCAAAGGAAGCAAATTAATCACGAGTTATATTACAGCTTCTGAAAAGTGGATTAATGAAAAAAGCTTGCAGTGGAAAAGATCCATTTCTTCTAAGAACCAAGCGTCTGGATGGCCTACCGAGTTATAAATGCGTCAATTCGCGAGTTGGAGAAAAGAGTGCTCCAATAAAAAGTCTCCAAACTTAATGTGTGTAGGTCTCTTCTACAGTTGTAGCCAGATCACACGCTGTACTTATGCTACGACCTACTCTTAGCAAAGCATTATCCTTGATAATTGTATCCTCACCAGATACAGGTGGTTGGCGATTTTTACCCAAGAATGTAAGTTTCAAATAGAATTAGGATAGTTTGGGTCCAGTAGAATGCTGCCCAAATCATCAGACTAAAATGTCTACATTAAAATATGGCTGCAATACCTGCAGGAACGACCGTTTAAACCACAAAGTCCTATAAAAATACTAATCAATAAAGTACGTCTCGTCCTTCTCCTCCTCAATCTCTTCTGGCTCTCTATGAGTGTTCGCACCAGGCAACAACTTATAGTATGTACTCACCAAAGGCAACAATCCCTTTTTGTAGTTAATTGCGACCCAGACTTCAAAGACCATTGTGGTGATAAGTAAGACGAGGGTGATGACGCCAAAAGTGATAAGCGACTTTCTTCCCGGGAAGTACGAGCCTGGTTTGATACCAATGTCGAATGCTGAGGTGTACTTTGTGTAGAGTCTGATCATTTTGAAGAGCACGTATGCGCAGCCGCACGCAAACGCAATGAAGGTTGAGACGGTCAAGGGGAGGATTTCCCTAGTGGATGCAAAGTCGCTGAGGAACAAAAGAATCAAGGTGAGTGGCAACACACAGCAGGTGAGGATGAACTCTGTAGATTTCTTGTCGTTGATCATGATGACGATAAACTGGACGGTGAACCCGATGAAGAAGTAGAAGTCAAAGATGAGCAAACATCTGTGGATTTGGAAAATGGTGTACATTCTTCTGATTGTAGGGTCTGCACCGATCTTCTTGAAACGGAACCACTTGACATTGACACGGAGGACAAAGTATAAGAATCCAAACTGCAAAAACAAGGTGACACCCAAGACTGCAATCGTTGCAATATTGGTGGCCTTAGTGGCCACCTTCCACTGACCTTCCAAAGCCTGAGCAAACACAACAGACACTTCCTCGTACTGAATCCCAGTATAAATCAACATCGCCACATAGAAGACACAGAGCATGGCCAACAATAACATGTTTTTAGTGCGCAACCCTATGATCGTCAAAACAATCTGGTAGAGCCCCAGGAAAATAAAAAGGGCCAAGTAGATGGAGATCTCAGAGTAACGCGCCTTCAGCTCGATGCTCTTCTTGTGTATGTTGATCACAGTGAACATATATACCTCAAACACCAAAATTAACGCGGCCGACAAGACCGAAATCGTAAGGAACACATATGAATTAAACTTGTAATTCTGCTCGTCCTTCTTGATGTTCTCGTCACCATCATATTCTTCATTTGAAACAGAAACGTTCAACGGTATGCTGGACGTGCTGCGTGTGAGTCGGTTCGCCTCTACCTCATCAGGCTTGTCCCGCAAACTGGCAAAGTTATAGTAGTTATCCGTCATTGGTCCTTTACAATTTTTTACGATATCGTTTGGTTATATATTAGCCTTTTGGTGCATACACGCACAATCTAAAATCGGTAATCGGTCAGTGCTTCGCTAACCAAGCCAAGCCCTTCCTCGTGCAAATTTAGCCAACAGATTGGGGTGTCACTGCGGGTGATGCTATCAAGGGCTGAGTCTGTCACCAAAAGAGCGATCGCGTCATATCCTCCGGCTCCAGGGACCACTCCGCCTAGACATCCGTTCATCAGTGTGCATTTGTCCAAGAGCGTGGTCTGCGTGGCCGGCTCTACGGCAGCTCCACTGAGCTGCGTGAGCTTGCGTAGCTGCACCCGTATGGATTCAATCGCAGAAAGCAAGTTCGTAAACTCTGAAATTTCGGTCACGTGGATCGCTGTGAGGCTGTTGATGCCTTGCATGTAGACATCATGGTTACGGGCGTAGAGGTCATGTAACAGGGCTAAAGCTGCCATAAGGTGCTCGTTGGCTGCGTTGAGGTCATGGTAAACGGCTGAGCTCTCGATGGGGTTGGTTTTCTTCCATTCGAGAATGGTTCCTACCATCTTGGGAGTTTCGGAGCCTCCTTGGATATCTCCCATCAACAATCTAATGTGAGGGGGGAGAGTACAAGCAGTATGGTTAAAGTCCCATTTGGAGTCGACAACAGCCTTCAACGTGCTTAGGTCCAGCAACACCCCATTGACCACCCCTGGATCAAACCGCCTGTAGATGATGGACCCATAGACTGCTGCTGCGACATCGAATCCAGACCCAACCTTTTTCTGTGCCATGCAGTGCGCAATTTGCGCGACATTATGGACCAAGTCCTTGTTGGCCACGACATCCACGCCAAAGTACGAGACGAGACTAGCAGTCACGGTGGTCACCAAGCATGCTGATGATCCCAAGCCTGTCTTTGGAACTTCATGAATAGCTTTGGTGTGAAACAAGAAGCGTTTTTTCCCGTTTGCAGAAACCTTCTCAACCGTGTTTTCTTGGGAATGGAACCCGGGGTCGGAGAAGATGGTGATGTCGACATCATAGGTGGATGGATTGAAGTAACGCAACACAACCTCGACAGTCAGCTCTAAAAATGGATTGCGGCGTCCATTGACCTCGACCAAATCGTTATACGACCATTCACCATTGAACTGGGGTGACTTAATCGTAACTCTCTTCTCTGCCGTCTCTTTGGGAGGCTCAACAACAGCATGCATGCGCGCAGATAAAGCAGTCACATACGAATTGTACTGAGGGTCTAACACAAGATACCCTCCGGCGATCATCGCCTTGCCCGTGGCACTGAATGCTGGCATCGTTTATGAAAAGATGTTTGGAATACATTTGAAAAATAAAAATCATGGAGAAGACGATTGGGATTATAGGTCTAGGCGACATGGGGTTGCTTTACGCCCGAAGGTTCAGCGAAGCTGGCTGGAGGGTGGTAGCGTGCGACCGTGAGGAGCTCTACGAAGAGATGAAAGCTACACATCATGAGTTTGAGGTGTTGCGCAACGGCCACTATGTGTCGCGTATATCGGATTACATCATTTACAGTGTTGAAGCTGAAAACATTGAGAAGATTGTTGCAATGTACGGTCCTTCCACCAAGTTCGGGTCGATAGTTGGAGGTCAAACTTCATGTAAGAAGCCCGAAGTAGAAGCGTTCGAAAAGCATCTCCCTGAGGATACCGAGATTGTGACGCTTCATTCTTTGCACGGACCGAAAGTGGATACTACGGGGCAACCATTGGTGTTGATTAAGCATCGTGCAAGTGATGAGAATTTTGCCTTTGTTGAGTCTTTAGTCAAGTGTCTCAAGTCCAAAATTGTCTACCTTACAGCACAAGAACATGACAAAATCACCGCCGACACGCAAGCAGTGACTCACGCAGCGTTCCTCTCAATGGGAGTAGCATGGAAGTCGATCAATCAGTACCCCTGGGAAACACCCCGGTGGGTCGGAGGGCTCGAGAATGCTAAAATGAACATCTCATTGCGGATCTTCTCCAACAAATGGCACGTTTACGCCGGGTTGGCCATCACCAATCCTCAAGCACACGAGCAAGTGCTTCAGTATGCAAAATCCACGACGGAATTGTTTCGACTTATGGTGCAAGGCAACAAAAAAGAGCTCACAGAACGTTTACTCAAGGTACGCCAGTTTGTATTTCTGCGCATCCAACTGCACGAATTATTACTAGATGATGATATCTTGCAAAAGTTCTCGCTTGGGAAGACCCCCCCGGGAGGCTACCAGCCTAATTCACACTTATCGTTGTTGGCAATCGCGGACAGTTGGTACCATTTAGGCATAGTTCCATACGACCACATAATCTGCCTGACACCGCTTTTCCGGATCTGGCTTGGGGTCACCGAGTACTTGTTCTGCACAGATGGCTTTTTAGAAAGGTCAATTGATGCTGCCGTTGACAATGTAGAGTTCCGGGTCGACGACTTGGAGTTCACGATTGCAGCACGCAACTGGTCCAAGATCATTTCGATCGGTAACTTCAATTTGTACAAGAGAGAGTTTGAAGAAACACAGGAATTCTTTAAACCCATGTTTGCGAACGCAAACAGCGTAGGCAACGAAATGATCAAGACCATCTCGCAACGCATACAAGAAAGAGAGAGTTAAATAGAAATAAATGCATTTTTTTATTTACAACTGTTCGTCCTTGATCACGTCCATCAACCAGTCCAAACCCTCGGTCAAACCCTCGCCTTTGATCGCACTCGACGCGACGATGCTCCAGCTGCGGTCCTTCAAGTCGGTTAAACTGAGTGCTTGTGATACCTCTGCGGCCGTCAACGCACCCGGTTGATCCTGCTTGTTGGCAAAGACCAACAAAGCACTATCAAGCAATTCCTCTTCTTTCAACATGGTGTGCAATTCTTTGCAGGCGATATCAATACGGTCCTTGTCTGTGGAGTCTACGACAAATATCACCGCGGCCGTGTTGCTGTAGTAACACCGCCAGTACGGTCTGATCGACGTCTGGCCACCCAAATCCCATATATTAAGCGTCAAGTTCTTGTACTTCAACGTCTCCACGTTAAACCCGATCGTAGGTTTGGTTGTCACAACTTCACCCATCTGTAAGCGATACAAGATGGTCGTCTTACCAGCACCGTCCAACCCCAAGATGAGGATCCGAATCTCCTTGTTGATGCCCCAAACCTTGTTGAATATGTTCTGGAAACTGAATACCTGTCCCATGATGATTCGGATAATACGTATTTGTAAGTTGAAGGCGTTTTTCATGGTCATGGCGGCACGTGAAAGGGCACATGTGCGCGTGAAATGCACATGTGACACAAAGCACGTGCAAAAGTGCACGCGCATCATGCACCATGTCACTCAACAAGTCACAGCAAGTTCTAAGAACTTAGCTGATAATTAAACATGACTGAACAACCCAGAGGGATCTTAAGGAACAAGAGTGAATCGAGTGAAGCTCGTGATGCCGGCGAGGAAATTGACCGTCAAGAGGTTATTAAAAACACTGTCTTAAATTCGCAGCTTAATGCGGACTCGTCGAGAGGTGACAAGATCAGGGCCAAGATTGCCGAATTGAAGGACGGTGAAAGCAAGGGCGAGCACTTGAAGTGGGATGAGTTGAATTTGTATAAAACAGAACAAGAGAAGAACTCAACAATGAAGATCGACGAGCCAAAGACTCCGTACGAGGGTGGGTTCGACCCGAACGGAGAGTACTACAAGGTGAATGATGATGAAGAAATACCAGGTTTCGAATTAGGAGAAGGAGAAGGAGATGGTTCTCTTGGTGAGTCGCTTAACGGTGGTGAGGTCCTCAGAAATGAAGAAGACGAGGAACAAGAAGAGGAGGAAGAACCAGAAACGGCAGAGGAAAGACATGCCAGGTTTGAAAAAATCAGAAAACAACACTACCACATGGATGGTGATGCCTTAAGGCATAAGGTCCTGGTTGCAGACGAGGATGAATAGGGGGGATTGGTAAATATATTATCTAAGCAAAATACTTAACAGTGACAGAAGCTTCCTTGGCCGACTCGGAAAGAGCAGCCTTAGCTGTAGCAGCATCGACGTCCTTAATCTTGTCGGTGACAGAGGTCAACTGGACGTCATTAAGAGCCTCGACCAATCTCTCCAACTCGGCGTCGATGATGTCGGCACTGGCAGCATCGCCAAAGTAGTCAAAGTCCTTACCGGCACTTCTGAGCGATCTCTTCATCTTCTTCTTGGCGGCCTTAGCAGCTTCCTTGGCCTTCTTGGAACCGGCCTTGTTGGCGAGAGCCTCCTCAGCAGCCTTGGCTGCGGCAGCCTCAGCAGCAGCCTTCTCTTCAGCAGCCTTTCTAGCACCGGCTTCTCTGTCCCACTTCTTCTTCTCCTTCTCGGCCTTGGCAGCGTCCTTGAACAACTTGATTCTTGGGTCCTCGCTGTGTGCTCTTTCAACTACATCTATCAATCTCTTGTTGTCGTCCTGCTTCAACTTTTTTCTAGCAGCAACGTTCTTACGTTCAATGTAACGCTTGTGGTCTCTGTTGGCAGTGTCATCTGGGACATCCTCGTCCTTGAACTCGAACGTCTTCCAAGAGTCGAAACTTCCCCAGAACTTGTAGAATGCGTCAACCTCTTCCTTGGTAGATTCTAAAGTTCCCAAAACTGGAACAGGCTGTTTCTTGGAGAATCTGGCCTCGCTCAAGAAAACAGGTCCCCAGGCCTCGAAAAAGTCGTACTTGCTCTTGAGCGATGGTGGCTTGACATCAGCGTTGGTGTCGACAGAGTCGTATTGCTGTCTCTTGGTTGTGTCCAACATAATCTCGAATGCCTTTTGGATAATCTTGAAGAAACCATCCTGGTCCAATCCTCCAGATGCAGACTTCTTGTCTGGGTGGTGCTTCAACACCTGCTTTCTGTGTGCTCTTCTGATCTGGTCTTCAGTAGCATTGTATCTCAAGTGCGACAACCCAAGAACAGCGTATAAATCAGCAGTCTTCCATTCTCTAGGGTCGTGGTTCAACAACTCCTTGGACTGCTCCTCATCACCCAAGTCCTCGTCCTCGTTGGTCTCGACCTTTTGCACATTGTTCTCGGCCTCCAACTTCTCGTACTCAGACCAAGTGTGGCCTCTCAAAGTTCTGGAAGCATGGGCTAAAAAGTAACGTCCAACGGGTTCAATTGGACGACGCACAGCAGCAGAGTACTTAGAAGCTGCTTTAAACGAATCACTCTTACCAGATGGCAAGCTAGGCAAGACAATAACAGACATGATGGATATCGATATGAAAAATTTTTGTGATGAACAAAACTTTTTCGATGATTTTGATTTTGATAGTAGCGATTTTTTAACTATACACTTCCATATACTTACTGGCTACTCCTTTATAGCAGCCATATCCAAAACCTCAATAGAACCCTCTCCAGCATTAATCTTGGCTGTTTCGCCTTCCAAAAGTTCCACTAATTTCTTGTAGTTGATAGGGTCAATGATTCCTACACACTCATACAACTTATCACTCTTAGTTTCCTCCTCAATCAGATCGATATTCGGTTTGATCTCCTCAAACACCTTGTTGTAAGATTTGCGGGTCAACACAATCTTCACTTTCATCTGTGCTCTTGCAATGGGAATAATCTGCTTTTCCACCAAGATCTTAATCGCCTCCAAAGCCTGCAACTTGGCCGATTTGCTCGGGTTCGAGTGGTACTTCAACTCATTCAATGCCTTTTGGATCATCGATGGTGGGTATCTCTTCTTCGAGCGTGGGTTAATGCACTTTGTTGAGATGATGGTGAGAAACTCATTTTGCTTTTGTTGAAGATTGGCACTACGCTCCTTCTCATTCAACTGGATTTCTCCCTTGGTCAAGATCTCCGCAATGATCTCACTCTGGTTCGTAGTCCCAAAACAACTCATCAAGTCGTCGTTGTTCGCCACAAGTCCTTTCGAGACATTAATGAAAACCTGAGGAATCTGCAAAACCTCATCAAGATCCTTCTCCACCTTCAGACGCCAATCCTGGACCTTGTTCTGATAACAAGCAACCTCAAACCGCTTCTTGCCTTTCTTCATTCTCACAAGCGACACGTTGGTCAACTTGATCTGACTGTTGGGTTGATTAATCACCGCCATGTTAGTGATTTCTAAAATTTAATCAATCACGTGTGTTTCTACTGATTTATACGGTTTGCTTTATTGAGTATATAAACATGCTGGAAGTCACGGCGAGACATTCTATTAACTACTCGTCGTCTTCGTCGTCGCCTCCTTCAAGGAACTTGCCCTTGACATCGTGCCACAACTTACCCTTGTTGTGGTTCTCGTACCATTTGGTCACGGCAACGTCAAAGAAGCCTTGGAAAGTGAAGGCACCGGCAAAGATGGTGGCAACGTAGACCGAGTTTCTTTTGGCAAAAATTGATAAGAAAGACTAGATGTTAGTGTTTGTTTGTTGGCGTTGGTGTTAGTTGGAATTGTGATATGTTCAGCTTGCTAGTTCTTTAGTCTAATTTATTTTCACTCGATATTCGTATTGAGAGTCAAAGCTCTTCTTCAGTTGTGAATAGTATGTTCTTCTGCAGTACAGTCTCAACATATTGAACATGTTCTCAAATTTAAATCTTTTAATGTTTCCTGATGCTTCGACTAGTTCTTGACAAATCTCTTAAGATCCGAATTCTTCTAATAGTGTTTAATTACTCGTGACAGTTCCCATTCTAGTCTTCTCAATCTTAGAGTTGTAAATCTCAAGCTGCTATTCTCATTGTTCTCATATCACATTAAGCTCTCATATCATGTAAAGCTCTCATAACATGTTCTCTTGCTCAATTCCATGTTCCTTCCTCTCATTTCCTGAAATTCACGAGTCATTCTAAAATCTTCCACAGTAATTCTATTCAAATTACCCAAACATATCCATCCATCGCACACCGTTACTCAAGAAGACTTACCATATTGACGACTGTTAATTCTTGTATATATTTTTTTCTTCACTGCTAATTTTTTTCAGTTCGGATTTGATTGGCTGTTTTTGATATTACGTAATACGTTAGTAACGTGTTCTCTTAATCTACTGATTGAAAGCATAGTCCCCTGCAAACCATCTGTTAACCATATCCAAAGCAGCTTCTGGTTTGTCGTATGGTACCATGTGTCCGGCATCGTAAACTCTCAAGAAAGTAAACTTGTCAAAGTTTTTCGCTTCTCCAGATTTCTTTCCATTGGTATACCAAGGCTCAAAGGGTGCAAGACTGAATTGATCATGACCAGAGTATTCCAAAGCATTCGTCCATGCATGGTTACCCAACCAGTTACCAATGTAATCCTTGTCACCAGCATAAATCAAAACAGGCAAGCCCTTTTCCAAAAGCGCAGCCACATCATATTGGAAAGGTTTCGATAAGTCACCAGTGTTCTGGAAGTTATCATGTACATTTTTACTGCAACTGCTGAAGATATCTACGTTTGCTCCAACAGCGTTCTTGACGAATTCGGAATCCAAGTAGTCGTCAATGTAGGCCAATTCCCTGTAGCAGTCGCCTTCATCGTCTTCGCACTTCTTTCTAATGTCGAATGGGTTCAAGCCGGCTGCTGGGACTGGATTAAACAATTCAATACAGGCAAGGTCGGCAGGCACGCACGCAGTTGCGGTCTCGAGCTTGTAGCATAACGATGCCAAAGCTGCGCATCTCTTATAGTCCTCTTCCATTCTTTCACAGGTTTGGTCATCTAGTACAGCAGGGTATCCACCTTCACCACATGCCATTGGTCTGTACCAAGCATCTTGCACCAAACCGTCAACCATACCATTCCCAATCAAGATGGAAGACAATTCAAAGCTTCTGTTTGCGTGGTCGAGAATTTCAGTAGCAATGGCAGGAATAAAGTGTCCCGCATAAGATTCACCAGCAATATGGAACTTGTTTAGCGAGAACTGAGGGAACTTCTGAAAGAACAACTCCAAGAAGATTATAACATCCTTCGCAGCCGACCTTGACGATGTAATCTGTTCTCCGCCCGAGTATGAGTAACCAACTCCGACTGGTTGGTCCAAGAAGATGACAGAAGCGTTCGCATTCCAAGAATATGGGTTGTACACTGGGTGCAAAGTCGCATTGATACTTGATGGACCCATTTCAAAGAATAACCCCATCAGCGAAGAGCATCCTGGACCACCATTCAACCACATAACAACTGGATCGTTGGCAGGCTCATTTCTCGACTCGAAGAACCAGTAGAAGAGGTGCTTGTCCGATTCTTCTACATCAAGGTACCCAGTATACTGGTTAACACTGTCTAATCCCAAGACTTCAGGGCTATTCTTCTTGATTCTCAAGGAATGTCCATTAAATGCAGCCAGTCTAAGTGTTTCGAATTCATCATTCTGAAAAGTATCTTTCAACCTATTTTTAAATTGAGACTGGTTCAACTTCTTGGTCAGGACGTACATTCTAATTGCTTTCTTGATTTCTTGCACACTGTACTTATATTCCATTTCCTTCCAAGCCTCAACAATCTCAGGTTGACTCTCCTTCAAGTCACCCCACACTTGACCTTGCTGCTCCAAGAATGAAAACAACATATCGTCTTGGTCAACCTTGAAGATATCCTGTTTTTGAGCAAGATGTCTAATGTAGTCTAATCCATTTCCTAGTGATAAAGCTTGTACGCAGCAAAGCCACGCTACACTAAGAAGAATAGAGACTTTCATCAAAGTTTACCATCTGAAAAACCGGCTTTAACTTCTTCATATCTTTTATCGAGTGCCGTGCAAGCTGGACAAGTAAATTAAATTGACGCTGGAGTCAGTTGACGTTTATCTAGAGGTATACAATGGTGTGATCATAAGTGGTGGGAGCAAACGTGTATGATAAAGTAAATGATTGGATATGGAGGAATGAGTCTGATTAATGATGTTTGCTAGGGTCTCGTTATTTGGTGTTGCTAGAGCATGCAAAACCTTCCCAGAAGTGTACTTCAGAACATGTCACTCTACTCCCGTCCTGATAATGGCAAAAATATAGGTGAACTCGTAAATGAGTTGTTTCGTAGATTAGAGGCTTTGTAAATTTGCACCCCAAATTGCGCACAGAACACACGCAAATAACTCGATATCCGTAGTCTCTATCAAGATATCAAACTTTCAGGTACACTATATCTTCTGATTGTCCACATCTATATTTTGGATAAGAATAGGAAGTTTTAGATTTACTCCAGTGAACTATTCCTTGTTAAAATATCAAGCGGTGAAAAAGGAAGAATGGACGAACCTCTATCCTTCTCTTTCTTTTAATCGAGGAGAGATCCCCTAAGAACTTTTTAACTATCGGAATACTTTTGACATGCGATTCTTACTCAGATCCCAAAATAACTGCAACCATTTTGGCTGCAAATTCCGAATTAGTGTGAGAACAAAATCATCGAGAATGAAAAAGAATAGAATTAGGATATTTAAGAGTCGTCTGTACACATCTAAGCCAACTTGGTAGCCTCCAAATCTTCGGCAGTCTTTTCAACTTCCTTGGCCTCACCACCCGGGTATCTAGATCCCTTGTTCTTCACCTTCTTTGCCTTCTTTTCCTGCTTAACTGGTGCAGGGTAACCCTTTGCTTCAGCTTCTTGGAACTCCTTGCTCTCTTCAAAGATCTTCTTGATTGGGGCCAACATCTCGATGATTCTGTCGGCAACTCCCGACTTCAAGTCAACAGGTGATAACTTCCCGTTGGCAAAGTCCTCCTTCAAGCTTGCCACCGAGGTGTATGAGATGTTACCTCCGTATTGTTCTGGTCTGACAACGTCAAACTGGAATGTGTCTGGCACGTCGGTCTTGAGTTCTTGCACTGGCTGGATAACGTACTCAATAAACGAAATAAGACCATTGTCTACAATGTCACCAGGAGCACAATAAGCACTGTTGATCTTCTTTCTGATCACCTTGGGGTCCTCTACAATGTCAATCTTGGAGTTAGGGTCCGAGGCAGACATTTTTCCTCCCTGTCCCAATCCTGGGACCATAGGGTTCATCAAGTGTGCTCTCTTCTTGTACCCAATCGAAGTCAAGTTTTCCTCGGCAAGCACAAAGATCTTTCTCTGGTCCACACCTCCAAACTGTGCGTCGACTCCCAAGTACTCCTCGTCCAAAGCTTGCATAAGTGGGTAGATCAACCCACTCAACAATGGGTTGGCAACCTGCTTGACAACATCGGCACCAGCACGCTTGGCATCGTTCTGCGAAACCACGTTCGACATCTTGAACAAGTCCAAAATGTAACCTGGCGACTGCTGGTAAGACGAACCAACGACAAACTTCAACTTTTCAATTGGCACATTGATCGACGTCAAAATAGACTTGACGATATATTCGTAGTACTTGGCTCTGTGCTGGACAACCTCCAAACTGGCCTTCATGTTGTCCAAGAACGCGTGCAAGTCGGCCAAAAGAACAGTCACTTCGCAACCTGCCTTCAAGAAATGTGCCAACTTGATCATACCAACAAAGTACCCACAGTGAGGCTTACCTGTTGGTGCAGTACCCCAATAAAGCTTGAGAGCCCTTTTCTCCTTCTCCAAAACATCCTTGATGATCTGCCCGTTCAAGGTCTCCTGCAACCCCTTCGTGATAAGATTGTACTGCTCAGTAGGATCGGTTAATACTGACATCTTCGGTGACTCTTCCAACTTTTTTGACCTTGAAATTTTTGATGCTATGCCCTGGCTAATATGCAGTCCGTGTCTCGCATGCCAAAAATTCCCTCCTTACAAATCAGAGAAGGAATAGTAATTGACCTAGATGAGACCCGAACTGCTCAAGCGGTTCCTTGTGGAGCTCCCCAGTTTACTCTACTATGAGCATCACGACGCGATCGCCTATAATTTAGAAAAGGCGCTTTATTACGCGGTGTCTGACGAGGGCAAGTACTTGAGTGAGTTACTCCCCAGACTACCTCAAAAGGAGGTTGATGCCTTGAAGGACTATGCTTTCCCAATCATCATAGACCCAGGCGATGCTGAGTTTGCAGATTTGAAGGATATCACGCCCAAGCACTCGCATCCAGCAAATAAGGTGTGCGCCAGACAAATCATGAATGGCGAGCCCATGTATCGCTGCCGCCAGTGTGGATTCGACGAAACTTGTATTTTGTGCATACACTGTTTCAACAAGGACGACCATGTGGGTCATGACGTGAGCGTCAACGAGTCGCGCGGCGAGGCCTTGTGCGACTGTGGTGACCTGGAGGCCTTCAAGCCGTTGAACTGCATGTGCCAGATGGAACCTTTAGACCCAAAGCACCACTTTTTCGAGCCCGTGCACGAGACCATCAAGGTGTGCTTGGACTATATCTTGGACGTGACAAACTACGCCGTAGAATCGCTTCCATTTGTGCATAAGAATGCAAACCAGTCGGAATTGCTCACCTCGAAAACCATCTCGGAAGCGTCCAACCTTTCAGTTGCGAGGTACCAGGTACGCGATATCAATTCTCATGACATGTGGTTCCTTTTACTCTTGAATGACGAACACCACAAGGTGGATGAAGCGACTCTCGCGATCGTGACTGCTGTTGGAATGAGCGAACATAGTGCGAAGCGTTTTGCTGATATCGTGACAAAAGATGGCCGAGCCATCTTGAAACGCTCAGCACTGTACTCAGACCTCTTGGACACCAAAACCAAAGCCGAAATGAACGGACTTGTAGGCATCATCATCAGCGCAAGGGACTACATGCGTGAAACCATCTGCGAGAAGATGTTAAACTGGTTGATCCAAGTATCCGAATTCCCAAACAACACAGCGTTTAGACAGGTGTGTAAACAAACACTCCCAAAGTTGTTGTTGGAACCAGGTTTCAAATTTGCCAACCCATTCCCAACATCGATGTTAGACAACTTGTCGGTGAACTTGGAACGCAAATTGTTTGAAAATGGGTTGCTCGACGACGGCAACTTTGTCAACTTTGGCCTTGGCGCAGTCAATCCTCTGATAAAACCAGAAAACTTAATGGGGCCCACGCACCTGATACTTGTCCCTAAAGAATCTTTGAACGAGATTGAAAACTCAAGAGTACAGTTCTTTCTTCTTTTTCAAATTAGATTCCCAACACTGGTACGTAAAGTGCTAAGCAAGTTGTTGCTTGTACCGATCTTTGCGGATCCAGAGCTGAAGGCTGTTTTTTCAAAGCAAACAATGTCGATATATCCAGTTTTGATCACTACATTGGCGCTTTCAGATAGAGAGGATCATCTCAACTGCTTATTGGACATCACTCCTCAGTTATTCACATGCCCAACCAGCGTTAAAGGAATTATGGATCGTGACGAAATAGGCCAAATTCTCGGTCCGTTAACTCGCTTGATTGAGGAAAACTCGTCCAAGAAGAACTTTGAAAGTGGGTACCCAAACTTTGTAGAGATCAAAAATAACAGTCCTCAAACATACGTGTCGATTAAACGGGCTATTGTACGTGGTATTCTTCATGTCAAGCACTTCACCGAGAAGGAGTTTGCAGGTGCCTATACTGAGGCATTCTTGAAAAAGGATAACCTAACCATGCTCTTGTTGTTCTTGAGGAACTTCCAAGGCTTTTGGACAATGGAAAGAAAATACGGAGAACACGTTGAAATTGAGTCGTACGACTTTGTTGTTCATTTGGAATACTCCATTAACCTTCTAGGAGCAGTAAAGTCGATAGCTGCCACTAATGGTGTTTCGGATGCTGATATTCAAAGGTGTGTTTCCCAAATATTTGACTTTTTGTTATTGAGACAAGTCAAAAAGCATGCGCCTGGAATCGCTGACTTCCAGGTGAGTAAGGACCCTGTTGCGTTTGTGAATGTAATAAATTCATTTTTATCCTTCATCATTCAGAACTTTGGGTTGCACCTCTTTCACGAATTGATCTGTAATCTTGACAGACCTTTTATGAATATTTCCGACATCTCATTGAGAAGTATTGTTTTAGGTGCTCAAGTCAAAATTGGCTTCTGGATCAGAAACGGAATCACCGCATCAAGACAAGCTTCGCTCTACTTTGACCCCAAAATGAGCGATACTACCTACATAAGAGATTTTCACTTGAACCAGATTGCATGTTGTTACGACAACTCTCGAACCACATTGTTCAACATATTAGATAGATGGGAATTACTCAGGTGGTATCTGGGAGAAACCACCTTTGACAAGACAATTTACGAAGATAGATTCCTGCTGATAGCGGAGACATTGATTGTCTTTCTTTACAACTTGCTCACGGAAAGAAGAGCATTTGAAGCAGATTCACAACATGAAGTCTTACGCAGAAAGATCCAGTTGGAGATTTCGTATACCTTGTGTGTCAAGCCAAAATCATACAGCAAGATTCTTTTGCACGTCGACAGCGAACATGGTGACTGTGACTTCAATGAGATCTTGCATCTGTTGGCCGACTACCAGCCACCAACAGGATTGGAAGATGTTGGGTTGTTCAGATTGAAACCAAGCGTATTAGAAGCATTAGATCCCTTGAGTTTATACTCTGACACCAGTAAATTCCTTGCTGTCAGCGACGCAATTACCAAAAACATAGCAAAGACCAAAAGAATTCGCGAGGAGGAAGTCGTCTTGATGCCACAACTCAAACCTTGTTCTCTGGAGTTTGTTAACGCCAACCTTGGCCGGTTTGCTAAAACAAAGGATTTTGCAAAGCTTATTTACAAATTGTTACAAGTGGCAATTAACACTCAGGAGGACTCATACGTGGCACAATTGTTGCATTTGTTCCACGCAATCTTAATTGACGATGAGCATCTTCATGGGAAGACCTACTTGTGTGAGAATTTTATCAACATTTCGATCTCTGATTTATTGTTGACAATTGCAGAGTCCAAAATGCCTAGGCACATCACAGTAAAGGCCGACTATTTGGTTGATCTTCTCATACAGAAGGACGAAAGAATCATTGACAACTTGATCGACAGTTTCGGCGAGGAATATGTCAATACATACAGGCAAAGAAACTTACAGAAAAGGACAAATGTGTTCTCATCTGAGAATGAAAGGAAGAAGAGAATTAATGAAGACAGAAAGCGCAAGGTTATGCTCAAATTTGAAAAGCAGCGGAAAAAGTTCTTGAACCAGAACAAGGACTTGGATATCAAGCAAGAAACACCCCAACCTCAAGGAAGAGAGTTGCGCACGTGTGTTTATTGTGGAGAGTCGGAATCAACAACTGAACCTTTTGGTGTCATGGCTACTCTCACAAAGTCTTCGGCCTTTTGGAAGCTCCCCAATAACTTATCATACTCGAGGTTGGCATTCGAATCGTACAATAACCAGCAGACACCAGACAAAGACAAGAACTTGTATGGTCATGGGTACTATTACGACTGTGACGACACAACGCACATGGTAGCTGATGTCATCTCAACTTGTGGACACGGGATTCACTTTTCATGCTTCAATAATAGTTTGAGAAACGGTAGCCGTTTCAAGCACGCAACATGTCCTCTTTGCCACAACTTGCATCATATATTTGTTCCTTCTTGTATGGCTCCACAACAAGGAGGGGTATATGAAGAGCCAACCAGCCTCAAGTATAGCCAGATTTTGAACTCCGCGGGAGTAACCAAATCCTCCAACTTGGTGCTGACCATTCTCTCTAATGAGTTCTTCTCTACCGACTTGTTGAAAAAAGTTGCTGTTGTTGGTAACAGTGAAATTGTTGATCTGGTCAGGCTTGACTACCTCCCGCTGAGATCTGATAACCAAATCTTTTTGAATGGACTTGTGAGCTTTTCGATTTTGATCGCCAACACAATCCGCATGAATGAGATTGCGACAAGAATCGACGGCGAGGCCGGCTTGATCAACTTTCTAGAGGCTATTCCAGGAGCAGCTAAGACCCTCATCAAGTCATTGATGCAAACAAGGGCAGTAGTGTATGCACTCAGAAGCTCGTCGCTGCTATTGGGTACAGACTACGATTTGAGTTTAGAAATAAGTGAGTTTTGGAATTCAGCTGTGAGGGTTGATGGAGCGTTCAATGAGCTAGTAGTTCTTTATTTCCAGACTGATGAATCTTTTACCACGTTGGTATCCCTTGCTATGGCCAAGTCATTCACAATTGCTGCAGCATCTTTGTTGAAAAGGACTGCAGCAATGCCAAAAGTGTTTACCACTTTTAAAAAGAACCCTGGTATAAGCATCCCATCAAAAGTGTTAACCAGTTTGAGGAAAATCTTGAATCAAATTAGATTAGACAGTCAAATTGTCCTGGAAATGTCTACTAACCTAGACTACGAGCAGGTCATTGAGGTGTTTTACTTCTCGATTGAAAGAATCATGTTGCCTTTCTTGAGACAAAGTGTTGTCTTCCTTGATTTGCTTACTGGAGTAAACTCTGGAGAAAACTCTCACACCATTTCAACCAAGATGGCCGATTTAGCTGACAATATAGAGGACCAAGACTATGTGGATTGTCTGGGTGCCCTCACAGCTGCGCTCGGGATTCACTCATATGATGAGTTGATCCTTGAGATAGCTCAAGACGACAAGTCGGCACCAAGCTTGTCGCAGAATGTGTACGACTTTGTTCTCTCAACAAGAATCCCTAAGAACAGTGTCTCCGTTACTGGTATCATGTCGCTAGACTATCCTGGAGTTGTAAAGCTCGTTGATCTTCCTCAAGATTACAACTCATGTGTTATTGATATAGTGACCTCTGCTGGGGGGACAATGATCACTCTAGTCTGCTTACACTGTGGTATAAAGGTCGGTACCAAAAGACTCTTGCAGCACATGACCACTTGCTCCAGCCACACAGGAATATTCTATATCCCTCACCAGAACGACTTGAAGATATGTATATACATTGGGCACACTCCAATATACCTTGCGTTGCCAGCTCCATATCTCACTCTGCACGGCGAATACAAGAGAGGAAATACTGATGGTAAGGCATCCTTATATGACGTGAGGTATAGATTTTTGAACCAACTCTGGTTGAACGAGAACTTGAATGGATATGTCACCAGAAATCTTTTTGGAATGCCATTAGATTTGCCAAATGATTGGGAAACAGGAGAGGAAGATGACTAGTCTTCCTTCCCCTACGGATTTATATAGATTTTAATATTTGTTTTAATTAAAAGTTAAAAATACAATTAGGGTTATAACGTCTCCCATCCCCCCACGTCCATCGTGCTATCCAAATTCCTTACGATAATATTCGCAACATTATGCTGGAGCCACACGTTCCGAATGAAGTCGTCGTACCTTGATCTCATCAATGAAATAGGCTTCATTCTTTTTGCTTCCGTAGGCACCTCCCCATGCTGATCCAAGTAAGGTGCACTATGGAATGTACCACCGTTCTTGTGTAGTAACAACAACGTGCGGTCCTTGGGTAATAAGAATATACCAACTTCGTTTGGACACTCCTTCAAAAAGTGTGTGGTACATTGCCCTTCCTTGCTACCAATTGAAGCTTTCTGAGTGTCCACAACAACACCACAAAATAAACACACTGCTGGGTCTTCGATGGTCATGTGTGGATTTCCAAACCTCTCTGAATAGTAGTAGTCACTGAAAAAGTTGTCCAACCTGTCGGGGAGATCAATCAACTTCACAATTCCAGGGTACTCCATGGTTTTGCTGGTCTCTAAGCTATCCCAGTTGAACTTGGCATGGCGCAAAGAATTGATGAATGAACTGAAAATTCCAGACTCAAATTCAAGAACATTTGGTTCATTGGAAACTAATCCACACAATATATCATTAATTGTTGGGATATTTAAGAAGCTGCATAATCTGTCAGCCTCCAAAGGTAATTGTGAGTCTATGTCGATATTATCAAGTGACGCACACTGAACAAAGGCGAAAATGGCTGCACGTCTCAAGAAAACTGTAGTAGCTTTCACCAACATAGAGTAAATAACTTTTCCAAAATTGGGCTTGTTGTAAAGTCCAAGGTCCAATTCTTCCTCGTTCATAAAGAACTTTGAGAAAACTTGACGGGCAGCCTCTGCTGACGCACACTCGGTTCCAGGGATCACTGGCACATCCAAAATTGTGAAATCACAATTTTGATAAAACTTGTGGCTCTTCATTTCCTTTGACAACGTTGCCAACACTTGTAACATCAGGCAAAAGTAACAAACTCTCAAAATTGCATTAAACAGGAAGCCATTTGATTTCACTGGAACAATATTGACAAGTAACTCAAAAAAGTCAGCTTCCAATATAGTTGTGTTTATAACGTCAGGGGCCAAAGAGAATATGTTTGCCATGACCTTGGCGTATGCATCGTCCTTAGGATTCATAGCATGTATCCAGTTTTTCACTTTCATCAACACACTGGTGTTTCTAAACTCGTTCAACGTTCTCAAGTTAATCAAAGAGTTGTTTGAAAGTTGGCTTATAACCAAGCCTGTGCCAGACTGCGTTCCTCTCAAGTGAATTTCTGAGGACTTGATCGTGTTGACCACAATGAATGTGGAGTCGGCCTTAAAAACTTGTGGGAAAGAAAGAAACGATGAAATTTGGAACATGTTGCTGAGCAAGAGTCTAAAACTCTTTTGATCTGTTCCACCATTTCCATTCGACTTTTCTGGATTCTCCAAAATCATATCTTTTGCCGGACCATTTAAAACCACAAACTCTTCGATGTCATGATCAGACACGTTAACAAAATTTCTGTACCAAGTGCTGCTTTGAAGCAACCCTTTATTTAAGCTGGCGAACGGATTATTGAAACTTGGTTCCAAAAATGACTTCAAGCTCCTATTGTTATTTGACCACAAGATTGGGATAAACATATTGTTAATAGCCTTACAAAGTGGACAAAGAAATTCCTTGTGTTCTGAGTTCTCAGGGTAGTTTCTCGTGATTTGCGTCAGCTTGTTTCTGTTGTTGTTTAAGAAGTTGATGTAGCACTGGAAGTGCATACCATGACCACAACTCAGGGAAACTAATTTGCTAGAGACTTCTTTGGGGTTGGAAAATCCTGGGCCAATGACATTTGCTTCCCTAACCTTTTCGAAATACGCTTTCCACTTTTCAGTTTTGTCGTCCTCAGACTCAACGTCAGTGTCCAAGTTCGCATTATCTGAGAATGACTTGAGAAACCAATACTTATCATCGAATGGCACATTTCTGAACTCGGAGGACTTGCTGAAATGTGTTATAATACCAAATGGCCCAGCATTTTCAGATGCATTCTGGCATAAAATACAGTGTGGCTCGGGGAATAACCACCCTTGTTGTTCTTCGTTATCAGACGGTTCCATATCAACATCTTCACTGGTTGGAGCTTCATCAAAACTATTCAATTTGAGGAACAGGGACTGCTGTTTCTTAAATTTGCGCATGAGCTTGGCCTTACGGTCCTGGGCCATCTTCTTCTTCAATTCCGATTCATTTGTAATCATATTGACATCCAGCTCTATCACGCTCAAATCAAAATCAGGAATTTGGTCTGAAAGAATCTTGCCTAGATTCTTATATTTATTTTCAAATATCCTGTAGATAGCTCTGATTTTGGTGTGGTAAGATTTGAAAACGTCATCCACCAAGAACCCGTAGAGTACTGTCGCGATAGACACACCAAAAGAGTCAGAGATATTCACAAACCTGTCATAGAAAGTACCGTACTGATCAATGTCAACATTTTGTTCGTATGAACAAATGTGAATCAAGTGCAATGCTGTCTCTAAAAGCGATTCAGCTTTGTCGATCCCTTCATTCTTGATGTAATTGAGAGTTCTTATTAAAAACTCAGAAAAGTATGTCAGTGTGGAAAAGTTGCCAATAAACTTGTAGATTCCTAGCTTCTCTGGATCTCTGAGCTTTGGGTTGATGACAATATCAGCAATTGGTTTTCCTGTGGCTTTATGAATGCGTTCCTTCATGAACTTTATGGCATCGTCTTTGGTGTTTGTTGTGTAACTAAAGTAGTAAGGGTTGACTTCTGTGATGTATTCTTCTTTCAACTTGTACACTCCTGTTTCCTTCAGTGACTTTGGAGGTGTAAAGTCTGTCATTTCCTTCAATATCAAATCGAACTTCTTCTCCAACAAAATATGGTCCGGGATCTGAGCGCAGAAGGTTGTATAGGTCATTGGACCAAAACACAAGTTGTGCAAAATTTCATTTTTGATTCTTGTTTCTTTGGTTGTGTCAACGTCGAGCGATCTCAAGCTCAAATCTTCAGTTAAAACATGAATGAAAAAGTTCATACATTCCTCCAACATGTATGGAAGCGTTTTCAGGTCATAAGCAATCTTGTTTTCATCAGGCGTAGAATGACCGTCTTCAATTGTGTGAGGTGCAGATTCAACATTGTCCACGATCCAGCCATTCATAAAGAGCCATCTGCTGAAAATAAGAAAACACACAAGGTTCGGGCTGTTGGACACGATCAACACTTGAGTCAAAAACAAGTCACGCATGTACCCACTCTCTCTCAAAAACGTGTTTCTGTAAAACTGCAATTGGTACCTCACACTGTAACCGTTTCTGACCCAAAACCCTGATTTGATTTGTGACATCAACACTATGGTTCTGATGGGGTAATCGAATATTGACGTTAATGGGTTTGGTATTTCCAATCTTCTGATCATCCCAGTCTCTAGGGTGGCTGTATCAAGAACTTCTTTGATTTCAACTGCAGAACGAAAACCAGACAACTCGATAAGCCAGCACAAGAATGAGTGAATTGGGTGCAAAAAACTAACCTTTTCTTCGTCTATTGAGAAATGTTGGATAATATTTCCTCCAATCAACTCTTTGGATATTTTCTTCGTTGGCGAGAGATTGATGTCAATGAGATCATCAATTAAACCAGGGTAGTCGTTTTCTTCCAACCTGTACAAAAACTTGATCACATACGAGATAGCATTCGTGGCAAAAGACTTCTTATACCTGTAGAGCTCGTCGGCGTTCACAATCTGGCCGTGCTCATCTGTGATAGCTTTGCCCTTGGTGAGGCTGTTCAAAGACTGCGCAATGAATTCAGCAAACTGGTAGATAACCATGATCGATTGGAAAAAGGCGGTATAGTCTGGAGATTCGTATTCAACGTGATTGTTCTTTTCTCTTTTCATTACTGGTTTGCCCTGAAACAAAGCTAAAATATCGCACGCCATTGGGATAATGTTGGTCGTGAGAATGGTTTCTGGATCAGTACTTCTGCTTAAGATATACCCAATGTCAAAGAAGATTTGACTCCATCTTCTATTCTTCAAACTGTTTACGGAGATTTCGTTTGATACTTCAACATTCTCAGGCGATTTGATTTCGCCGACAGTTAAGAAACCATATATCAGCGCAAAGATACGTGACAAGTCACCATGCTGGAGAATTTTCGTTGAGTTAGATGGACATGTAAACAACTGTGTTGAAAGCGTGCACATGATATTCCATTCTGCCTCTCTATCCAATGTCAAAAACATATCTGCTATTGTGGGGTAGATGTCAACGTACTGATTGGAGATGATCTCTTTGTAGCGCAAGTTAGTGATCAAAGAAGTTGAGAACATATCATGCAACAAAATCCTGATGGATTTCCAAAACCGAATGTCCAAATAAATGAAGTATTGTAATCTAGATCCCAAATGCGACGAGTGGAGGTCATATTCTTCTTCGGACAAGTTATAGTTGCAACTCTTGCACAACTCTTCGGACAAATTCCACTTAGATGGTTTGAAGTACCAGTGCGCCTGGGAATTACGTTCAAGGGAAGATGAAGGTATTTTTGGAATTTTCAAATTGTCCAACTTGCCCACCTTGTAGTCTGTTTTTGCTTCTTCTTGTTTCTCGAGCCCTACGCTCCACTTGCCACAAAATGCCTGGCAGTATATGTTTTTGGTGTGCAAGTTGATTTTGAATAACTCACTTTCAGTGACATCTGCAAACCACGTTAACAATTCGTCACACATGTCTTCACGGAACAAATCACGGTTATTTCTAACGCATGTTGCCAACCCGGTTGCTCCTAATATGCTCTGGCGTTCGATTAACGTTTCCAAGCTTGACGACGTGATCACCTTGGCTTTACCGTAGTTTTGCACTTTGTTTGTGACCATGGTTGCAAACTGCTTCACTTTCCGGCTTGCAAGGTGGATGCGTTGCACAGCGTCTCTGTACTGTCGTATCTGATCGTTGTACACTATAAGCGAGAACTTGGGACTAGGGGGGTCGTAGAAGAAGCTTTTATCGTCACTAAACTCGGCAACCTTGTACTTGTAGGCCGACAAGGAGCTTGCTTCGGTATTTCTTCTGATTTTCTCGATTTGCGCATTCTTGTCTTCAACCGGATCGTCAAACTGCATGTCTGACAATGCCATCACATCGATAACAAAGTCCAATGCCGTTTCAAAGGTTTGCAAGAGCGACATTGCAAAGTCCTCGGGCAATTGCTCGTCGGTGGAGATTTTACGCACCGTTCTCGAGGTGGAGATAGTCAACTGGCTCTGCTTTTCATTGTATCGCCTACATTTGAACTCCTTGACCCAGGCTTCCGGGTCGCCACAGTCGCAGACACCTCCATTTTCTCGCTGGCAAACGGTGATGTTTACTCTGTGGTTCTTGTGGTGGTCAGGGTGGTAGCACTGCAGACACATGGCACAGGTCTCGTCAAACCCACAGGTCAAGCATCTGTATATAGGCTCACCCTTGCGGAAAATACGCGCACAGGGCATTTCTGAGTGTGAACTGGCATGGTGGTGGGTCACTGAACTGTCGCACTTCAAATGTAGCTTGAGATAGTTGGAGAGTTTCCAGTGGTAGCCACTTTCGATCTTGTTTGCGATCAGCTCGACCGACATCTGAGACGAATAAGGGTGAATCGGATGCTCCTCGAGCGGTTTTTCCTCTTTTTCATTTGCAGGGAATGCACTGGGGAAGAACCAGTCCAAGTAGTTTCCATTGCCTGTTGCCGCGAGAAAGAGCGCTTTGCGTAAGTGCTGACGGCTTTCGTTGTTGAATTGGAAGTTGGAGTCAAGGGCAAACAGGTACAAGAACCTCCTGAGATTCAAAGTGGTCTCAAGCGAAGGACAATCCATACTTAAAGTCGCCACTTGATTACAAAAAAAAGTTCTGGTTGATTTGATATTTGGTGATTTTATGGCTGAGGAGCGAGAGTTGGTTGAGGAATGAATGAGGTCAGTGAGTTCATTCACGGACTGACTTTTTGGTTCTCTCTATGTTGAGACTCCATTCTCTATTTCTCCATCAAGTTGTATTGCATAGGCTTTCTATTAAACTTTGGGTGCAACTTTTATAGCTTACGCATACAAAGGAACACCAGAGGAACACCACCGTTGATTCCTCAAGTCGATTAAACAGAAGACACTCTGATAACGTACAATCCTAACTCTTATCGGATTTCTCTCTTCAATCCTCCTCCCATTCAAATTGCACTCTACAATTCATCGTGCAGTTCCAAATTTCTCAAACCAAATTTCAAGACATCAACATGGCCAACGAAATCATCTACTACGCACAGAATATAGAGGCCAACAAGCAGAAGTTGCAGCATGTGCGTGACATATCCTGTCTTGCGTTGGGAATTGGTGCTGGTATATTGACGTTGGAGTCCTTCTACGGGTTTGGGTTCTACTTTGTGGGGATCACGTCAACCAACATGTTATTCTGGCAGTTGTGTTGTGGGGGTAACCCTAAGCAGTACTTCACCAATCCTTTGCAGGAGGTGTTTGTGAATGGGGTGGTGACTGATATACCTGGGTTTGTGATGATGTGGTGTTTGGTGTTTGCTTTGGTGAAGCTGAAATCTTAAGTGCCACGATGTGCACGAGTGCACAAGTGCACAAGTGCACGAGTGAACGAGTGAACGAAGTGAATGAAGTGCACGAGTGAACGAGTGAACGAAGTGAATGAAGTGCACTTTGTTACCAGAAGAATCCTACCGTGGAGAGTACCGTGGAGTCGGAGAGTAAATGGAATGCTAGGCTCTGAGTTTGGTTACTGGCAAGATTGAACAACCGTATTTCAAGCCAACAAATAAGACATCCATGCCAACCTAATTGAGATAACAAATAAATGGAACTTAATGTGTATTACTGTAGACAATTGTCGTAGTCTATCAGATACTTGTCTTGTACTTTTAGTCATGCACCCTACATTTTCCATCACTAATGTGATCATCAAACACGTATGACTTATACCTAGGCAGGTTGACCAACAAGTTGACTCATGAAATCTCCCAGTCAACGCTACAACCAAGTTTCAGTGACGTCAAACAATTGACATCATCGAGTGAAGATATAAATACTCTTTATCCAGCCCTACGTCAGCATTTCACTACGACCCACGCTAATTTTTCGGGCTGAGCATTCATCACCACTGTTTTTTCCCCGAACCTCAGCAGGGGCCGCATTTTTTGTCACTAAACTCACTCACTAGCGATCAAGTCTCGGATTCCAGTGAACTTCAACAATCAAATACGATTTTCCAAAATCGACCGCAGCAACTACATAATTACGCTCCAAGCAGACCCCATTACCAATGGAAAAAATCGACTTATCCACTAACTCTAGGAAGATACAAGACTCCTACGACAAGATTGTCCGTGGCGATTCGTCCACCAACTACGTCGTCTATTCTGTAGACAAGAACGCCACGCTTGATGTGACGGCGACGGGCAATGGTGATTTGGACGAGTTCGTCGAGCATTTCACCGACGGCCATGTTCAATTCGGGTTGGCTCGTGTGTCTGTGCCTGGATCCGATGTTTTCAAGAACTTGTTGTTGGGTTGGTGTCCTGACAATTCGCCATCCAAGTTGAGATTGTCCTTCGCATCCAACTTTGCTGATGTGTCCAAGGTCTTGAGTGGGTACCATGTGCAAATCACTGCAAGAGACCAGGACGACTTGGATGTCGACGAGTTCTTGCACAGAATTGGCGCTGCCGCAGGTGCTCGCTACTCGATCCAGTCTGCAAAGTCCGCCAAGCCTTCGGCCACAGCTCCCAAGCCAACCATTGTGAAGCCAATTGTCGCCAAACCAACTAACAAGCCATCCTACGTGCCATCCTCTACTGGAAAGCCTATTTCCCAGGGATCTGTGATCACCCCAAAGCCCGTCTTGCCCACCCCAGTCAAGCCTCTCCCTAAAAAGGCTTCGAACAACGACGAATGGGGCGGAGAAGAAGAAATCGAAGAGAGAGACTTCACCAAGAAGCCTTTGGAAGACGTTCCTTCTGCCTACAAACCCACCAAGGTCAACATCGCCGAATTAAGAAAACAAAAGTCCGACACCATCTCGCTGACCCCCGTAAAGAAGGTCGACCAAGCCAAGGATGAGGAACCTGAAGCCCAGTCGTTGAATGACAGAATGAAGGCATACAAGTCCAACGAGCCTTCTTCGGACGGAAGATTGACTTCCTTGCCAAAACACAAGGTCGACCATTCGGTTGCCTCGCGTTTCAAGCCAGCCGTCTCGACTCCCTCGGGATCAGCCCCATCTTTCGGAGCAAAGCCCAAGTTCGGAGCAAAGCCAACCCTTGAAGGCAAGGAAAAGGTTGTCGGTGGCTTGCTGAGAAACTTTGCTGCTCAGGACGGGAAGACCCCTGCCCAGATTTGGGCTGAAAAGAGAGGACAGTACAAGGTTGTGAAGGAAGGCGAAGAACCTGAAGCTGTTTCTGAAAAGTTGGCAAGCACAACTTTGGATGAGCCAGAGGAAGAAGTTGAGGAGGATGAGGAGCCAGCCCCACCTGCGCCAGTGTTGCCTACACGTGGCTTACCTCCTGCACCAGCCAAAAAGGAAGAACCTCCTGCTCCGGTTTTGCCTACGCGTAGCTTGCCTCCAGTCAAGAAGGAAGAACCTGAACCTGTTGAGGAAGAAGAGCCACCTGCTCCAGTCTTGCCTGTGCGTAGCTTACCTCCTGCTCCTGCCAAACAAGAGGAACCACCAGCCCCAGTCTTGCCAGCGCGCTCCTTGCCTCCTGTGAAGAAGGAGGAACCAGAAGAAGAGGAAGAAGTTGCTCCATCCTTGCCATCAAGAGGGGAATCCAAGAAAGCAAACACGGCTGTTGCTCAGTATGACTATGAAAAGGACGAAGATAACGAGATAGGTTTTGACGAAGGTGACATTATTATTGAAATAGACTTTGTCGATGAAGAGTGGTGGTCTGGTAAGCATGAGAAGACTGGTGAGGTTGGTTTGTTCCCAGCTGCTTACGTCGAGTTGAAGGAGGGAGTAAGTGAAGCTGCTACCCCTGCTGCTACTCCTGCTGCCGCCCCTGCTGCCGCCCCTGCTGCCTCTGCTACTCCTGCTGCTGCAAAGCCAGCTGCTCCAGCAGCCTCTGGTCCAACTGCCACTGCAGAATACGACTACGAAAAGGACGAAGACAACGAAATCGAATTTGCTGAAGGTGACTTGATCATTGACATTGAGTTTGTTGACGACGACTGGTGGTCTGGTACTCACAAGGCATCTGGTGAAACCGGATTGTTCCCTGCTAACTACGTTAAATTAAACGAGTAGTTCTTGAAGAGTGTTTATATATTTAAATATTCTATCTACATCCAAAATCTGTTTTATACACTCTGAAGAATCTATTTCATGAGCGTTTTCCGATGACACACACATTCTTCACGGTTTCTTAGCTAAGAATTTTGTGAGGGGTTGCACTGATGAGTAGAATCATGGCTTTTGAATACAATCATTGATGATCTTTTCGGAACAAGCTAAATCTACTTTTCTTCTCGGTGTGGCTACTATTTTGTTGGGTTCGATTTCTTGAATCTCAGCATTTGATAACGTCATATTCTTCCTTCGTTCCAGAACCCGCTAGAGTTGCTCACATTTTCCAACGCCTGGTGATTCTGCTGCCAACCATTCCACACTGAGAATCCTTAGGATGCTGAGATTTAGGATCTTCAAATCGATAGAAGGAGAGTAGAACTGGATGAGTTGCAGATTCATACTTTGCGATGATTATACATTTCATATGTGTCGAGATGATCAGATCCTTGAAAGGGCAAAACTAGGACAATGAATTCGTTTTTGGAGTGAGCTTTTAGTGAAATGATTCAGCCAACTCTCACTCGTAGTCAACTCTCACTCGTAGTCAACTCTCAGGTGCGAATCTCTTTTAGTAGGCTTGCAATTTTCAAACAATAACCTTCAGAAAATAGACCATAGTGTTAATAGGAAGCAAAAGCTTGCATTTTGTAAGTCTACTGTCATAGAATGTGCCCCATATGCACAGAAGCAGCTGGCAATCCTCGCTACTGCACCAATCATATGTTGAGGCCAGCTGCATTTTGCAACCAATTTTGGCTGCGAAAATTATGTAACCAGCCCTTTTATGTCACCTGAAACGGTTGGGTCTCAACATAGAAGCATATTTGACGGTCGAATTCAAGCGCAGAGAGCTGGTCTTCAAAATTCTTTCAGGTCTAGTACTGATTTTATATTTCACAGGCTCTAAACTTGACTAGCAGCTGTTTGAAGCGAATGAAACCAGAAGTTTCAGATGTGATACAACTGGACTCAGTAGATTGGTACAGCTGTAGCATTCCGTTTATAACTGCAAATAGTGTGACGACATTGTTTTCTTAATGTTGAATTTGAGGGACAGCAGCCTACATCCTCTATGAACTTGGTTTGGGGTAAGACCACAAGGGGAAAAGCTTGCATTTGTCTTGCTGTTCGACAATCATTCAACGCACTCTTGGGTTGGCTTCAACCCAATATAAACAACTCGAACATTCTCTGCGGTGTATTTGATGAAGGTGGAACATGAAGAGTAGCTCTTCTCCCTCAATCACTCTTGTATAAAGAATAGAGTATTTGTCTGTCAATCTTGACTCAACCGTAGCTGAAAGAATATGTTAATGCTGGCTCTATCTCTCGTTAGAAATTCCAATCAAGTGCCTAGACGAACACCAGGATATTCAGCTGTTAGGTTTCGACGACCATTGAACCCCTATTCTCGAACCAAGAATTGTTGGTTCTCTCAGATCGGGCGAAGTTGTGTTGAACACGTTGAACGGCTTTCCAAATTGCAGCTCTGCTGAACGCTTGCTGAACGCTTCTTACTGAAGCCACCAATACAGCAAATGATAGACTTTATAGATTGCAGTACTATTATTCTTCGTCCACAAGATTCAATCGAAATTCTTCTGAATAGCCTTTGAGTTTTTTTTGCAGCAACCAACTCCAAGAGTCATAATGGATCGAGGGATGAGCCGTTCGCAAGGCTTTAATATGCCCAAACTAAACTTCGGATTCCTAAGAAATTCGCTTTAGAAACTCAGAGGTATTACATAAAACTATATTAAATTCTAGCCAGAACGTGTGTATTTGTGCTTCGCTAGTTTTGTTCTGACTCTTCACTTCAAACGTCTAAGAAGACCAGACCTTTCATTAGCATGAGCATCGTTGCGCCCAGTATACACCCACAGCGCAATTAGTAATGAAGTCGGTACGTGAGTAATCTGGAGGAGCGTTCTGGGTGCGTATTAGTTATTCAAATGCTACAAAGATTAAATCCGCTCATTTCCCGTACACAAAACGCAGGCTAGAACCTTCACTTCTGTACCCCTCTAAAAGACTCAAAATCCTGAATAGTAAAATAGGCCAAGTGACTCACGGTGGCAAGCCGTGAAACCACAGGAAGATGATTTCGGGCAGACAGCTCCTAGCTGAGCTTATTGGTCCATTGACAAGCAGTGCATGAAACACCTAGGAGCTGATCTAGTTGATCGCGATCGTCCGGTGTTACTTTGAGCCTTGCCATGTTTTGCAGTATTCAACTGAACGTTTGCCACTTGCAAACGGCTGATCCTCTTTTTTAACAGAAAAGGTGTGCGTAGATTCTGAATATGAGCTGGAAAACTATAAAAGGGCGACCAAATCAGCTTAAATCTGTATCAAGACAATTACAAGTACAATCACTTCAGTACAATTACAATTACAATGCTGTCCAACCAATTGAAGAAAACCGACTCTGCGAACTCAGGAACTTTCTCCGTAAAGACTGGTTCAACAATAATGTCGAAAGTTAGTGCTGCTCTCAAGAAGACGTCTTCCAAAGAAGTGCTGAATAAGTCCAAACTGCCTAAGAAAGAACCGGTTAAGACATACCAATCTGCTGCTGCATACTTGTCATTGAAGTAGTCAATGTATTGGAAACGATCTTTTCATCTAACTTTCTGGTAAATGTTAGTACTTAATACACTTTTAATAATTTCATATTGTAGATTTCGATCAGTTCATCTGAGAGGTGTTTATCCTTGCTAATTCTCATTACAAGTGTATGAGTCTTAGAGTATGAGTAATCATAATTGTGAACTTGATTAAGTTACGAATTACACTCCATGCATTAAGATAATTGTCAGCCTTGCACTGATGAAGCTTAAATGCAGTGCTTTTTATCGGTCTCTACTATTCAACTTTTAAGTCTCCACCTCCTCGTTTTAGGTTGTAAGTACCCAATTGAAGTTATGACGCTCTTATTGTTGGGGGGTAGAATATTTTCAGGTATCGACTCTTGAACCGGGCAATTGTTTGCTGCAGCAGGCCAAATCCGTTGAACTAGTGAGAAATACGCGCAAAGTGTTTGGGAGTCAGTGAACTGGTACTTCTCAATACCATTTCGCAGCCAAGTAACATTAGAATTATCCTTACTGTGTACTGTGCATTGTAAAGATTAAGCAGCTCAGAACTACCCAACGTTAGCATGCCACCCTCTGTTTGAACTTTACAGAATTTCCATGCCCCTGGGAGGTTTTGTGCCCATTGAAAAGTTATGCTGATATCCTCTTGAGCCGTTCTCGCAATAGTCATTTGTATACTAAATTGCAACGACAACAAGGAGGTGGAGCATGGCATTATTTGTGTGAATATATATCACACATGGTGCTGTGGCTGTACAAAGAATGAACTATACCAAGGGTACCGTTCGTACCCTGTACCTTTAGTTTTCGGACTTCTGATTAAGCTCAAGCCCGCTAGTGTTATAGACTTACTAAGCCAAGACTGGTAACAATTCTTTTGAATGCTGTAATTGTCCAGGGGATGCTTTAGCTATAACAGGAAAACTTAGAGATTGCTTCATTAGAAAGCTCGTACTATTTCAACCAATTCTTGCAGTTCAAAAGAGTCCCTTGAAATCTCAAACTACTTCGACAAGAGAACTGATTACATCTGATACAAAAGCTGCTTGAGTGGAACAGTCATGCGCTCAAGTGAGGACGTTATTTTTTCACTAACTCAAATGTATTAAGTTATGCAAATTTACAGATTTTTTGAAATTAGAAGGAGGAAATCCATTCACGGACGAGCAAACCTCCAAAGAAGTACTACCCACTGAAACCCCCAAGTGAAATAATGAATGATAATAAAATCGTTAAGTGAGAACAAAAACCCCAGACTAATTCTTGTGAAGAAAGCGCAAGAGGATTGCCCTCTTGCATTTTCTTTCGTCGAAGAGAAATCAACTTCAACAAAACTCCAAGGAATTTGTTCAATTTTACAAGGTAGTTCAACGTTTGAAGTTGAGGGTTAGTGAATGTGAACAGGTCTTCTTCAAATTCAATTTTTATTTTAAATTCACTTTCTTTAACCAAATTATAGCAACTTCTTCTCGTGATTCTTTCAGAAATCGTCCGCGATAGTTTAGTGGCTAGAATCACCGCTTGTCGCGCGGTGGACCGGGGTTCAATTCCCCGTCGCGGAGCTTCTTTTTGCATTCAGAGCAACCTGGTGCCTTTGTTCTTGCTCTTAATCTGTTTTTTTCAGTTCAAATTTAATTCGTCATCGAATTTTTCGCGAAATTTTTATTGCGTTCTCAAAAGGAAGATTCGGATCACGTGCCGAACAATTGTTCAACCTGTTTCTCGCCTTGTCCCAACTGTCTACATCCATTGGCGAAGACCACTGCTTTAAAATGTACTTCCAATTCACACTACCTCCTCATCCATCATTGTTAATTTGGTTGCAAATTGTCGCATAGATATATCTTATTTTGGCACCAATGCTGAATCCTCAGCAGCTCACCGTACACTCAATAATTCCTTTCCAATCTATTATGCTGACTTCGCTTCATTTCACATTAAGTATTTGCAGTCTATCGATCTTTGCATATTTATGGCTGCAAACTTATTACAGGTTACACGGTGTAAAGGTGACTTGTACGAATTTGTAAACAAACGCGGTAGATCGGAGTTCGATTTCCGATCTTCTTTTTCATTTTGGCATGAATGACCTGTTGCAACAGCAGGAGTTGCTTGTCTGTTAATAGCAACTGCCACTGTTAAAGCTGCAGCTAGTCAAATTGCAATCTTTTGCCATTTTTAAAAATTTGCACCCAAAAATTACTCAAAATCTATAGTTCATTTCTAGTAAACATTATCTATACTTCATGATTTCAAGAAAGTGGTAACAGCTTCTCCCCATTCTCCTTTCTTCTTGTAGAATGCAATTTCTTCAGGCAACGACTCGATTCCACGTACCAATTCATCTGCATTTCCCTCGTCTTTCACCTCTTTAACTGGAGTCAAGTAGGTACGCACGGTCATTAAGTTGGCACCTGTTTTTGGGAGCCTTAAAAAGCACTGCCTCTCAACTCTCAAGAAGCACCCTTTTTCAAAATCTATATCTTCGGTTCTCAACTGTTTAACAACATCACCCTCACGGTTATGGTTTGATTGAGTGTACATGTTGTCGTGAGTCTGAATGGACCAATTCGAACGGATCCACAAGTCTTTTGGGTTCAACTTGTTAAAGAAGTTTGCCATGGGGCTTTTCAAGCGAGGTTTGTACTGTGGTACAGGAACGTGGATCTGAGAAATAGTTTTATTCAAATTGAGACTAGGGTCAAATCCGGCTGGAAATCCAGTGATGCTTGCTCGGAGAACGTATTCATCAGATCCGTCATCCTGTAGCAAAAGCAAAAAGTCTTCCTCGATGAACGTCACGACAAAGCCTAAAATCTCCCTTGCGGTGTGCGATCCGGCATGCCTTGGAAATTTCTCTCCGGTAATCAAGTTATGGACCACCCCCAGCTTGACTTTGAAGTACTTGGGAAAACGAGCAACATAATAGCCAGTCATTGTGTCGTACATTTCTTTCAAAGCAGCGTGCACTCTGGGATGGGACTCATCCACCAACAACGTTTTCTCTGGGATCTTCAGGGTGATTTCCTTACGCAACTCAATGTTCTTCTTGTATGTGTTCTCTATGAGAAGCCAATCGCCAGGCGTAGCAGCTATATTCTTGATGCCCATCTGCACATTGAAGTTCTTTTTGTTAACGAACGGCCTAATCTTCAAAGGGAGCTCCTCTTCCCACTCCCAATCGTTGCCCATCGCATCTATTCTACTTGGGTCCACGACAGACTGCGAAACAGAAGGTTTCCGGAGCCAGTACGCAGCAAGCACAGCAGCTGCAACAAAAAGCACAAAGTACATGACACACCGTTGAAATTTTGACGGGCCCAGCCTCCTTAAATACTACGTTTCCGCGCAAACCCTAAACAGATGCACTGATAAGAATAAAAGGTACAAAGAAAGACAAATTTCGTAACACATAAAATTTTGCAGCCAACCAAATCAAAAGTATGTAAACTGAGACAAGTTGACGTCGCCGCTGGACAACTCTACTTTCTCGACGTTGGGGAAGTTTTTCACCAAGCATCTCAAGGGGTAGCTTCTTTCACCAGTGTAAGATGCTCCGTCATCGATGTACAAGGTGCGGACCCGGCCCAACATAAAGGACATCTTTTTCAAGATGTCGTTGACAATGTTGACAATGCTGACGAACGACACGTTGTTGTCGTTCAAGTAGACGTCCAAGAGGTCGTTCTTTGTGGAGGTGGACACCAGGGAGTCAAAGTAGAAGTATGCATTTTCGACCAAAGGGTGGGCTCTGTGCACGCCCTTCCCCATTTGCGTGAACCCTCCAAGCGCATTGATCAAATCAACCTTGTTCGTGTAGTCAATCAAGCTGGACAAAACCTGTTGAACAAAGTCCAACCCGTCAAAGAACATGAAGATCACCTTACCCTGGAAAGACCTCTTCATCTTGCTCAAGTGCACCACCAACTGATTGAAAGTTGTCAAGTAGGTGATCTGCGAATTGTGCGGAATGTCCTCCTTCAACGACCCCAGCTGCAACTTGCGGTCGATCTCGTCCAACGCACCGTTGGACACTATGATTACGTCATACTCGACGGCGGGGATGCAAGTGAATTTCTGAATCATACTAGCTCTAGGATGGGATAAAAATCCTCGATTTCTATTGGTCTGATAAGTTATCTGAGATTTCCTATTTCTCAGATTGCCTCACGTATATATATACTCCCTTCTCCGCACGCAACAGGGATTTAGTATAAATACCCCATGTTTCTTAAAATTTTTCACGTAAGATTTTTGTTGATTTCGCATTCAATGCGTGCCCGAATTAGTAAGAATATTGCTTTTTCAGTATGTAACAGCGAGCAAACTGTGGGGACAGTGTGGAGAACTTCCTTTAAGGCAGGTAGACACTCTGGAATCACTGGCAGAACACTAGCTGAGTCTTTGTGATGCTGGAGTTTGCAAGGGAAATTCCTTTTCCTGGCTTTTGCTGGGCCGCAGAAGCCTATGGCACCGGGTTACTCCATAGTTTTCTATGGTTTTGGCAAGGCATTGAGAATCTCAACAATGTATTCTGCTTGGCGTAGACGTGGAGGATTTTCAGAAGGGAAGATAGAATACGAAAGTGAGATCAAGAAGGTCAACGACTATGTCTTTTCTACTCTGTCCTTATGTTCCTATCATTACTTTTCTAACATCGAAGTCACATTAACAAAAACCAACAAACTGCAACTATGAGCCTTGTTTGTCTCTCCCTGTAACATCCGGGCTGTAACGGTGCCATCTACCTCTACACAAACGTCTAGATCATTAACTTGTCTATGAAACCTATAAATGGGTCAGATCCTCCGTGAATCTTTCCGAACCTGTTTGTGTGTCGTGCACCAATCCTTCGATGGTTTGATGTGGGGTCTGCTCCGTGTCCAGCCGGTCGTGCTCCTCCTCCGCACTGTTGTACATTGTGTCGCCTTCCTGTGCTGTGTCTGTATCGGAGTCGTCATTGTATAATGGTGGGGTGATGGGTATTATGTTGTGTATGCTGTGTAAGCTGATTCGCTCGTCGTTCGAGCCCACCTCAGAGTATGCGTTGTAGCTGTACTTGTCGAAGCTCGTCTCCGCGGCCTCTTCGCCCTTGCCTGGCTGGTGCACCTCCCAGAAGTCTGGAGGGAAGTCGTTGGCTCGGTCCTCCAAGTCGCCGTCGTCCACCTCCGACCGCTCAAGAAGAATGTCGCTGTTGAATTTGTTGTATGCTGGGGGCAGCGGTCCGTTGCCCTCGAGTGGTGCGTAGCCCCATTTCTTCACGTTGCCTTCAATGAAAACGAACCCGGCTTGGCCCAAGTTGACATGCACCGAGCACAAGTTGTTGGCTCCAATCACGGGGAAAAGCTGAGCCAACCCATGTATAGGCTTGAAGTGCTTGATGTGCCCGCCAATCAGCGATTCGTTCACTTTCTTGCCGTTTCTAGTGAGGAATATGGTTCCGCTTCTTGTACGGTACCCGATTCCTATCACATCGCCTTCGACAAACTTGGGCAAGGGAGTATCATCTTCGCTGAACTTGAGGGGCTGGTTGAATCTACGGTGGCCGGTTGAGTCGTAGCACATGCTGTTCTGGTGACGGCCAGGAAGTCTGAACCAAGGATACGGTTTTGCCCCCAACCCGATGGAAATGGTTGTGTTCGCTGGGTCCAGAAGCGAGTATATCTTAGCTTCAAAGTAGTACACATCATTCTTCATAGGCACCGGTAAGTTGGTGGTTGAACTGCACTCAAACTTCTTGAAGAAGTTGAGCTCGGTTTTGTTGATGATGATCAAGTCGTTGTTGGTCAACATGAGATCCTTCTGGAACTCAAAGGCTGAGACACCCTTCTCCTGGATCAAGAGCTTTTGGGCAGAACTGAGCTCGCCACATTCCGGAGTGTGCTGTTGCAAGTACTCTCGGCTCTGGAAATACAACTCTTGCTCGTCTGAGTTCAACTCCAAGTACACTTGGTTCTCCTCCTGAAGTATAAGTTCGTCATCGCTCGGACGCAGCAATAGCTTGCGTGTGATGTGAAAAACAATCACAAATAACAACCCAAACGTCAACACCGCTATGACTAGCGCAAGTATGAAGATTCTATCCACCAGCATCGTGACTGTTGAAGGTGTTGGTAAAGATAAGGGTGTGTATTATTTGTGTGACTTTGTTTGATCATTTTTGTTTGATGGAAGACCCGCAGTGCAGTAGTCAAGTAGTCAGGTGAACACAAGTCAGGTGACAGGCCACATAGCCTGTATTGTTAACAAGAACGAAACGAGAAGCAAGTGCAAGAGCAAATGGAAGAAACAAGTATGCAGCAAGTGTTGGCCGACCACTATACAGCCAATGCAGCTAACCATTACAAGGAGTCAGATGACATGGAAAATTCAATGAAATTTCATGTACGTAATTAAATTCAAATTTGACACTCGTTGACAACAAGCCAGCATCATTCCTTATGCGGATCTCTATTATTAACACATTCTGGTGGTTTGGTAGTTGACAATTGGAGAGAGAAAATTGTATGGAGATTGTCACCTCACCAGGGCTTGTGTGCACTCCAAGATCATAATTTTCCAGCCGATATTTCCTATTGAGAGAAGAGCACCAGCCATGCTCCAGTATAGTGTGAGAAGCTTATACAAAAGGTGAGCATTATAACGCCTGCTTTGTTTCAACTTTCTGACGACGCGTAACTGTGTACCTGGCGAAGGTTCAAATGGGTGCATCCTGCCACACAAAAGTCTAGGCTCTTTCCTCGTTACGAAAGTTATATATATGCCTACTTCTCGCATTTCTTCGACGGCGTAGAATTACTAAAGATACTGAAGAAGTCCTTTCATTATATGTTTTAGATATCATATCTATAACTCATACTAATACTCGTTCACTCTTCGTTGTGGAAACCATAGATACGCCACCGCCAGCAAACTCATCAGGCTCATTACACTCTTATCACAGCTACAACCAACTAGTTAACTCGGTAAGCTGAACCATGCAGCTCATATCGTTGTTGCTTTTGGCACTCCCAGTTTTTGCAGTCGACTGCAACCCTCTAAAATCAACATGCCCAGCAGATGCTGCGTTGAGTGCCACGTTCAAGGATAACTTCCTGCTGCAATCATCTTACTTCTCAGTCCCAGACAGAGCAGGTTCCGTGACATACGGCCTGGATGGTGTCTCATTAACCATCAACAAGCAGGGTGACAACCCAACGATCCTTTCCAACTTTTACATCATGTTTGGTAAAGTTGAGGTTGTATTGAAAGCAGCAGTAGGCACAGGTATAGTTTCGTCATTCTACTTGCAGTCTGACGACTTAGATGAGATTGACATAGAGTTGTTTGGCGGTGACCCATACGAGTTCGAATCGAACTACTTCTCTAAAGGGGACACGACAGACTACAACAGAGGTGGGTACCACCCCACCTCATCCGATCCTCGCAAAAATTTCCACACATACACTTTAGAATGGACCTCTGACGCATTGACATGGTCGCTTGACGGAGAAGAAGTCAGAAAATTAGATCTGTCCTCCCCTCAAGGCTACCCCCAATCTCCAATGAGAATTTACGCCGGTGCGTGGTCAGGAGGTGACCCAAACAACGCTCCAGGCACCATTAGCTGGGCCGGAGGGTTGACAAACTACTCACAAGCCCCATTCACCATGCAAATCCAGTCTATTATTGTTGCTGACTACTCGAGCGGAAAGTCTTACACTTACACCGACAACTCCGGCTCGTGGACGCTGATTTCCTCTGATGGAGGGAAAGTCCTTGGCAGGCAACAAGAAGCAGACGAGGAATTTGACACTTTGCAAGGTGACGGCTCAAGCACAGCAGCTTCCCAACCTTCTTCCCCCACATCCTCCTACAAACCACAAATCTCGATTGAGTCTATTAAAATTGAAAGCCTTTTGGCTACCGTAGGACCTACTGGGTCCGCAGCCGTCCAAGCAGGAAAAATCTTTTCCAGCACATTCATTGTCACTGAGGAAACAGGTATCGTGGCACCTCCAACAAGCACGGAAGCAACAACAACCACTACAGATAAGTCTAAGAAGGGTTGTTGCGTGCCTACCGATCCTATCACCTACATTCTCACCATAGATGGAGCAACTTTTACGACCTTGTCGACCAGGAACTCTCAGTCTACCATCGCACCAATCATCGTTGGTGCACCCATCTCATCCAATGGCGGAGGGGGAGGTAGTGCAGGAAGCGGCCAATCATACGGCGGGCCCTCCTTCGCCAACCACCCCTTGACAGCCAAAGCTTCCGATTTCTCCTCATTCGATGGATATACAGCCTCCTTCAAGTCTCCAAACGGTGGCGGTTTGAACTCAGTGGATGCCCGTATTTTGAGCGTTATCTCGCTCATGGTGTCGATGATGATGTTGTGAAGCCTTTGGCTCACCCAATTTGCATTTGCTTGCGTTCGCTTGCTTTTTCACTTCTATTTACATATGATTTTATTCGTTATTAAACGTTGTTCATAAGCTACTTGTAAAATCGTGAGGCTGCTTATTTTCTAAAAGCACGAATACCACATAACACAAAACAACATATTTTGGCTGCAAATTACCAAAAAGAAAAAATCAATTCCATATATTATAAACACATTTATAGAGGAACAAGTGTTAAACTGGACTCTTGCGGCTGTCCACTGACTCGACATTTTCAGTAGTGGGCTTGTTTTCAGTGAACAAACCTTCGTCAACCTTTGCAGAGTGGGAGATCTTGTTGATTTCAGATCTGTCGGGGCATAAGACGGCACCTTTTCTGCCAATAAGGTACCATGGAAGGTTGAACACCTCTTCCATGGATTCAAGGGATCTACCAGAAATCTCCTAAAATGTGGGTTAGTAACAGGAACGTGAAGAACAAAACAGTAAAGGATACTCACAGGAATAAAGAACCAACTCCAGAACAATGAAGCGAGACAGACACAGAAGAAGAAGTAAAATGCACCATAGTTTTGCATAGTCAACATCATTTTTGGCACGGCCTTCGAGTTACCATACTGGTTAGCAAAGTGCAAAACCATGATGAGCGATTGACCAAAGGAACGCAAGCCAAGGGGGAAGATTTCAGAACCCAACAAGTACTGAACCGAGTTGAAACCCATAGTCCATCCGACACCGGAAAAGTAGATGGCAGCCATTGCAGCACGCGACGCATGTAACTGCGAGGTTGTCAAGGTGCCCCCGTGAGTAGCCTCAGGAACAAGCTGCAAGAAAATAGCGTAGAACAAAATAGAAACGGCTTGAAGCGTGATACCAATGTAAAGTGCCTTTCTTCTGCCCAAAAAGTCAATCATGAAGAAGGCAGAGAAGTATGCGGAACAGAACTTGACGACACCCAAAATGACCGTCATCTTCATGACTTCAACACCCTTGATACCAGCAAAGGAGAACAAATCGTTGGCGTAAATGGTAACGGCGTTGGCACCACTCCATTGACCTAACAACTGCGAGCCAGCACCAATCACAAAGAAACGGTATCTGACAGACTTGACTGTGATAATGTCTCTAAACTTCTTCCACATTGGGTAGTTGGCATTTGCATTTCTTTCAGCGATAACCTGCTCCTGAACATCAGCAATTTCACTAACAATGTATGGGTGATCCTCTGGCAACTGACGCAACTTGCACAAGTTCTTCAAAGCCTGTTCGTTCTTGTTCACCTTTAACAACCAACGTGGCGATTCGACAGTGAAGAAGGAACCAATCAAGACCAAACCGGCCAAGACAATCTTCATGGAAGTGGGGATGATCCACTGAGTGTTGGAGGAACCAGAAATGTGTTTAGCAGAACCGTAGTTGGCAGCGTACGACGAAAAGATACCAAGATAGACTGCACCACTGAACAAACAACCAAACAAACCACGGTAGGCTGGTGGAGAAACTTCAGACATAAAGGTTGGACCAATGGTAGTTGTTTGACCAATAGCAAAACCTTCAATCAATCTACCGGCATACAACTGACCAACAGACTTGGAGCTGATTTGAATAGCAGCACCAAGAATCCAGATAAGACAAACCTCTTGCAAAGCTCTGACACGACCCAACTTGTCAACAGTGTACATAGCCAATATAGAACCGCCGACGGAACCCAACTGGACCATAGCAGCAATGTTAGATTTCAAGTCTGCAACCTCAGACTTTGACAACTTGGGGTCGTTCAATCCAAACAAATCACGGAAAGACTTTTGGTAAATAGCACCGGAAATACAACCTTCATCGTATCCACGAGCAGCACCAAGGATACCAAAGATAAACACAGTAAAATACAAGGTCTTGTTGTAGATCTCCTGAGGAGAGTGGTCGTCGACAACTCTCCATCTGTACTTCTTCTTAGGAGCTTCTTTGGGTGTAGTAGCCACCACGGCCTCGTGAGAGGACCTCAGTGAGACATCATAGGATACATTGTTTTTCTCAGCCATGTTTGATGAAGAGAAGAGAAACAGAAGAAGGCAACGAAGGTATTTATAAGAACGCGATGCTGTGGGGTAAAGTTGGTACGCAAATCACTTGCGTCGCGATGAATCTTGCTGCAACTCCGGGTCCTCCTCCAGCTGTATGCTTCTGTTGGAGGGGATGGTTCCTTATGGATGCAAAAAAAGACATGCCGTGCCAAGTCAAAACGATCACCCTAGTCTCAATATGCATGCTTTCGGAGTACATAATGGGAAACTGTCGAGTGAAGTCTGCACTGACACCACTTCAAACCCAGAGAAAATGCTTGGTACGTTCCGGGTTAATAGACCTCAAAGCAAGTTTTTTCTTGGTATCAGCAGCTTAAAGTTGGTTCAAGTGTAGCTGGGTGCTCTATGAATCGAGTGGGGTTGTAGTATGTTGAACTTGCTTCGCAATAGTACCAGTCTGAAGGTCTAGTTTTTTTCAGGAAAACCAGAGCTCTATTTCAGATTCCATTCATTTATTGTTGATTCGGGTGGGGTGAAAAGTATGGAACTACGATATTTTCTTTGGACTATTCGTACTTGTTACCGACAAAAGCTCAATGAACAACAAATTGTATCCCAGGTTCTTCTTTGGACTCGATCATGGCAGAACAGCGTCTCATGGATTCTTGAGGCAGTCTAAAGGCTCAGCCAGTTGTCGGTTATTTCAGAATATTTTTTTTGTGTTTGCACGGCTGCAAAATAATTAGAAACACTTGATACCTTTATCCAAACCCTCCAGCCTGGATCGTTTAGAAGGTCTATTGTCAAGTTATAATTCCACAAGTCGACGGCGATTGCCCAAACAATTAGTTATGCCCGTAGTTTTCGCTTTTCTTGACACCGTCTTCAACGGGGTGAGCAACGAGGTCAACAAGACTTGATGCCCATTCCGAAACTGGCAAATCTGTAGATTGAGGGGTTCAAGATCGAGTTGAATTTCTAGGATTTTGATTCCGTTTCTCGTTGGGTTTGGATTGGCCGGTTTCCTATAGAATATCACAAACTCAAGATACATCATTCTACGTCAAACATGGAGAACAGCGAACAGGTGTTGGGATTTCTGGTTGCTTGCTTGACTTGCCAAGGCAGTGGGGTTGGTTTACGGAGTTCCCTAGAGCATAGGGTACCCCGCCACGCAGGAGGGGGGTCCCGGACAAACAGATACAAATTACATTAAATGTTTGACATGATATCGATATTCCCTTGGCACTAGCCATTTTGATGTGGAGATGGACTTCGGGCCCGTATCTCGCAATATGACTACAGTCGAGGCTCGCAAACATGGTGATAATTTACTGAAAACAATCGTAAGACTAGCATTAACAGCACAGGAGTACATAAATACACCCAACATTCTATTGTGCCCCGCTGTTTGTGCTATTGTCCCCACATAAGGTACCACACTGGACACCCGAGGACTCGACTATGTATATTCCTTCATTCTCGCTTTGAGTTATTAAGTCTAGGTCGAGAGCTAAGCACATCTTTAATTATAAATTATGAATAACAGCAACTCTATGGTTTAAGAGACTCTTTCAACTCTTGCGGTGACTACCCCAAGTTGCTGTCGCCTTCCTCCCCACAGACATTAGAGTTTGGTCTTTCAAGCCATTTTTTCACCAATGATTGAAACTTAATTCAAATGATGCATCAAAATGTCCACTTCTTGGCAGTTGGGGAAAGCAATACCAACAGCTCGGTGATATGATAGATTCAACAGCAGCGCAGGTGTCTTAGAGACTAGACTCAACACTATGCTTTGTGTAGCTGCCTTAGTCCTCAAGCGAGAGTAGCTTTCCATCTTTCTACGATCTACGACCTCTGAACCGTATCTGCAACCATAGACACGCCTTATAGTCATCCCCAGATTTCTCTTCATCTAAAACATTAGAATAACGAAATATGTAATACCCAAACACAACTATTGTAATTATATAAAAATATTGCCTCCAGCAAAGGTCTGCAACCTAATAATGAACGTCTTCTTCATATTTGGTTGTTCAACATCACTGCAAGGCAGAGCAGCCATAGTGGTTGAAAATGCGAATTGTAACAAAAAACTGTAATATAAAATGAACCTTGGGTTTGTTTTTTGGTGATTTAAAAAATTTTAAGGTATGATAATGATGATGACAAGGCAGTTCATGGGTATCCGGCCTAGTTAAAGTTACAGTTCAAGTTGTATTTCAAGTTTCCGTCGGAATCCCAGACACCCCAGTGCTTCTCGACGTCGGAGGTACCCGAGGTGTTTGGCTTCCATGCCTCGTCTTCGGCTTCAAAGACGGCGACGTTGACACCCCATGCTCTCATGGCACAGATGGCATCTTGCCAGTAGTTCTTGGCGTTGTCGACACCTGGTTGGGCGGACTCGAAAGGAGTACCTTCGGTGGGCCAGCCGGTCTCACCAACCCAGAACTCAATGTCGGTGCTGCCCTTGGTGGTTTGGATCACCTGCAAGGCTTGCATAATGTCGTCAAAGAAAGAGTACGACGAGTTCTGGGTGGTTTGACCCTGCCAGTACGAGAAGGCGTTGGAGTAGACAAAGTCGGCCTCCTTGATGGCAGGCTGCGAGGCACCGTCAACAAGGACGTTCCAAGAGTCGACGAACCCAACTGGGACACCGCCGTACGATTTACCGTCCTTGTCATTGATGGTCTTCAACAAGTCCTTGATCTCGCCAATCTTCTCGGCCAACTGCGAGGCAGTCAAGTCGTCTCTGTACAAAGCCTCGGAGCCGACGGTGAAGACCTTCACGGTGTCGATAGAGATGGTTGGCAAGTAGGTGGTGAGCGCGTTCTTCTCAGCCTCGAAGTGTGTGTCGTCGGTTGGCCAGATACCAAACATCACCTGGAAGCCGGCGGACTCGGCGGCTGGGCCCAAGATCTGCAAGGTGTTACAGTCGGAGACGGCGTAGGTCTTGACAATCTTGGAGTATCCGCCCAACTTCAGGAAGTCGCCAGAGTACTCGCTGGCGGACTTACAGTTACCTGCATTGTCCTGAACACCCAAGTTGAAGGCAAGCTGAATAGTTAGTATTTGTTTGATGTTGCGCTGCACTTGGTGCAGCCCTGTATCGAGAATCAAGAATCGATTAAGGTAAACATCCCCAACCTCGAATCATATCCTCGATCTTCTCGAGTCCACCGAGGAAATGAGAACGTCTAAGCCCACATCTCGAAATAAATCACACATTACTTACGTCTCCAAGAGCGTGGGTACCCGCAACGAGAGCAGCGATGGCAGTTAAGTACTTGAATTGCATTCTGATAGAAACGAGTGTTGTAAAAGAAAGTGGTGTATAAAAAAAAGACTTGAAGCTATTTATTGGTGAAATTTTGTCACGGCGTCTATTTTTGACTTTGCTTTTTGTTCCCATTTAGGAAACGCTGCGATTTTTCAAGTGAGTGTTTACAAAAGCGATCCTATTTTTGGCAGGAGCTGTTGATCACGTGGGGCGGTCTAGACTTGGGGGTGGAGGTTGGGAGAGAAGGGGAGAGAAGTGGGTTGGTTGGTGGTGAAGAGAGGAGAAACATTAGTGGACGAGTACAGTGAAGTGAGTGGTGTAGAGTATACCTATACTGAGACATACCTGGATCTCGAGTGAAACACTCGACATTCTTGAGATATTGCATATCACTTGGTATTAACGTTGCACAAAGTCGAGCAAGATTCAGGAGAACGAGCGAGGAATGGGGGGATTGTGATGGCAGTGGATACTAGGGAGAAGGTGGTGGAAGAAGTTGGGGGTGAGTGCGAGTGTGTATAAGAGAGGTGGTGGGATGGGTATAAGAGTGAAAGAACGTGAAAGTGTATCTTTTGATGGGATTACCATTTTTATATTGACCAGGCTTAGACTCTTTATATGGAAAAATTGGTTACTTTTCCAGTGCCATTACCCTTTTCACTACGAATCGTCCTAGAAAAGATGGAAATTCTGTCAAGAATAAAGTTTGAGGATTGGTGCATTCGAGTAGATAAGATCAGAAGTGGATGGGTGGTTGAATGTGCGATGTTTTGAATGTGTGGATGTCAGTGGTGAGTTGTAAGTTGGTGAGATCATGATGGTTGTACAGATGTTGTTTCTTCGCCTGTGCTGAGGTATGATTTCTAAAGTATGACTTCTAAAGTGTGGTTCTTACGTAAGCTCTTGTACAGACCTGGGAGCGTATTGTTACGAGAGTGGAATGAACAGTGTTATGATATGTGTTCTGAGATGTACTGATACTTTAGTGTGCATAAAAGTCTTGTACTGTAGTAACGGATTTTATTCTTTGGCAATGACTTGAGTATCGTCAAACATTAACGATAACTTGCCTGAATTAAACTCTCTCATTCTACTGTCAACTACAATTGATTTCTAAAGTCTTAGGTTATCGCTACCTTGTCTGCATATTCTAAAGTCTACACTCTAAAGTCCACTCACTGTGTAGAAACGTTAACATGTCTATACCATTCACATATATACATTATATATTCCCCTACTTCTCTTTATTAAACTGATCTATCACCTTCGTCAACCCAATCAGCATCCCATCCTCAATCCTTATCCCCCCAGGAACATCCAACTTACTATCAAACATCTGGCCGACGTTGTCCACGCCGTCCAAGTTCGCCTTATCCTTCTCAAAACATCTCTCCAAGTCCTTGTAGTTGGCCAAAACAAGAAGCACATTTGTCTGTCGTTCTGTTTTCACCTCAGTCACCTTTGGAATGCTGTTGTAACTCTCGATCTTACCATTGTATCCGAAGTAGTCATCACAGTTGACATATATGCTCTGTGAGTAGCCCTCCTCGGCTATGCTCTCAACATACATATTGCTCAACTTCTTGCACATTCTGATGTAGTAGCCAAACGACAGCTTTCCTCCCATCACTCCGTACGCCTCAGCTGGCGATACTATGCTCTTGTTCTTCAAGTCAACAGTCACACGCGAGTTGATAGGCACCTCTCTTTTGATGTCCAACTCCAATACTTCGGCCTCTCCGATGTTAACGTACTTGGTTACGCCGATTTTGTTCTGGGCCTTGACCTTCTTTTCATGGCCCTTCTTGTGCACCTTGGCAGTTTCCTTGGGAACGGTTATCCCCTCCTTGAAGTCTCTGTGCACATTGTTGTTGTTCATGAACGGGAGTGTACTGATCTTGGGCAATTTGGCTGCGTACTTGAACTTCTTGAGTATGTCTTTCTTGCCCGTCATGTTGAATATAGTCTTTACGAGGTAGGGCGGTGTGATGAAGTACTGGAGAAGCGTAGCTAACAAGAATGCGCATGAATCATCCGACGCCGCATCTGTGGTTTCGGTCTCTTCCTCTATAGGTGCCTTAGCTTCGTTCCCTATGATATCCTCATCTGTGAAATTGAACTTTAATTTCTTGCCCCCAGCAACTGCAACCACCTTCTCGTCCTCTTGGCTGTTCTCTTCGGCCTCTGGAACGTCTAAAATCACAATCTCTGCAATGTTGTATATCGTTCCGATTCTTGCAATCTGATATGCAATGTACGTTGCCTGCTCCAAATTCCGGGCATTCTTGGCCGAAATCGCAGACGATGGAATACAGACCGACACCAGAACTCCTGGCGCGGCTGGCGTCTTGGTTGGTTTCTTTGTTGGCTTGGTTTCTTCAACCACTTCACTCTTTCTCTTCACCATGATGTTCAGAATTTTTCATCTCATCGAAAAATAACGAGTATCAAATACAACGTAACTGGGTATGATATCTAAAGCGTACACTCAAAAAGTACTTACGAAGTCTTATAGTCATGTTCATATAATTACATTAGATTGATAGTATATACATCAACTAGCCCTAACAATTTTTCACTCTATTAAGCTTCTTCTTCTTCTTCCTCTTCCTCCTCATCGTCGTCGTCATCGTCCTGGGCCGCCAACTCAGCGACCTTGGCCTTGGCTCTCTCAATGTTAATTTTGGTTTGCTCATCCTGTTTGGCTTCCAATGCAGTCAAAGTCTCCTTCAAGATGGTGACGGTGTTTGGAACCTCGTCTTCCTTGGTTGGGAATGGGATCGACAAGTCACTTAATGCAACGATGATTTCAGGCTCGACAAGGAATCCCTTGGCCTTGGTCTTCTTGGAAGACTTGCCCTTCTTGCCCTTGGTGCTGGCAAAGAACTCCTCGTCGTTCTTCTTGATGATGACAGCCTCGGAGGGCATTTCGATGGTTCTTCCGGTCTTGGATGCGTTCAAGGCGGTGCCGTTGGCCGCATCGGTGGCAGATGACTTGGCTGGTCTCACGTACGAGCTGTCAAAGTATCCCAACAAGGTGTGGATCGAGTCCAATTCGGCGGTGAAGGCTGGAATGGATGCTTCGGCCAACTGTTGGTCGGCCAATTCCTTTCTTCTCTTTTGCTTTTCCTCGGCTCTTTGGGTCTTTTCCTCCTCCTCCCTCTTCTTCTTTTCTTCAGCCATCGACGACTTGAACTTGTTGAATTGTTCGTCAAAGTCGGCTCTCAACTTGCGGATTTCGTCCCACTTGGCGTCCTTTTCCTTCTTGATGGCGGTTCTCTTGTCCAACAAGTCGCTTCTCTTCTTGGAGATGGACGCGTTGGTCTCGTGCAAGTCGTCCAAGGCCTTCTTCTTGGCATCAAAGTCTGCGTTCAACTCCTTGTTCTGGAATCCGGTCAACTTCTTCTTCAACTCGGCAATCTTGGCCTTGTCCTGGTCAATCAAAACCTGTACCTTTTCTATCTGGCCAAAGTCCTTCTTCAACTTACGCAACGACGACATTTCCTTGACGTATCTTCTTTCGTCGGCCAACTTGAGGGAGCCTGCGCCAACAAGGCCGTCCAAGTAGCTGATTCTCTGGTCAATCTCGCCAACACTCTTGAAGTTGTTCTTGGAAGTTTGGGCCTGGATCTCGGCAATGCGCTTTTTCATCTGAGCATCAACACTCTTGATCTGGTCATTGAGGGTGTTTCTCTCGTTCTTCAAGGTGGACTGTTGGGCAATCAAGGTCTTCAAACCCTTCTGCAATTCGCTTCTCTTGTTGGCAGTCTCGGTCGAAATTTGGGTCTTGTTAATCTGAGCATTGATCTCGTTGTTGGCCAAGTCCAACTTTTGGATCTCGGCTCTCAACGATTCGACTTTGGCCTTCATGGCCTTGTCGTCAGGACGCTTGATGAAACGTCTGGGAGCAGCAGAAGAAGAAGAAGCAGTGGAGGCAGCAGTGGCAGTGGCGGACATGGTATCAAGGTCGGCAGTAGAATAGGGGAAGACAACAGAAAGCAGTTATTTAGCAGGTTATTCGCTATGAATTGTGTGGCAAGATGAAAAAAATGTTGACGCAACTGAAATTTTTTCGAGAAAATTTGTTATGGACACATAAACCAAAAGCGCATACAGTGAGATCCAGAGGAAGCGAGATAAGCCTTGTGCCTGCCCGGTGGGTGGTGTGATGACCCATGCGGTTGACTTTTGGTGTGTCTACGGTTTTTCAGTGGGATCAGTCGTGGCTTGTGGAGATTGTGATGTTCGTCCGGAAAAATGTACGAGCCAAATGTTTGATTCGCCTAAATGGGAAGTACAAAAGTATTGGAGCTGGAGATATGAGGAACGAAGGTTGTGAGGGTGTAGAGGATGGAGTGATGAAAGCTAGAGATCAATTATAGTGGTCAATGGAAAACGTTTTCTTTTTTTACGTAATTAGACACGAAGCTGGGGTGATGGGATATGGTTGTTAGTTCAAGGTCTTGGATTGTAGCGATTATGCACGTGCGTAGCTGTGAAGTTAATTCACGAGTGATGGGAATGAGTATTGGGCGGGGTTGCATTGGGTTTGAAGGGGATTTGAATGGAAGAGGAGATGAGATGAGATGAGATGAGCTGGGTTGGGGTCGAGTTTGGAGGCGAGGCGGAGAGTTGGTGAAGTGGATTGGAATGTATGATTAGAAGTGGAGATAGTTCTAGAGTGCAGAGATTAGTGATGTGGGGAATTTAATGGTAGTCCTGTTAGGAAGAGAATGATGTACTGATTGAGAGATGTGAAGTGGTGGTAGCTTATTTCTCGAGGACATGTTTCTTGCTTATGGTTATTGAGAGATGGTAGCACAAGATTAAAGGTTAGGTAATGGATGGTTATGAATTTGCACCCAAAAATTGAAAAGATAAACCATTTTCCAAATAATTCATGAAAAGTTGAGGAAATAATGGGGAGTTGGAAGTGAGTTGAAGGGGTGAAGAAGTTTGGATCTGAAGCAAGAATTTGAGGATTGCGTAATGGAGATACGGAAGGGAATAGGCAAATAAGAGTGAATTAGATGGCAAGTTGTATGTGTCCAGGTTGAATAGTTCTTGTCTTCTTGAATATGGCCAGACACATGCATTTATTCATGAGCACGTATTGATGTATATTAGATACCTTTCTATGCTCGTTAAGTGCTCTGGTTCTAGCACCAACCTGTATTACTTACAAAGTTGAACAAGAGAGACAGGCCGATGTTTTAGGATATTTCCATCCTACAGAGCCCCGCAATCGTGTGAACGCTTCCATGCACATGGTTAAACATTCCTCATTGCCTTAGTCTTGTGTCTCTTTTACTGGATCAAATCATAACTATCACTTCTACTTTACTTGTCCTACATCTATTTCGCAACTAGTGTCTTCATACGTCATTCACATAAACTCCTGTTCATTCGGTTTACCGGTAGAGTTACTTCAGTAACCTCAAGTATCGATAAGAATACCTACAGCGCAACATAAAGAATACCATCTCTTATTCAAATACTCTGGTACGTTGCTTGCCTGCACATCTGCAACGATTGTCTGCAAATCCTGCATACGTCGATTTTCTATACGAGCTGAAGACCTCAGCATACTCCAAGGTCTCACGTTAGCGCAAGAAGGCGAGGCTGTTCTTGTGTTGAGCACTCACACAAACTCTTAAAGGCTAAATTAACAAACTAACACCCGTTGCAGCTCACATATTTTTTATAAAGTTATCCAATCTGTTGTATGCTTTACATACTCTAAATGATCCTTCTCATTATAGAACTGTCTTGTCAGTATTAATTCCACATCAAGTCTCTTTATACTTGTACCTGTGTCTTGCTCCGCACGCCCTAATCTTCTCTGCTCGAGCTCGCTACGCTCACTCGTTCACTGACTCTCGTCTACATCGCTCGTAAAGATGGAAAAAAATGTACGATAAAAAACACCAACCATGTCTTCCTACGCAGACCTTGTTGCCTCGCTCGACGCCGAGGCGATCTTATCGAAGTGGCCAGATGTTACTCCGTTGAAGGAGATCTCGGGTATTCCCACATCCAACTCTTCTTCGGCTCCTCTGAGTTCTGACTCCAGCCATGAGTTGTTGCAGGGACACGACGAAGAGCAGATCAGGTTGATGGAGGAGTTGTGCATTGTTTTGGACAACGACGACAAGCCTGTTGGTGCAGGTACAAAGAAGTTGTGCCACATCATGGACAACATCGACGGTGGGTTGTTGCACAGAGCTTTTTCGGTCTTTTTATTCAACGATGAGGGCAAGTTGTTGTTGCAGCAGAGAGCCGACGAGAAAATCACATTCCCAGGCATGTGGACCAACACCTGTTGCTCACACCCACTATGTGTGCCTCTGGAGTTGGGTGTTTCCAACAAGGGCGACGTCAACAGCTTGACCAATGCCGTGGCTGGTGCCAAAGTGGCTGCACAGAGAAAGTTGTTGCACGAACTAGGCATCCCATACTCGGACTCACCTTTGGAAAACTTCCAGTATTTGACGAGAATCCACTACAAGTCGCCCAGCGGCACTGCTGACTCCAAGTGGGGCGAGCACGAAATCGACTACATCTTGATCTTGAAATCACCTAACCCTACCATCGAAGCCAGTGCCAACGAGGTAAAGGACCACAAGTTTGTTAGCGAGGCCGAGTTGAAGCAGATGTTCCAGGACCCTTCATTGGTATTCACTCCATGGTTTAAGTTGATCTGCGAGTCCTTCTTGTTTGACTGGTGGAGACAGTTGGACCTGTTGGACCTGTTCAAGGATGACAAAATCCACCGTTTGCTCTAATGCGATGGACGAGCATAAAGACAGGCACTGCACCATATGTACAGTATTCATTCATGCCACTCAAAAGTTCAATTTGAGTTCATCGTGAATTATTCATTCAATATGAATCTAATATGCAATTTCGTTCTACAGGTCATCAATCAGTTGACCACGAGCGATACACCTCTATGCATTCGTATACTACATAATAAAGAAGTACACACTATGACTTGTAGTCATTGTAGTTTTGACTCGTCACCATTTAAGATTTTAACAGTCAGCATAATAGACTTCGCCATTGACCACACAATGCACTAGATAAGCAGCTTTGGCAATCTCCAATCATGGACGATCCTTTACACATCATCCCTTCGTCTCCTCTTGATCTTCCTTAATGCCCCGGGCATGATGACTCCGATTTAACTCTGTTGCAACACGTGATATCCAACATTTTTTTGAGAGCATTGAATAAACGGTGCTTACAATTGATAGAACCCATTCAAGATCAGTTAGTATTGACTTGGCGGTTTGTTGCATAGTTACAAGATGATTTCGAAGTTAGTGAGGACATCCGCATTTCCTCAGAGCGTCAGGACATTCGCTAGTGCTGATCCTGCCACTATTTCGAGGCGGAAGAGACCCACTCGTTTCCTGGATGAGCTCAATAAGGGTCCATCATTTGATGATTTCGTACTGGGTAAGGCGTCCGAGATGGCTATCGACCCTTTGGAGCTTGCCAGAAACGACCCGGATGCGCGTTTGCCAAAGTGGTTGAAGGTTCCCATTCCAAAGGGTAAGTCTTTCCAGAGCTTGAAGAAGGATGTACGCGAACTCAAGTTGGCAACTGTCTGTGAGGAAGCCAAGTGCCCTAACATAGGAGAGTGCTGGGGCGGTAAGAAGAGCGAAGCCACCGCCACTATCATGCTTTTGGGTGATACATGTACTAGAGGATGCCGGTTCTGTTCGGTGAAGACGAACCGTGCACCCGCCAAACCGGATCCTATGGAGCCAGAAAACACCGCCGAGGCTATCAGCAGATGGGGACTTGGATATGTTGTGCTTACCACTGTCGACAGAGACGATTTGGCAGACGGAGGTGCGCATCACTTGGCTGAAACCGTACGGAGAATCAAGCAAAAGGCACCGCAGATCTTGGTGGAGGTGTTGAGTGGAGACTTTAGAGGTGACTTGAAACAAGCACTGGTGTTGGCAGATTCGGGCTTGGATGTTTATGCACACAACTTGGAAACCGTCGAGGATTTGACTCCACACGTTAGAGACCGTCGTGCCACATACAGACAGTCCTTGTCGATCCTCGAACAAGCCAAGAAGACTAAGCCCTCGTTGGTTACCAAGACATCGATCATGTTGGGATTTGGTGAGAACGATGACCAGATCATGCAAACCTTGAGAGATCTTCGAGAGATCAACTGTGATGTCGTGACCTTTGGACAGTACATGAGGCCAACAAAGAGACACATGAAGGTGGTGGAGTATGTTACACCCGAGAAATTCGACTACTGGAAGGAAGTGGCATTGGATATGGGATTCTTGTATGTTGCGAGTGGACCATTGGTGAGGTCGTCGTACAAGGCAGGAGAAGCATTTATTGAGAACGTGATCCGCAAGAGAAGACACAATGTTGGAGAGACTGAGAGGTTGGCGCAGCCTGGTCATGCCCAGACTGCAAGATAATTCACAATGTGATATAGAAGAATGTGAATAGGTTTGTCAAAATTGCACCATAGAAGTTTTAATCCTTTGGTTCGTATTTACAGAATAGAGATATGGATAAAAATACAAAAGTCTTGCTAATGTATTTGCGAGTAGAATTAAAGCAGAATGAAGCAGATTAAGTATTGAGTGGTATATGAAGATACTGGGAGGTATGTTATAAACCAATAAGAAGAACGTAGATCACAATGTATTAAAACGGAATGGAGTGCGATCGATGCAGAATGCTGAGAAGGAGAGAACATGTGAAAAGTGAATGTTGTATAGTATAGGTATGAGGATAGAGTTCTAGACTAGACCTTATTGAATGTCTATTTCTTCTATACTTTGTTAAACTCTAATATATCGCCATTCTGAAGCTCATCCTTTATTTAGAACAATATTCAATTCCTTCTCTTTACTTTCACTTCCAGGCTACCTCGCTAATTACTTCACACGCCTCACCCTCTACCAAATTGGATCGCTCCTCAATTAATCCTCCATAGACTCGCTTCGCTCGTCTTCAATCGTCTTCACTCGTCTTCACTCGCTTCCCTCGCTTCCCTCGTCTTGCAGCCATCAAAAAACATCGCCAAAAAAAATCAACAACAACCCAAGCACAAAGAGACAAAGCGAGACAGGTTAATGGTGAACTTAAGAGACACGCTTGCGAAAGCAAACGACAGTGAGGAGTCATTGATTTCGCAGTTTGAAACCACGCTTACTATTCGTGGTACTTCCAATGATGTCGACGAGAATCATCCCAATCAGCAGAACCAATATGTAGACCATGAAGAGAACAATGACATATCCATAGATCACACGGTCTTGCATTCCACTTTCAACTACACGAGGGATCATAGCATTGTGAACATAACTGAACTTGAAGAGGAGGAGGTTCTTCTGGAGCAGATCCCCAAGTTCAAGACCAAGAGAAGGTATAGCTTACAACCGCAGCATGCTACTAGGCATCGAACAACTCACAAGCCGGAGGACAAACGGTATCTGAAATCACCCAGTCCAGTCCCCAGTGATGAGTACTATAAAAACATCGACCCAAAGTACTTGGATATCTTACAGCCATCACAGGCAATCGACTTTTCATTGACCAAATTCAGAAAGGCATTCGCAGACTTTATTAAAACCAATCCTCATATACAGACGGAATCACCACGCTTCCTCAAAGAAACAGACAAGACGTTGGTGATCTTGTCACCGTACTCGGCGGAACATGCGTTTGGACGCCGGTGGGTGACCAAATCGTACCTTGCTACGATCTTTGAACGGCCACAGAGATTGCTTGCGCTGTGTATCGGAGTGTCTGCCGCACTCACCATGTACCCGTACTTCTACAAGATTGTCAACTCGACCAAAAAGGGGTCTGTGTTGCTGAGCCATGTGTGCCGTGTGCACGGCAAGAATTGGCCCAAGAAGCTTTTCGAGCTCTGCTTGGAGTCACACGAGAAACTCCAGGAAAATCGTGTCGAGGTTCCCGAGGACTGGAACACGGGCGACATCTACTTAACCCCAAGGACCATCAATGCAATAGAAGGGGTCATTGGCACGATCGAAACTGCAATCGACTCATTGTACGGATCGAGCGACGACCTGCGCCACGACTTGGCCTTTGTGGTGATACGGCCACCAGGACATCACTCACACGCATGCTTACCGAGCGGGTTCTGCTTGCTCAACAACGCACACATAGGCATAGAGTATGCGTTCGAGCAGTACGGGGTGACGCATTGCGCGATCTTGGACATAGATTTACATCACGGCGACGGGTCACAGGACATTTGCTGGGAGCGTGCAGGTTTCCAAGGAGACTATGGCCAAGAACAGGACGACGAGTTGGAGCACTTGAAAGAGCACCCGCGCGACGAGTACGGCAAAAGGCACGCCATGTACCCCAAGGTTGGGTACTTTTCGTTGCACGACATCAAGCTGTACCCTACAGAATTCGGGTATGCGACCAAAGAGAACATCAAGAACGCGCTGACGTGCATCATGGACCACGACCTCAACATCTGGAATGTACACTTGCAAGAGTACAAGACGGAAGAGGAGTTCTACAAGCATTACCAGACAAAGTACGTTGCAATCTTGAATCGTGCGAACCAGTTTTTGAACCTGGCAAAGAAGCAGTACGACCAAGAGTACCTGGATTATTTGGCACAGCTTGCCAAATACAACAAGTACTTGGTTAAGCCTCACATGTACACACAGCAACCAATGAGCAAGCCAGTTGCGCCACCCGCGTTCAAGCCCTTGATCATGATATCTGCGGGATTCGATGCGCTGGAATACGAGAACCCGATGATGCAAAGGCACGGGATCAACGTGCCGACGTCGTTCTACGCAACATTCACGAAGGACGTGGTGAAGTTGGCCAAAATCCACACGAACGGAAAAGTGGTGTCTGTTTTGGAGGGAGGGTATAGCGACGGAGCACTTTCGACAGGTATCTTTTCTCACTTGATTGGGTTAAATCATGCTGACGACGACGAGGGGTCCCTTTGGAACCAGACATGGGGCACAGAACAGGTGATGAAGGAGTTGACGCGCGGGTGCAAGAAGAACTGGACGCCGTACAAGAAAGCTCTGACAGACATGACCGTGTGGGCCAACGAGGTGATCAAGTTGGGACGGGCCATGATGCCAAACGCAATCTTGCCACAGAACTACGTGTATGAATATGCTGCTGAGAAGGAAAGCAAGGTGCAGCAGAGTACGAAGCCTGCGTTACATAAGATGGTAAAAGCATTGGGAACAAACGACATGGGGAATAGTCCTGTGCAGGCAGATCCTGAAGATGAACGTAAGTTGATGAGACATACCAGGTCATATTATCGTAAAATTGCATCTGACAGGAGATAGTGAGAGTGCAGAGGGATAAGGCTGAGCTAAGTGTAGATAGCGGATAGAGGTTTACGTATTTATAACATTTTTTTGAAGTTTATATCTAATTGCAAGTTCTGTCATTACGCAAGATTATTAGAGAAGACTTTGAATTTGAATTGCATCTCCAACTAGTGCATACTACTATTGGTGTAGAAGATGAAAGTGGAGATTCAGTGATATTTGTCGTGTTCTCGATGAATATGATTGGGTGCTACTATCTATTGACATCAATGATCTGAATGATAATTGTTCAAATGATATGAGTACGTCAGAATTATGCAGTAGGTGATATCTATCGTTGGACATGGATATTTAATATATTGATTCAACACTAGTGGATAAATATCGTAAATCAGAACTTCGGCCCAAATTTGTAGGCTACAAATTATCAGACAGGCGACTCGATACCAAGCTCTGAAATGGAGAAGCCGAAAGTATGTACGAAAATGTTTTCCACGTTCTTGTCATTGATAAGTAGGTTCAACAAGCCATCGTCTTTGCCACCAAGAGCTCCATTTCTCTTTTTCTCCAAAAATGCGTAGTAGTAGAACAAGCTGTGATACATTGAAGCGTACATAGCTGGGTCATCGAACAAGTTAAATGAATGCTTATTTCCTTCTTCTGTGAAGTAGGTAATCTGAGGAATTGAACGTGGTGTCACTAGAGATTTGTGAACTAATCTAACAAGATAACGGCTAAGGGGATATGGATCTCCTCCTAGCTTTTCAGCAAACGACTTATCAGGTGAAGTGTCGGAAGGAAATAGATCATCACCGAGCTCATCAGCAAAAGAATTAGGAGGGAAGATTGCCGAGGGCATGGTTGCTTAAAACTAAACTTTCAAGGGCAGAACTGGTGCTATATAAACCAAAATAGACGAAAATTTGCAGCCAAATTGGAAATTCTGAAACACACACATTTGGTAAATTATAAAGGGAGCGTTTGTGTGTGGACTACAAACTAAATAACACCTGCTATTCGGTTTTATTTGATTTATCTCATCGATTCATGATGAATGATGAAAGTAACCACCAGCAAGATCTCTTCTTAGTGGCCGTGAACTGGAACTTCACCTGGAGAATATATCTACTATTTTGATTAATAATTTCCCAATACTAATATCTATAGTTTTAGGTGTTGAGTTTTCGAAAGATTTTAATTTACAATGTAGTTAAATTAAAAAAGGTCCTTAATGAGCTGCCTCTTCACATATAATAAATAATGCTTGAATCTGTATAAGTGTCTACTTGATACTAACTTCACACGTTAAAATTGGATATGGATAGAATCATAGTTCCCACATCTTGATTTAATCTTTGATACTAATTTGAATGGCACAGATCAAAGCCAGCAGAATGAAAATCAGTCTCGGATCTGTACGAGCCACAACTAGTTCCATCTAAGAATTCCGATATCAACATATGGCTTCAAAAGTAAGTCTCTTTCCCTCTTAGACTCTTCTGGATTATCTTCGTCGAATTTAGCAATGTCGCAACAGACAACTCTTGAATTACCTTTGTATAATGGCTCCAATGGACCGCACAAGTCTATAATTGATTGCAATTCCAAGTCAGGATTGCCTCCCAAGTCTATTGACTTGAGCGAATTACTGCTGTTGTTCACGGTAAGCTTCAGTATCGAATTATCATTTACGGTGAGCTCCACTAGACCATCGGGCACCTCTAAACGATACTCTGCGAAGTACAAGCCAAGATTATTCAGGCTTAGAGTTAATTCAACTAGGTTTCTTAACCGTGAAAAATCACCTTGAAGTTTACCAACTCCAGCATTGAAAATGGCTATTGTTTCGACTGACATAGGGAATATGTCCCAGTCTAGAGCTTCCAATTTGACCCCAGCGAAATTAATGTCTACGAGGTTGGGACAGCTCCTAAAAGTGGGCGGAAACTTTAAACTGTTTTCCGTTTCCCTGTCCAAATGCAACTTTTTGAGCTTAGGGAATGCCAACTTCATTGGAGAGTCCTGCACGTCTGTGACGAAGTCTACGTCCAAGGTGACACTTTCCACGTCAGTTGGTAACAGCTCAAAGAATTCAGCAAGCGAACAAGACATAATCTTGCCCTTCAATTCTAGTTCTGTAAGACTTGTAGGGGGCTCTAGTTCAAGTCTCTCAAACCCAAGCAATGTTAAACTCTCTAAATTTGGAGAAGTGGAAACCACTAAAGAGCTCGTGTTTTCAATATAAGCAAGTAGCCTCTTCAAGTTCTTTAACCTTCGAGTGTCAACTGAGGGTAGGTAGACGTCCACACTTAATACTTCCAAACTTTGGGGTAAGTTCTCAACAGTTTCTGCACAAAGGTCAGTCATATCGTTACTGCATGTATCTAAGATCTTTAGGTTCTCCAATTTGTGCAAATTACTTCCTTGAAGGCTTGATAAATCGTTGTACCCAAGATCGAGTGCATGTAGCTTGCTAGGCCACTTTACGTCTTGCAATGTAGAAATTTGCATCTCATTCAATTTCAAACGTTCTATCGAGTCAGGGAATTCTAAATTGCTTAGCAATTCCAACGGACAATCATATATGTGCAATAATTTCAACTTATGGGGTAACTTCAAGTTATCAATTTTGATAGGGGTATCGTCTATGACTAGTTCAGTCAAGTTTGAGGTGATTTTGGTATTAACCAATATTTCTAAATTTGAGACCTGTTCTGAGTCTTCTTCATCAGATTCATCATGTTTGGATTCATTGGACTGGTCATCTTCAGACTGGTCATCATCTGACTCGTCATGCTTGGAATCTTCTTTATCTGAGTCATTGTCTGACCCGTCATGTTCAGATTCTTCACCTTCGGACTCGTCTTCAACAGATTCATCCTCCTCCTCCTCATAACTTTCATTCTCGTCACTTGACTCTGCAGTTTCATACAGTAAGCCGCTCAACTTCAACACTTTCATATTATCAGGAACATCAAACACTTCAATTGGGCATTCACAGACGGTAAGCGAGTGCAACGATTTCAATTCTTGCACACCATGTAAATCTGTTAGGTTTTCGCTCAGGTCGAGTATCAAAGAGGTCAAGTTCTTGGGTAATTTTATACTCTTCAACGATTTTATGTTGACCTCAGATAATCCAAGTTCCTTTAGTTTCTCCAACGCTGTTAAGTCAAGAGTAAGGCCAGGATTGACATCAAAATCCAGCAAAACGAGTTTTCTTAAGTTCGAATAATGGAATTCGACGTTTGGATGAAATACACCATTTGAGAGGATAAGCTTTCGGAGGTTTGGTGGAAAGACACAGGGATCGGTACTACTAAGCTCTAATTCTCTCAAATTTTGCAACTGCTTTGACTGCTTTGTAAAGAACGACTCTGAGATGTTGTCGTATGTCAATTCCAAAGACTGCAATGTTCGTGGGAGTCTGAAAGTGTCGCGATTCCATTCCTCATCGAAGTCTATTTCGAAAGATATGTGAGTGATATTGTAAGGTAATCCAAAGACAGAGTTGAGTTCTTCATACAATTTCAGTGGCTCCAGCTCCCGATAGCAATTCCAATCCTTAACAGTCAAATGAATGGACATTGTTTTCTGTAATATTTCAGGACAGAGGTCATGGACAGCCAATAAGTCAAGGTGCAGCTTGAACGAGATCAAATTTGGGATGTACAACGATTTCTTTGCTCTGACAAACTCGAGGAAGCTGTAAAGCGTATCGAATTCGACGTCTGGAGGGTCTACTAGTGCCCCAAAAACCTCAGCATCAAATTCAGGAGTTGGAGGTTTAACGATATACTTCGCCAAGTATCCAGTTTTAACACCAGTAGTATCTGGTCCAATTTCAATGGTTGAATAATATAATTGGAACGCATAGTCACTTACGCTAGGAATATCCACAAAGAAACCAATTAGATGGCGTGGCACATAATCCAACACATGATGCACAACTTCGAGTGGTAGCCTCTCAGTTAAATTGTTCATTTCCCTAACGTGGTAAGAAAAGGTGAATTCTGATTCCATTTATACATTGCATAGAATTCTTCGTAAAAAATCCCCACAATGCCAAGTTATAGCACAATTTAAAGGGTTATGAACCTAAGCAACTAAATTTTCTTAGCCTTTCTGCAAGGAACACAACGATATTAGGTTTATTATTCGTATTTGGTTGGTCTCATATGATCTTATTTCCTCACCCTTAGATATCATTCTAAAAATTGTGGGTGGTCAATTACACCCTTTCACCAGAAGCCTAAATCTCAAGTATGGTGCTGAAACCTATGGGTCGCTATTTCGGGTCGAATATTCTCACAATAGAAAATTCTTATACCCTTGGGATATTGGTAACAAGAGACCACGCAAATCTAAATTGATCCAAGTCACCGTTTCCTTCCAAGTCTACTGACTTGAGGGAATTAATGTGACTGATCACGGCAAACTTTAGTAATGGTTCAGGCAGACTCACGAGATTATCTGGCGCCTCTAAGGCTTCTGAAAGATAAAACCCTAGGTTTTTCACCGGGAGTAATTTAAGAGAGTTTTCCACTTTGTGAAATCGCCTTGGAGACTTCTCACACCAGCTAGGAAAATACTCAGCGTCTCCACTGACTTGGGTAAGTAGTTCCAGTACAGCATCAAATTTAAATAATGCGAGCCTAACTAGTTCCTAAAAATTAGGCTGTTAACTCAACCTTTACTCGATCATTGACATGCGCATTGACATGCGAATCCAGCAAATGGAGAGATGCTAATCTCGGAAACTGCAAACTAGGTGGTAGGTTGGGCGATTCGCGATCCCATTCTTCATAATTGTTTACTTCGAAAGTATGTGTTGAGCACTTCACTATTTAGTGGTCGCTGCGCTTTATGGAGACGCCAATCCTTAAGAATCAAATGGGTGGATTTTGGCTTCCGTTATATATCTAGACAGAGGTCATGGGCAGTCGAGGAAAGCTTGAACTCTATCAAATTTGGCTTGTAGAATTGTTCAGTCTGGCAAACCTGAGGAAGCTATACCCGTTTCAAATTCGACGCAGTCCGGTTCTCTAGACAGCTCAAATACCTCATGTATTCAGGGGTTGGAGGTGTAACAAAAACAGACTCACAAACCTTCTGCTGTTTTCGATGATATCTGGTCCACTCAATTGTTGAATCAAACAACTGGAGCGCATAAACACTTATACTTGGCATGTCCACAATGTAACCAATTGGATGTGGTGGTACATTAATGATGAACATTTCCAATGGTGGTCTCCCAAGCTACTTAGACATTGTTCTTTAGATAAAAACGGGGAATCCCAAATACATTGAACATTTGCAAAGTTAAATGTGATGCAACCCTAGTTAGCACAAATAAAACAGTGTTGAATCAATAGTTAATTATTAAGGCTTAGGGTAGTGGATTTTCTGGAGGAATGAAACGATGATAAGAGTAGACGTGTCTGTTTGCCATTTGACATCCGCTAGTTGTCTTTTAAGAAAACATCTTTCCTTGAAGCTCCAAACAAGAATAAACTTTGAAACATTTCTCTCTGAGACTCGCAAGAGTTCCTTCATGTAAAGCAATCATGAAGTGGTGTACATGTAAAGACTCAGGAAGTGTTCTCTGTCATGGTTAATCAGACTTCGATCTCTGATTGAGGATATTGTAATAGTTGTACGCAGAAATTGATATTTGGGTGCAAAATTACATGGCACGGGAGAAAATTTAAACTAAAATGTCTAATGTGCAATGCATTACAACAGAGAAATCACCGAATCAATATCTATGCTAAACATCACACTTCCTTGTCCACACTCTCTCTATTGTACATTTCACTCCCTAGTTTTTAACTTGCCCCTCCCACATGACAAGATCACAGATCACATCACCACCCAAAAGAATCGCCCCGAAAGAGAGATAAACTTCAAGGCAGCGCGCACAATAAGATTCACATTCCAACGGTTAACCAAATCAGCTACAAGTGTACCGGAAGCAGCCCGCAAGCATAGCTTACGCAGGTACGATCACAGGCCATGACAACAGGATGAGCAGCAGGCATGTATGTACCTGGACCAGACCATTGAGCTAATAAAGTTTATGCTCTTTGTGTGCATTTGCAGCATTGAATTATTCCGTAACGGGAAGGCAAAGTGAATTTTCCAGGCGTCCTATTGGGAACAGGGACAGCAGCAATAATTCTTTGCAGAAGGTGCGTGAGGGATGATGTACTTGCTCTAGAGCGTTGGGGAGGCAGGCGATGTGCATCGAAGTGGTGGTGATTCTTGGCTTATCTGTGTAGCTAGAACAGTACCAGGGCAGAACACCAAACAGGGCTCCAGGGATCTAGACGAGTATTGAATGGGTATGCATGAACACATTTACTCTACAAATCGCCAGAGTGTACATCTGCACATCTGCGAGTATTCACGGCACGATTACACGATACACTCTACTACGATCTGTCTCATACCTGACTTTCCACCACTAAATCGTAACCACCAACCACCAAACTGTCGCTAAATCACTAAAACAACGCGCACAATCCACAAACTGTCGCTAACCCGGTTCCAACTTGCACCCACATCCAGTAACCCAACCCACTAAATATACACTGCACTGTACACTGCACTGTACACTGCACCATATACACTGCACCATATACACTGCACCGTATACACTGCACCGTATACACTGCACCTTATACACTCTGCTCTTCACCACCACTTTCACACCATGATTCCACCTAACAATAAAATACCCGGCCCCTTTAACATCAGAGAAGATCATACCGACATCACCCCAGAACATTCACACTCACCTTCTCCACCCTACTTTCCATTCTAGTAAACCTGTTACCACTAGCGAGTGCACCACTCTCGATCCACTACCCAGCCACCCATTATTGCTCACCAGTCGACCACCACCCAACCAGCACAACAACCAATCACACCTCACCACCCATACCTCACCTCTCACTTACATCACCACTCCCTCACACTCCACAAATCAAAACCATTCCGCCATTCCACTAAACGCACCTTAAAGCCACTCGCTAACAAAAAATATCCCCAAAGTCGAGACTGATGAAAGAAAAAAGTTTTGTAGACGAAACTTGGAGATAAACATTTACACTTGAGGCCAGCGGTACACACAAGTGTTCAGTATTTGATCTTACGACTGTGCCCACACTAGCAGCAGTTGGTACTTAGTGTTCTCGAGGGATTTTTCATTTCAACACCCTGATATTTACGTGCAAGGGTTGGGTGCTATCGCTTGCTCCACATTTACACAAGAATGTCTCTACTTCATGAGTACGACCAGCAGATTCGGTACAAGAAGCTGTTGTCGCCGATGCAGCCGTCGTCACTGACGATTCCACCGATGAACGTTCTGATCGAGCCCGGGTTGCTGCCCTTGTTGCGCTCCCAATTAGCCAATGTTGTCGTGGACCCTACGCACGGCGGTGGGGCCTCAACCGCCCCCAAGTCGCCAACAAATTCCACTACAGCCTCAACGGTAACGCCTACGATGAACCCACAGGGAACATTCAACAAGCAAAGCATATCACCAACGGATACGCGTTCGCCTCAGCTGCTCATGTCGCCGACAATCACAGTCAACCCCAAGTTCCGCAGCCAGGCCCTCGCGCCCTCACACCCAAACTTTGACCGCTCACACCTTCTGGACCTGGAGTTCATCGAACAGTTGATCTTTGAAAACAAGGAGTTGCAGTCCATCTTGGTCCAGAAGGACAAGCTCATCGCGGCCTTGAGCGGCGCCACCGACCTGGCAAGCCCTTCGAACTCGGAAATGCGCAGCCTGTTGTCTGAAAACATCTCCAAGGATGATTCCCTGGTGCAGTCCATCTTGGAATCACCCAAGTCCCCGGGCGAGGTGCCTGTGAGATCCACACGTAGAAGAAGGAACAGCAAACCCGAGGAGATGGAGCACCACGAAAACTTGGACAGAATAAACGAGAGATCCTTGGATGAAAGATGGAAAGAGAGACCTTCGTTGGACCAGAGATTATCGACTGAGCTTCCCCAGAGAGCTGTCGAAGAAAGATCTTTGGACGAAAGATTATCATTGACCGACAGATCGACCGTAAGAACATCCTTGAATGAGCAAAATAGTCCCGAGATTCCAAAGAGAATACCAGAAAGAAGTGTTCCAGAAAGAATACCCGAGAGAAATATACCAGAAAGAAGTATACCAGAAGTAAGTATACCCGTCGATCTGAACTCTCACCGCATCTCTGACCCTGTGATCCCAGAAAGACACGTAGAAAGCAAGGGACAGGAACAAGATCATAAGCCTATACAAGAGATACCGGAACAAGGAACTCCACAACGAATTGTCTCTCCTGTTGTTTCTACAGAGCAACGGGTTTCTATCTCAGACAAACGCACAACACCAGACCAACGCATCTCAACTACATCTGCAGACAGAATCGCGTCTGCAGACAGAATCATGTCTCCAGACCAAAGAGCCTCGGTCATATCTGCAGACAAACTCACCTCGCCACAAAGACCTACAGTGGACAGACTCACAAAGTCATCACCCGACCAGTTGCCTTCGTTGGACAGACTAGCCGACCAAAGACTTTCTATGGAAAGACTGTTGAATGAGAGACTATCAGCAGAAAGACAACTCAACGGGCAACGTCTTTCGCTCGATCGGAGCACCGACCACAGGCATATCGAAAGACTGTTGAGCGACCAACGCGTTCCATTTGAACAGCGCGCCTCGAACGAATTGAGACTGTCTACACAATCGCAAAAGTTCTCCAGATACTCGAACGAGCCGGTAGGCTCGCCTAGCACGTCCATCCAGTCTCCAAAGCAGCATGTACCATTACCGATCCAGGTGTTGAAGAGACCGCAGATGAGTACGGGGCCACTTCTGCCTATGGAACCACCGCATTTACCCATTGAGGAACCTACGCAGGTGATTGAGCCAATGTTGAATGGTAGCCAGGTGGAGCAATTCACACGTCCTCTCCACGCGCAAAAGCACTCTTCGTTGAACCAAGAGTTGAGCCCACTTCCATACTCGAGTGAGTCAAGCGACTACTCAACGCTGCCAGCCTCGCCTAAAGATAGCTCTGCCGAGCTCTCTGCAAGTCCACCAGCACAGGCACTTACCAAGGAGGAGTCTAACGAGCCCATTCAACCTACAACTCCTATTGGTCTTAGCCATCCTAATGGTGACAACGAAATGACGATCAAGCTCACCAAGAGGAGGCCATCCTCAGCCATCTCCACCCCTGCAAACGACCATTCAGGAAACGAAACTATCGACTCTATAGACACAGCTGTCACAGCTAACACACTGAACTTGGAGCGTGTCACCTCGATGAGGAGCACCACTTCCACCAACAACGACACCAAGACTCTGCGGTCCCTGGATACCAAGCTCGGCTTGTCACAGAACAAGAACTCGAGCAATTCCAGCTTCAGCTCATACAAGTCGCGTATCAAGTTGCCACCCACCTTGCAGCAGCAGCAGCAGAACTACCAGAATCAGAACTCGCATCAGTATTCGCAGTCAATTGAATCGTCGTCGAGGCCCTCCTCTACCTCGGGCACTCCGTACCAACTGTCGAGTTCGCAATTTGGTTCAGACCTGGCACGGACAAACAACACTCCCGATTTGTCCAAATACACGAGACCAGACGACAAGGATTACCCTCTGCCGGAGGTTGGAGTTTCTCCACACTTGGACGAGTCTGAGTTGAAGACACTTCCACCACCTGAAGAGATTCCTGAAGAGAATGTGAGCACAACGATTGCTAGTAGTCCATTACAAGAAAACGCAGTGATTGCTTCTCAGGTTCCGGAAGTTGCTAAAGCACAGCCAGCACAGCAAGCTCCACAGGTCCCAACTGCACAAATCATTCCACAAATTGCAGTTGTGCCACAGAGTGTGCAACAAGCTCAGCAAACACCTCAAACACCAGTCAACTCGCAACCCCCACCTTCAGCACAAACACCCAACTCACAGCAGAGTGCAAAGAAACAATATCAACAAACACGCAGCCTGAGTAACCCAAGGCAGGAAGAGAGCGTGAGTCTCTTTGTCAAGCCTGAAGAGTTCCAGACGATTGAGATCTTTGTATCGAGCACGATCCATGTCACGAACAACCAGATGCGCCGTCTGGACGACCCCAACTGTACGATCACGATTCTCGACAGGGCGCTGAAGAAGGAGATGTGGCGTATCCGCAAACCATATACGCTGATGCTTGCGCTTGACAGCGACGTCCGGCCTGTGCTTGAGTACTTTGGGTTGCCTCCTATACCAGACAGGCAGCTTTTCTTGTCGTTTGCTCCGAACAAGATCGAGACTAGGCGGGTAGCCTTGCAGCGTTACTTCAACTCGCTATTTGCGATGCCTCACATTCCTCAGATTGTGCTCCACCGTATATGTCGTTACTTGTCGCTCGATGTGGTGAATCCGTTGGATGACTTCAAGCTGGGGGCACGCAAGGAAGGATTTTTGGTACGTCGGTACAAGGCTTTGGGAACGCTGTGGAAGATCAGGTGGTGCCAGCTCGAGGAGTACCTGTTGGACATTTACGATAATCCTGGGGGCACGTTGTTGGAGCAGATCCGGCTTCTGGGGTCGCAGATTGGCCGCCAGCTGTCGGACAGTGTTGCCGAGGACAAGGGATACCGCCACGCGTTTTTGGTGATGGAGCCCCAGAAGCAGTCCAAGTTGACAACGCTGTTCCCCAAGCACATTTTCTGTGCTGAGACGGACACGGAGCGCGACGAGTGGGTTGATATCTTGTTGGAAGTGAGCGAAGCGTGTACCAATGGGAATGTTGAAGTGCCCCTTATCTCGCCAGATGAGCCATCACCTGGAAGCAAACACGACTATGAGGATGCGTTGGATCACCATCCAAGCACCCACCCCAATGTTGCACACTCGAACGTTGCACACTCGAACGTCAACGCTAACATTAATCACACGCACCAGAAGCAGCTTTCAGTAACAAGTGAACCCGAGGAGTACCAGCTGACGAAGAAGATGAAGAAGCGTAGCTTGTTCCCATTCAGAAGCAAGGGTTTGGGACTTTCTGTCAGCGACGCTCCCGACGATAGCTCCAACAATGGGTATCAGCATACGATGTCTGCGCCTAGCACACCCCAGGATGGGTCTATGCAGCAGTACTTGGACCGGATGAACTTGGACCAGGGTCCCACGAAGCTGATTTTCGGGCGTGAGGTCAGTGAAGCGTTTGCGTTGTCGAGTCACGTATTTGACAAGCGCGAAGTGCCTAGTGTGTTTTTCCGTTGTGTCGACTACTTGGCCAAGACAGGAGCTGTTTACGAAGAGGGTATCTTCCGGTTGAGTGGCTCTGCGCTGAACATCCGTCAGCTCAAGGAGCAGTTCAACTTGCAGTTTGACATGGACTTGTTCCAGCTGCCTTTGCGGCCAGATATCCACACTGTGGCTGGCCTTCTCAAGACCTACTTGAGAGAGCTTCCTAGTCCGATCATGGGCGGGCACGCGTACAACCACTTGAACCATGTGATCTTGCAGAACGCGTCGTTGTCGCCGTCTGTGATGGCGACAGTTTTCAGGGACTATGTGAATGATCGGGAGAAGGTGGACAAGATCCACTTTGACATCTGCTTCGTGTTGTTCAAGTTCTTGCGCGAGGTGATTGCGCATCTGGCGAACAACCGTATGAATTTGCGCAACCTCTGTATAGTGTTTGTGCCGACGCTCAATATCTCATTGGAGGTGTTGTCGACTTTCTTGGTGGACTTCTCATGTATTTTTGAAGGAGGACAGCCAGTGGCTGACAACAAGAGAGAGGTATTGGATTTGCGGATCCCCAACTTTTAGAGTAGAATATACGATTTAATTTGGAGAGAGTGTAGATATGGAGAAAGTTACTCGAAGACTGAAGATTAGTGGTGGCGAGTGTAAAAGTATTTTGAGAATTTGGAGGGAAAGGACATTATCATGTGAGATAGTAAGTGAGGATGGAGAGCGAAGTAGAGTGAGTGAAACTCGGGAGAAAACGAGTACATAGTGAAGAGAAGATGTGGATGGTACATAAATATGACTTAGATATCACGTAATTGTACATAAGGAAAGTTCAGGCTGGCTAGTATGTCTATCCGTGACCTGAAGCCACTTGAAAGCACATAAGAAATTCAGTAGAAAGAAGAAGAGGATTCCTTCACTCAAACAACACACCTCAGTTGACCATAACCTAATAATCATCGCATCATCTAATATCAACTCTCAACTCTGAAGAAGACTCAACATGTAGGGCTCTAGCATTTACACCTGCCAGTTGTACCACAAAAGGGTTAACGGAAACTTTGGCTTTTCGTAAATGGTTCACCATTTGCAATTGGTGCACCTTTAAGCGCAGTAAGTGCCCATAGATACCAGTCGATTAACTCATGCTCCTTTTCAATTCTATCGGTATCGATCCGGGTTATGTAGAGGCTCAAAATGATTCTGAATGTCAGCGGTTAAATCATAAGCCTGGAACCCTTACGTCAAGGCACAATACAGCATTGTAACCAATGCCCATATACGAATTTAAACTTAGACAACAAGAAGGGGACGGCCCATCTGGTACCTGCCGTGGCATTGTATGGTTGGTCACTCATGATAAGCTGGAATTGAGGCTTGCAATGCTGCGTCCAGGTGTGAATCTACAGGACAATATTTTAGAGCAAACAACTGGGATAATGAATCTGGATGGTTACCCAAGCACCCCACTTTCGTAAACCCACCACTCATACGCTGACATCTTATTGGCATGAAAGTTTAAGCTGGAACGTGAAGGAGTGATTTATTGTTTGGAACACCATTAGCATGTATCTGCACCCACCAAAGTGATCTCTTCAATCTTGTAGTACCTTTTCAGTCATCTAATCTCACGTCTAAGCATTATTGTTTGATGCAACTGTTGCAATTATTTGCAGTTTGCAGCCGTTTACGAGGTTCCCATCGTCCAATCATAATCCTCTCAGCATCCAAGCAATAATTCCGACCACAACATCAACCTCGACCATCAACATATGACACATGCTACGTCAAAGATATTAATAGCAACAATCCTGTCAACCATCAGCTCGAGCCTCACCTCACATTGTCACACTCACACTCGCACTCCACTCACACCCACAATCACCAGCCTCACATCACTCACTTCCATTTGTGCACCAATAAACTGTCCACAGCCTCTGTCATGCGTGGAAAACCACAGCGAGACTCCCCGCCAAATTAAGTTCTGGACAGGATTTCTTCCTGCACTCAGCCACCCAGAACTGACCGCTTGCGGTCTAGAGGTATTGTGTAATTCTTCCAACCTTTTGGTACGGAGGAACGTTGGACCAGATACGAAAGCCGAGCCAATTTATTGTTCTCCCTAAAAGTATTTAAGGGGCAGCATCGCTTTGTTTATTCTGCTTCTTCTCCATTACTTTCTTCTACAAGGAAAAACCGAACATGTCTGCTAACGATTTCTACTCTTCTGGTGACCAAGGTCAATACAATGGCCAAAGGGAGGCCAACCAGAACCAGAACCAACACAACCAACAACAAGGTGGCCAACAACAGTTGGGCGAAGAGGGTGAGAGAGGTTTCCTCGCCACCGTCGGTGGTGGTGCTGCTGGTGCCTTTGGTGGTAACAAGTTGTTCAAGAACCACGGTACTTTAGGTGCTATTGGTGGTGCCATTGTCGGTGCCATTGCTGCCAACAAGTTAGAGGACAAGTACGAGGAACACAAGAACAGACCTCCTCAACAAGGTTACGGTGGAGGATACGGTAACAACAATGGTGGCTACAACAACGGTGGTAGATACTAGAGTATTTGATATATTCTGTTGATTGTTCAATTGACATTGTGATTGATTATTGTAGACAATGACAGAGGAGAGCGAGTAGATACCTACTCAATGAGCGAGCTAGCGAGTGGTTGTACTGACCTACACATTACACCTGATATGTACTTCAAACAAGGGTGTTTTAGACTTGTAAGTTGCGAATTGAAATTTAGGGAAAGTGTGGGGTGAAAATATAGGCTTAGCATGAGTTGAAAAACTACACGTCTACTGTAGAACACGGTACCAATAGTCAATTGTTTGCAGACAACTACGTGTGTAGCTAGTACATTTCTACCTTGTACATTCATGTACATCTTGTACATATATGTACAGCTTACGTCAGCACTTCTAAAACACCCTCAAACATATCAAACACTCTACGCCCTTCCCAGTTTTCCATTTATTTACAATCTCATAGAGACATCTAATCTACCATTCATTCTCCCCAGTGGCCTTTTGGAACACGTAGTCCTTACCGTCAATGTTCGCTATGCCTTCTTTTAAGTTGGACTTCCACTTGTTCTTGATTCTTTGCACCTTGTCGTACAAACACAACATGATCTGTCCCTCCTGATCTCCATCTTCATCATCCGACTTTTCACTCTCCAAGTCATCATCTAAATCAGAGTTGATATCGTCCGAATCGTTGAAAATCCCTTCGTCATCATCATCGTCGTCGTCATCAAGACTTCCATCCACCTGTCCCACTTTCCTCCTCCGCAGTTTCTTCATGTTATGTATAAACTCGCGGTCATCCGTGTACATGGTGAACTCGAACGTTCCGTCCGACTGCCCAATGTTTGGCAACATCAACCCAGACTCGTTTTCGTGGCCCCCCTGTATGTTTGGAAGCTCGATCCCAAGATCGTTGGGCTGCGAGTACTTGAAATCGTCCCCGACAAGCCCGCTGTCAACATGTGAGACATCATTGAGCGATACAGGAGGTACCGCAGCAACACTCGCCACTCCTACCCGCGAATCCTCGTGCTCCTCCTCGTCCCACGAAAACTTCGCAACCAGCGACTGCGTCAACTTCTCGCACCATATCCTACGCAAGTCCTGCAACGTAGACTCATCAATCCCATTGTTCTCGAAATCCTGCCTGGAATCATTGATCACATCCTCAATGATCGTCTCGTACAACTTGGTGGTTTCGTGGTTCGACATTTTGTTCCTCGCTGAAAAGTTACCCTTCTTTTAGATTCCCTAAGTTTGGACAACAGATTGATCAAGAATCACCGTTTGAACAATATGATTACCCTCTCTACCGTGTTCAGCTATCGACTCGACGCTGCTTACAATGTTGTTGGTTTTTGCTGGTCATTTTTTTCTGTTTTATATTTGAGAATTAGTCACGTGAGTTGCTACGAAGCAAGTGAGAGAGATGCAAGGACGTGGTTCAGGACGTGAATAGAGTGTGAACTTGAATGATGGTTTGAATGAGGGTCTTGGTGAATAAGCCAAGAGTTTGTGAATTTTCTCATTGGTACAATTGTACTTGCTGGCACTCGACTCCATTTAATCTCACCTCAAAATACTTCCTACTCTCCTCTCTTAAGAACTAAACTCTCTTTCTTACCCTCTCAACAAATCTAACTGTGTTTTCGGCTGCAAATTTTATCTTGCCTTAGAAAATATTTCAATTAACCTTATTCTTGTAGCTCTTGTATTACTCTCATTATAAAATATTGCTTTATCACTAGTGGATTCTATTAATATCTTCTTGCCTTATCCAGTGGGTTTTCCAGTCCAGGGTATTGCAACTTGTGCACATGCACAAACTCCGTCATCTTTTGCACTTCCTCCAATGCTCTGTTCAACTTGCGCTTCAACAGGTCCGACTCTCGTTGAAGATTCTTGCGGTCCAGGTTGGCAATGCTAAGCTCTTTGTCGTACAGGTCTCTCACCTCTCCCAACTTCCGCGTGTGCTTTTCAGCATACAGCTTGTGGAGGAACTCGGCAACCTCATCCAACTTCTTCTGTGCGTCCTCCTCCTGCAATTGAAGCTGCTCCTTGTAGTACTTGGCTTCCTTCGCTAGGTTCGTGTGGCTGTGCGCGCTGTTGTGCTGCATATTCTCAATCTGCTCCTTGTAGCTCTGGATCTGTTGTTCATATGTTTGTTTCTTGATCTCAATAGCCTCAACCAACTCGTTCAACTTGACTATATCCTCCAGAATTATCGACTCCTTATCGCGAACCACTGCTTGCAATTGGTCTACTTGCTCTTTCTGCTGCATCTGCGTGGACACCAACTCAGTCTCCAAGCTCTCGATCTTCAAGTTGAGTTTCTTGTTCAAAAACGTGAGCGACTTGTTCTCCTCCTCTAGTTCTCCTCGTCTGCTTTCGATTTCTGCGCTGTCTTGCTGCTGCTGCAATAACTCGTTGTTCAACTCGTTGAGTTTATTATTGAATTCCTGCTTTTCCTTGGTGAAGTCACTCAAGTTCTCATTGAGAGCTGCTTTCAGCGCAGTCAAGTTCTTTTCCAACTTGTATATCTTCTCGTTCGCCAAGGTCTCCAAGTTGTCTAGCTCCTTCAAGAGCTCTTCTTGTCTTGCGTTTATATCCTGCAAGTTGTCGTTGGTCGTCGACAACTCGTCTGTGCGTTGGTTCAAGCTCTCGATCGTGTTGATCAAACTTTCATTCTCCTTTTCAAGAGTTTCGATTCTGGCTGTGTTTTCCGAGTTGTTGTTTGTCAAGGTGTTGATTTGCTCGCGCAAGTCCTCAATAACAGCGCTGTTCTGCTCATTCTTGTTGTTCAATTTGCGGCGCAACGAGTTCACAACCGACTCAGAGAGTTTGGCATTCTTGGTGAGCGAAGCCAACTCACGGTCATTGTGTTTCAACTGTATCAGCAATATTTCCTCGTTGCGGAGCATCGAGTCTTGCAAGTCTTGCATCGACGCTAGTTTTTGTTGTTTCTTGGTCATCTCAGTGCGCAATTCGCCCAACTCCAGTTCCAACGCAAGCACTTCGTCGTCACGATCCTTGATTTTGTCTCTCAACTGGTCCAACTTCTTACGGTCGTTTTCTTGCATCAGGTTCAACTGGTCCACCGAAAATACTGGCTTTGAGTTTGGCGACATGAGGAAGTTGATTGTAGGCTCGTTCTCGACATTCTTGTATTCAACGTCGTACTCCTCATCCACTATTTTCTCTTCGTGTCTTTTCCTTGAAAAGTGCTTCAATGGACTGGTTGCGTCTTTTGAGTCGCTCTTGTCGATGAAAATCTCCTCCGCATCTTCTTCCAAATTGATGGCTTCGTGTATACGTCCCAACTGATTCGTAGCTGGACTCACTGCTTTTGCTTCCGTTGGTCTTTTAGGCGTGATGTAATCTTTTGTGTTGCTGATGATTTTGCTAAGTTGCGTGTGGTCGGAGTTTTCATTCACCTTGTTCGGGATAATCGTTTGGCTGATTGTGTTTTCTATTCTACCGTAGTCCTCGGGATCGCTGTCGCTGTCGTTATCAATGACGGTTGTTTTCGGTGGCGATCGCCTTTGGGGCGACGATTTGGACGAGTTGAGCTGTTCAATGAGATCCTCCTTGTAAAACACTTCGTTCACCTGCTCTCCATTACCGTTAGCATTGGTTATCACCTTGGATATTTTCTTTACCTGGGTAGATGCACTTTCCAACTGCCTTTTCTTCAATGGCGAGCTATCTGGCACAGACATCGACGAGTCTGCCACGATATGGGGCGAGCTACGGAAAGGATCGCCCTGGTTTTCTTTTTCCTCGCCGAAACGCTTCAATCTTGCCTCGATATCCGCCTTCGAAGCTATAAAATCCAAATCAATGGTGGTCCCTTTGAGACGTGGCGATGTCATGGGAAAGTCAGCCTTGCGTCTTTTAGAGTGCCCCGAAGATCCTCCAGTGCCACTCACAAGCGGCGTGTCTACCAACTTGCGACCAGCTGCAGCGTGGATCGTATTCCTCCTGTTCTCATGCTTGGCTGTTAACCCGTGAGGATGCGTCACTATTCTATCGGGAGACTTGTGTGTGAGATGCTTCGGAGTGGTATCGGGAAGCTTGACAGGTGAAAACGATTCATCCACATCCAATTCTCTGGGAGAGCTAAAAGAGGGCGATGTCATCTCAAGGAAAAATGTAATGTGACTCCAGTTAAAACACGCTAATGCACTTGGAACTCCACAGGGTTTGTTTGTTTGTTTGGATTTTTTACCAAAAGCATGTCGCGCACTTTTCATGTCGCGTTTTACAATTTATATGGATAGATGCGACATCCAAGGTTTTGAATGCATGAACATTCGTGTTCTCATCCTTTATTGGGTTAATCATTCGTGATTCTCGTACAGTGGTCAAACAATAACCGTATAGACTTGTCTTGACGTTTGTGTTGAATCTTTCTGGTGTTATGCTCTCTTGATCTTGTATGGAGTTATGCTCAGAAGGCATCGTAATTGGTACCGGAGGTCTTTGTATTCGTACTGGACAAAGTTTAATATTCAGCAGTTGGAAAGAACGATCTCTCTTCTTGCTGAACATTCAACTAGATCTTATGAAGTTAAGTGGTACATGGATGGCAACTATATTCTGTGCTTAAAGAACACAACTGTGAAATAATAAGGGGAATGAGATGAGTATTACTAGTACCTGATGTAGAATGCTGCCATGAGAATGCAGTTGAAAACATTTATGTAAGTAGTAGGGATCCTATTCAATATTATCACCTACAACAATGTGTGTGGAGAGCATAAGCTTCAGGATCTCCATGGATCTCCATGGATCTCTATTCTGCTAAACTATTGCATCAATGCTATCAACACTTAAGATGGGCTGCTGATAACATCTCTTTTCGCATTGTCCACCCCAAACGCGTTCTTTGTATTGAACGCCCTCCCACACAAATTACATACATTTGGCACACGCAGCCTCAGGCACAATGCCTGTATTTTTATCTACATTGGGAAAAAGATTTGCTTTGTGGCACGTGTTTTGACGTACATCGCGCAACCAATTGAATTTAGCCGAGCTTATTTTTTTGCAAAATCTGCGACACTTTCTCGCCTTTGTCTGATCCAAAAGGCATAATTGTGCATTAATGAAACTTTTGCTCAGGCTCTCGCCCACAGCATATATATCAGAAGATAATAGTATGGAATTGTCTTTAAGGTTGATGATATTCTTCTGCATCTTATTTTTCTTCCATTCGTCTTATTTTAAGGCTGGGCCAGGTAAGTAATAAAGCCTTTTCTAAATTTATCCTAAGATTGATCCATGATCCTACACTTGTAATTCGTAATATTGGCATTGATAATTTGGCATTGATAATCGATAAGAGAAGAGAAATACAGAGGAGAAGAGAGACCCAAAAACATTCAACTAATCAAAAGGCTTGATAGTCGTTAAGAAAAACAGCCACTCCCTAGCCTGAAAGAAGTCCATCCACTTGTTAATTAAGGGATAACTGACTTCTTTTCAAATTTAGAACCAGAGAAGTCTTTTAGCATTCTGGGGAACGTCGCTCGCGAGGGAGAGGTATGTAGAGGAAGGAACTGGTGCAGCGGTGGCATGGATAGTTCCATTGTTGTAGAGACCGGTGCTGGAAGGAACAGGAGCAGTGACCGAGGCGTTGGCAAAGCTGCTCTGATGCACCACAGTGGCAGTGGTGTGCGTAAGCGTCGTAGTCACGTCGACAAGTGAGGTGATGGTGGTGGTGAAGTCTGAGTAGGTGAAGGTGGCAGCGACAGGGTACTGGCTCGTGACGGTTTCAAACGAAGTGAGGGTTTGAGTTACGTCTGGACCGTCGTTGGTGGCAACAGCCTTGCCAGCAGCAGCTTCTGCGGATGGCAGGGCAGTCACGGTAACGGTCACAGTGGTTGCAGCTGGACAGGAGTCGGCACCCGAAGCTGCTGGAGCAGCGGTGGTCTCGGTGGAGAGGTAGGTGGAGTCGTCGCTAGTGACGGTGACAACGCTGGTGATGGTAGAGGTGGTGGTACCGCTTCCAGAAGCCTGATCGGCCACGGCCTTTTGCTGTTGCTTTGGAATGGAAGTGACGGCAGTGGTAGTGAGGGTGTTAGTTGCGCTGGTAATGACGGAGCTGTCGCTGGTCAAGGTGACGTACTGGACGATGGTTGAGGTGAGGGTGACGTTGTCGGACTCGGACTCGGAGGCAGCCAAAGATTCGGAAGAGGCAATGGCTTCGGCAGACAGGACAGCGCTGGTAGCACTGGCAGGTAAAGTCAAGGTGGTCGAGGGCAAGGTCACGGTGACGTAGTCGTTGACGGTGATGGTGGTGTCGACATCAGAAGAAGAAGAAGAGTCTGATGCGATTGAGGTGGTTGAAGGAGTGACTGTGGCTGCTGAACTAGAGCTGGACAAGGCAGTCGAGGTTGCAGACGAACTCAATTCGGAGGAGGATGAGACGACTGAGGAAACAGAAGCTGAGACAGAGCTGCTAGCAGAGCTTGCTGGGCTGGCAGAGCTTGCTGAAGTTGCAACTGAAGACGAAGATGGAGATCCTGATGCAGAAGCAGAAGCCGATGGCGAAGACTCAGCAGAGACAGCTGCTGCAGCTACGGAAGCTGGCGATACGATGGCAGAACTCGAAGGAGACACTGTTGCCGTGGTGGATGGAGTACTCGAAACTGGAGCACTATCTGGAGCATTCTCAGAAACACTAGCTGGAGCACTTGATGAAGCACTAACTGGAGCACTATCTGGAGCACTGTCAGAAGCACTAGCTGGAGCACTTGATGAAGCACTAACTGGAGCACTATCTGGAGCACTGTCAGAAGCACTAGCTGGAGCACTTGATGAAGCACTAACTGGAGCACTATCTGGAGCACTGTCAGAAGCACTAGCTGGAGAACTTGATGAAGCACTAACTGGAGCACTATCTGGAGCATTCTCAGAAACACTAGCTGGAGCACTTGCTGAAGTACTAACTGGAGCACTATCTGGAGCATTCTCAGAAACACTAGCTGGAGAACTTGCTGAAGCACTAACTGGAGCACTATCTGGAGCACTGTCAGTAACACTAGCTGGAGCACTTGCTGAAGCACTAACTGGAGCACTATCTGGAGCATTCTCAGAAACACTAGCTGGAGCACTTGCTGAAGTACTAACTGGAGCACTATCTGGAGCATTCTCAGAAACACTAGCTGGAGAACTTGCTGAAGCACTAACTGGAGCACTATCTGGAGCACTGTCAGTAACACTAGCTGGAGCACTTGCTGAAGCACTAACTGGAGCACTATCTGGAGCATTCTCAGAAACACTAGCTGGAGCACTTGATGAAGCACTAACTGGAGCACTATCTGGAGCATTCTCAGAAACACTAGCTGGAGCACTTGATGAAGCACTAACTGGAGCACTATCTGGAGCACTCTCAGAAACACTAGCTGGAGCACTTGATGAAACACTAGCTGGAGCACTATCTGGAGCACTCCCAGAAACATCAGCTCTCTTCATAGGAAGGGCCAGGACAGCCGCAGCCATCATAATTAAGGTAGCAATTCTCATCTTTAAAGGGTATCAAAAACGCTAAACAAGTGGTAAAGGAATGGACGCGACTATTGTACGCTAGTTCAGAGCTTTCGGATAAAAAGATTGAAAGTAAGATTGAAAGAACTGGCAAGATATAAATACCAAATCGATTGACGCCAAAATGCAAAAATAAATGAAAAAATATCGTGCCTTTGTGCACTATGCGTTTCATAATTTTTAGGAGTGTTAAACATTCCGGGCACCTATAGAATGTACGTCTGGCACCCTGGACAACAGTAGTACAAAGGACAGGTTTCTTTTGTCAGGGGTTGCCCAGGACTGGCATAAGGTTTGGCATGTATTGGCAGGAGGGTGAGTTGAGAGAACACCTCCTTGTTGCAGAAGAGGTGCAGAGGAAGGTTGGATGGAAGGGTTGGTGGCGGATGGAGACGTTTTATGTAGATAATAGATGTGATCCAGGCTAGATTTAGCTTGATGTGTGGAAAATGGTGTGGGGCTTAGGTTTGGGCATGGATTGATTTTCGATGGCAGGGGACGGCATATCGGTGGCATCGGTATGGAATTTGATGTCTGGGTTCGTTTATTTGACGGAGGATGGCGATGCTCAATTTACGGTGTTTATTTACATGTGGGTATGTGGATATGCAAACATAAATACATGTATAAATGATACATATGTACAGAATATTCATGAAAATGATATGTGTGAAATAGAGTGTGTACTGAAGGTACACACCCTCTGGTAATTTAACATGCTATACATAGTCCATGATATGCTTATATACATTTATGGCAGAAATGTGATACAGATATCCAGGCACATGGTAATGTATTAGAGATGGTACATACTAAAACACGTCTATTGTCTCCAGATCTTTAAAATTTGCCCTAGAGCAGAGATTTGTTTCAGACGTCTCATTAGTCTTGTCTAGTCTTGCTGTTGCTGTTTCTCTTGCTGACTATCTCTGTATATATGATTCTCGGTTTGCTCTAGTCCTACTACCTGTTTCATCTCTTTTCTCAATACTCTCTTTCTTTGTCTCGTGTCTGTCCTCGTAGACCAAACAGTACACCCCAACTCTATTCTCTACAAACATTACACCCTCTCACTAAGTACTCTGTATCCTGCCACGTTCATACTCTCTACCCAAACACCAAGTTCATTCTCATCAAGACAGCTTTCAATCCACAACTTCCAGCCTGCTAACTTCATTTCACGGACCGCCGCACACTCCAAACAAAACCAAAACACAACGTCAGAGAATGTCACACTATTGTTCATCTCAGAAGAACGGTGAATAACCACAGACTTGCATCGCAAGACGCATACCAGTTGACAGTGCCCTGATTCTCGGTCCACGGTCTATTGTTCTCTCAAAAATACTCGACGTTAAAAAATAGCCTTTTTTAACCCGTTTAGTGGCCTGGGGTATGGTTTTTTGAGCTGAAACATTCCAAGCGTGAGAGACGAGACATTCTGGACAAGAATTAGGGCTGTGGAGCTCACAGAAGTAGATCACCAACAGAATGAGATCTCTGGTCTTTGATGTGGTTCCCTGGTTCGGCATTGGGCAATAATTGCACACCATTGGGAACTGTTGGGATCTGGTTGGTTTGATGAATTCTCGGTGATGAGAGGGCACACAATGTTGGTTAGGAGACGTAGAATTGGTGTCTGTGTCTGAGTATAAATAGAAATGTTGAGAATGGAGTTGGGTGATGGGGTGTAGGCTGCGTGGGAGGAAAGTGGTGGTGACTGAACTGGTGGTGAGTGGCTCATGGTAGTATGACTATGGCCTTTTCGAGATTATCATACTCCATGCTTGATGAAAATCAACTAACGAACGAAAACGCCGAAGAGTTTTACCGTCAACATGTTTGTATACCTCATACCCAACTACGTCATTTCTTGTCAAATTGTCACTATTGTCATTTCTTGTCATTTCTTGTCAAGTGCAATCGCTTCTTTCCCGGTCCAAATTCTGTCAAATTACGATCTATTGTTATTTATCGTCTGAACCTAGAGTGTACCTATAATATCCTCGATCGTCGTCGAGCAACCGAGACTAGATTAAGCGAAACTACGTCTTCATATATGTTCCATCAAATATCTCGAAGTGAGGTACACAATCTGGTTGTCCAGTGCACTGTTATTTGACATGACATGAATGCATATGTCAGATAATATTGACTGTCATCAGAATGTAATTGACTACATTTCATTCTATCACATACTTGATCTTCGATACTCTGTGCGCACATAACAATTCCATTTCCTGCTGATCATTCAGCAGATCATTCCACAACTTGGATGAGTCGTATTCTTTTCAGAAAATGAATTGTCAACTACTGATACGAGTCAACAAAGATCAAACGATCGAATTAAACCTCGCTATTAGGTATTTATTATCTGCATATCTTCACGTTCTTTCCATTGATACTGACACCAGCCCTCGTCAGCTCTATCAGTACCTTCACCATTTTCCATTAGTACTATCACCAGCTCTATCACCAGAACCTCACAAGTACCTCACCAGAACCTCACCAGAACCTCACCAGAACCTCACCAGAATCTCACCAGAACCTCACCAGTACCTCACCAGTACCTCACCAGTACCCCACCAGCTCTTTCATCAGCCATTACCACTCCTCACGGAATCCCTCAACCGAAAGATCGGTCCCTTTTCGGCCACATCCAGATGCGTTTGGAGAATTGCGCAACACTATAAATGAAAAGTTATCGAATCCCGAAAGATTATAATTAACAATGGTTGCTCTTCCTATCGACGACAACTCTCCGTTGAAGAAGCTCCCGGTGAAGAAAGTAGCCTGGGGTGCTGCTGCCTTATTGCTTGTGATCATTCTTTTAACCACCAGTTTAGTTGATGTTATTCGCCTTCTTGCTACTTCCACTACCAACCCCACGGTTTGTCCGCTTGGAGAACGTGTGGCTCCAAAGTCATTCTACAAGGACAATTCCACTGTGTTGAACATCTTGAATGATGAGAAGTTCAGATTGAAGTCGGTCCAACGTCTTGCCGGTGCTGTCCAGGTCGACACCCAGATCCAAGATAATCAGCCCGATGTTGATGAAGACCCCGAATTGTGGGCCAACTTTGCTAAGTTTCATGCCTACTTGGCAAAGACCTTCCCATTGGTTCACGCAAACTTGGAAGTGACTACGGTTAATACGTATGGCTTGGTATACGTGTGGAAGGGTAAGGATTCGTCGCTTAAGCCATTGATGTTGACGGCCCACCAGGATGTGGTGCCTGTTCAAAAGAATACCTTGGGGGACTGGAAGTACGATCCTTTTGGAGGTCACTACGACGGTGAGTTCCTCCATGGCCGTGGTGCTTCGGACTGTAAGAACGTCTTGATTGCTATCTTGGAAAGTATCGACGCTTTGCTCGCGCAGGGTTTCAAGCCCCACAGAACCGTGCTTGCGGTCTTTGGCTTTGACGAGGAAGCAAGCGGACGTAGGGGCGCCAAGAACTTGGCTCCCTATATCGAAAAGAGATGGGGCACCGACGGAATCTACGCCATTATCGACGAGGGCCCCGGTATCTTGCCAAACCCCCTTACCGGTACGGCTGTAGCAACTGTGGCCACCGGCGAAAAAGGCTACTTGGACATCAAAGTCGACCTCAAGACCAAGGGTGGCCACTCCTCGTTGCCCCCTGACCACACTTCGATTGGAATTCTTTCTGAGCTCAACGTTTTGATCGAACTGGACCCTTACAAGCCCTTTTTGGACAGCGACAGTCCTGCATTGCTCCTCTTGCAGTGCCTTGCTACCAATGACTTCAAGCAGAACGTCCGCTGGCTCTCGAAGAAGGCCATCTTGAGTGCAACCAAGAACGCTTTCTCGAGATCTAAGATCTTGAACCTGTTGGCCGGCGACAAATTGACCAAGTTCTTGGTTGAAACAACCCAGGCCATCGACATTTTCCGCGGTGGAGAAAAGGCAAATGCTTTGCCAGAATCTTCTTCCATTATCGTCAACCACAGAATCTCGGTAGAAAAGAGCGTTGGCGAAATCAAGGAGCACTTCAACTCGAGAGTCATTGACTTGGCCAAGAAACACATGTTGACCGTGGTTGCTTATGGCAAGGAAATTTACAAGCCAAAGGAAAGCTTTGGTTTGGTCACCGTGTCTGCTAACAGTGCCGAGTTGGAACCTGCTCCAGTGACTCCATTTGGCGACAAGGTCTGGCAGAACTTGGCAGGTGTCACCAGACACGTCTTCGAAGAGTTGGTTTGGCCAGAATCAAATACTCCCGTCTTGACTGCTCCTGCTCTTATGCCTGCAAACACCGACACCAGATACTACTGGAACCTCACCAAGAACATCTACCGTTACACCCCGGGATACGTCGAGGACATCCCCGCTTTGAACATTCACAGCGTGAATGAGAACGTTAACTTTGACTCGCACTTGCAGATAGTGGCTTGGTTCTACGAGTTCATCCAAGTTGTTGATGTTGAAAAGTAATTAACTTTTGAAAGGACGACTGTTGAGTAGGCTTCGGCCGAAGAGAAGTGCACCTTTGCTTTATATTGTTTATTGAAGAGACTTTTTATCCGATCTTAGTAGTAGGGCTAGTTTTGTTTTTAATCGAGCTCATAAGAAGTATGGAGCGGACTTGACTTAAGAGTTGCTTCTGAATTGAATTGGTGGCTGCAAATTTTGTGTCACCTGATCTTAGATTTAAACATTTGCAGCCAAAGAAACAACGTCGGTGTGAGAAGCTTCAGTGAAGTTCAAAAGGCTATCGACAGAACGTCTTTGTAGAATTGGACTTTTGCCGCAGAGACATACGTTAAACAGAGTTCCATATGTGGATTTCGATTAGTGCTATTGTAACATTTCAGCAGTTCAATAAAGATATCTGCAAGTAACTCGTCTCAGTTTTACTGTATTTTGCTTCATTCTTTACGTAAAATGCAAACGTTTCCACTAATGTATGGTCAAGCATCGTTAGAAAGCGATTCTTTTAAAAGTGCTCGAGAAAAAGATTCAACTTAATTAAAATCACTCATAAATTCCTAGAAACGTTATGTCGAATTAGAGGAAATATATCTTTCACAGAAGAAATTACCATGTAAAACTTTACTATAGTCTAAAGGACGAGATTCACACCTCGTCAAAGGAAATTAAGAATATTTGTTCATTAAACAAGTTCTACCATTGTCCGAAGCTTAGCTACTTTGCCTAAAAGTCAATGAGAAAAACTTCTGCCTTCACAACAAGACTCACCTTAGCAACGAAGAACAGGAAGCTTGAGAAATTTTTGTGAAAGTTATTTTTGTAGATCTCTAGTGTACCTTTCAAATAACGAAGGATAATCGGTAGTAGCCATTTCTCATCACCCCTACTCGACGTCCAAAGTTGAAGAACAAAAAGTTACTGTTTTTGAGTTAAGATATCAGAATCTTTTGTCAATTTTATAATATTTCATTGAAATTTTCAACTTATCATAAAACTCATACATTGTTATAGTCAAAACAAACGACCTCAGCATGTGTCTTCAACTCTTTCCAACTTAAATCATTCAACATCCAACAAGAACCACTGCTGTTTCACACTATGATCTGTGATGAAGATTCTACTCAGCCCATACCGGTTTGCATTTCACATTGATTATTTTATTCTTTACAAATACCAATCTCTATCGTACTATACAGCCAAGCGTATACTGAACCTTCACATTCCTCGTTCAAATCACACTTTGGTTTTGGTTCGTCCCAGATTAATAAGCTCCCGATGCTGGTCTGTGGGGCACGGAATCATATGAACGAATGATATGTGCCACTTCTTATGGTGCACTGCACTCACACTCACGAAATCTCCTTCTTCTCCAAAGGATTGTACCTCAAGAACTTCTCAATCAAGTCGACATGGGTCAACACCATTCTTCTACAACAGTATCTTCTCAACTTCAACTTGTCAAGCGCATCACCCTCAGTCATAGACTCATCTTGCAAGTACTCCAAGTACGTCTCCCACTTGTCACCAACAACCTTACCACAGGAAAAACAACGGATGGGAATGATCATAGCTGGTCGTCTTCACTTGTGATGACTTTTCGATTTTTTGTATTCGCTCTTAAAATTTTTGGTAGAGCGCTCACGTGCCACATCTCATCGATTTCGCTCTGAAATTTTTCTGTGAATTTTTTAGTATCAGAGAAGAAGTAGGTGCAATGACGGTTAGCAGTTCGACCAATGATTGGTCTTTGACGATAGCCACAGGGGGTCGTCCCGTATTCCTTCCTCATTCGACTCTGGCATCGAATGTTTTCCTGAAAGACGGCCGTTATAACATAGTCTTGCTCACTTACCAAGTTCGTGTATACTTTTTGTCTACCAGACAGTGTATTAGGACTATTGCTTGCGATTGTTCTGATGTTGTTGATGCGAGATTGGATCTGGCCAACCCAAACCACTTGCTTTTGTTCACCAGTGATGGCGAGGTGATAACCATCAACTGGAAGGAGAAGGTGACTGTTCCTGTATTGAGTAAGGTTGATTTGGAGCTTGACCATCCTTTGGTGTCGCTCATCTCGATGAACGAAACGCATTATTACATAGTCAGCGGTCGCAAGCCAAAGAAGCTGGACACACATCCCTCCAGATACGTCTACAAGGTGGAAAGACCAAGTGGAAACGCAACTCTGCTCTTTGAGGTGGAGAAGGTCATCACATATGCTGCATCGCATGATAACTCCAAGTTGGCATTTGTGACCACAGAAAAGTCGGTGGTGTTGCTAAGCTTGATCTCTGCTGACGAAAATACATACAGTTTGACGAGCGAAGTCATTGCATTCCCATACAGATCACCGGTGACCTCGGTGGCTGTTTCTGGTGACGCAACAATAGCATTGGGAACAAGCACAGGTGTGATCCAGATCTTGTACGGGGGTCTTGTCAGCGACAAACCACAGCGTCTCTTCAAGTGGCATGTAGACCAAGTGCGCAGCTTGCAATTCACCGCAGACAACAGCTACTTGGTGTCTGGAGGTTTGGAGAAGGTGTTGGTGTTTTGGAACTTGGAAACCGAAAAGACGCAATTCTTGCCACGTTTGAGTGGACTTATAGACAAGATCGCTGTCGACCCACACAAGGACGACTACTACACATTGTTACTAAAGGTTAACTCGTCCATACACCAAGATGAAGACGAAACTACGCACGTCGTAGAGGGCTACGACAACTACGAGGTATTGGTGGTCTCCGCCGTGGATTTGATATCGAGATTATCGGTGAACACAATCAGACCTAAATACTCAAACAACTTAAAAGCAACACTCACTAGAACAAGAAAGAGATTGGAGAAGGGAGAAATCGACAGATCTAAGATGAAACACGACTACTCTGCTGTCTTTGAAATACATCCCAAAACCAAAAACCTCTACTTCCCCAACGAGTCGACCATCCAAGCGTACGACTTGGTGAAGAACGAACAGAGTTTCATCCAGAATGCAGCGCCCTTGTTGCTGACTGGTAAGGTCAGATCAGAAAGCAAGTTGATCGACCCAATCGTCCTGCACGTTTCGTTCACACAAGATGGAGAATGGATGTGTACCTTTGACAGCGTGGCCACCTCGGAGGTGGACAACTTACTTTCTGGAAATGACAAACAATACGCATTAAAGTTCTGGAAGTTCAACGAAGCAACTGGTGCAGCAAGCAAGAACTCTACAACCGTAAACTCGTTAAACAACAAAACCGGTTTCTGGGAGTTGTCTACTAAGATCATCGACCCACATGGAAACAACAACACTGTGTTGTCTATCCTTGCCGCTCCTTCAACATACCACAACGGTCTTGCATTTTTAACTGCCGACGACAAAGGAGGATTGAGAATCTGGAGGCCAAGAGTTCCAAAGGAAATATACCAGCAGGTGAAGAATGGGTTGAGATTGCAACAAACTGCATGGACCTTACGTAAATCCAAACCATCAGGGGCTCTTTCGTCACTGGCTGTCTCTACAAGCTGGTCCGAAGATGGGTCTATCATCGTTCTGGCCCACGAGTTTTCTATTTTAGCCATCAATACGCACACTTTTGAGGAAATCCCAGACACTGTGTTCCGTATTCCATCGCTTTCCGGGTCCAGAATCAGAGCGATCCACCTCTTGGATAACAACTTGATTGTGTTGTCGAAAACAAGAATTGTATCCTTCAACTTGTTGACTGGAGAACTGAATCTGTTGGTTGCAAAGGTGCACACCACTGTCGGCGCCAAAAACTTGATTGCCGTTGACCACATCAACAAGTTGATCTGTCTCGTGGTCAACTACTACGAACCAGTAGAAAAGCACCTCCACGTGCATTCCAAGATCATGATTTTCAAGCCAGACCAGTTGAGGCCGATCTCCGTTCAGCACCACACACAAGCCATTGCTAGTGTGCGCTACTTCAACTCGTCTTTCATCTTTGTCGACTTGAACTCGCAAGTTGGAATAGTACAGCCAACAACCGCATTTGCCAACACTAGTGGTGAAGCTGACATTGCCGCAGAAATACAGGGAATGTTGGTCAACGCACAAGCAACAGCAGATGTCATAAATAACCGTAACGTCGCCGTCAACGTACTGGCTCAGAATGGAACATCGTCCGCTATTCTCGCGGATGAGTCTACTAGATTCTTGGATCTTAGTTCTTTCCAGCCAATATTTGAGAACATCGAAGGTGTCCAAGTTGACACCTTGTTTGACCGTATCATGAAGGTTATTCGCTAATGTATATTAATATTACGTTTCATTGGTAAATTATTTATCTCATTTATACAAGAATGGATGGTCTCACGACCAACTGAATACGGACTTGGACTCTTCTTTGTCTGTCAACTTATTGATCTTGTTCCTTTGGATCGTCAACACGCTTTCTATCTTTCCAAGAGCATCTTCAAGAAGATCTTTTCTTTCTTGGAGTTCAATGTGCTTCTTGATCTTCGGGTCTTCCTTAGCAAACTTTTCAATCTCTTCCTTGCTCAAGTTGCTGAAGAATTTAAGATCTAACTCACGTGGGAAGTTGTAGTAGAAGTCGGTGAGAAGTTCAACATTCAAGAATAAGACAGCAGTGGAGGCTACCTTGGTGGCGACTGCGTCCAAGAATATCTCTGGGCACTGGTATTTGTTCTCTTTCTTCTGGCACTTCTTTGATCCTTTCACAAACAGGTATCTCATCTTGAGCAACAGAATTCTGTCCTTCAAGAAAATAGCCTCTTCTCCTCTTTGGATCAAGTTGGCCGAGAAGCCGAGTGCCTCATTCGAGTTGAAGTCAACGTCTCCAGATTGCTGCTGGTTCAATTTCTCCAAGTACGTGACCACCTGCAGCAACTTACGGCCACCAATCTGCTTCTTCAACTCGCTATACAGCGATTCACACTGTCTGAGTTCTTCTTTGAGCAAGCCTACTGCATTTGCTTTACTTGCCTGCCATTCGCGGTCCTCGATTTCAATCTCGTACTTGTATGGCTTGATGCAGTTCTCCACTTGGTCTGCTGTAGAGTAGTACTTGGCACCCAAGACAGAGCGTGCAGCCTCTTTAACGGCAGACTTGGCCATGGGGTGGTTGCGCAACTGCGTACCATCCACAAGGTTCTCAATCTCTTTGATGAGAGCATTGGTCACCATGCTTGTCGAAAGACGTCCAACACCCAACTTGGTTAACGAGCCAGTGGTCAAGTCTAGCTTCTTGTGCCAATAAACGTCATCGTCAATGTTCACTATTTGTGACAATTCTTTGAGACTTGGCTCAAACAGACGCACATTAGATTTCAAACTAAAAGGTTTGTTCCAGTAGCGTTCTGCCATCAAGTTCAACACCTTCTGGTCAAGTTCGTTCTTAAGCAACGACTTCAATTCTCTTCTAGAGAAGTTGTGACTCAACTCTTTGGTGGCCAACTTCAACGCGTCAATGTTGCTGGCCAAGTATGTTTGTGGTGTCAAAGGTCTATCGTTGAACTCCACCTTAAACTGGTACGAGGTTTCCTCGAGTTCCTGTTGAATTGCAAAGTGCGTTGGTCTTAAGGAAGTGGCCAAAGATTTCTCCAACACCTTCATCAATTTCTTCTTCATGTTTCTTGTGCCTGTTGTAGTTCCTCTGAATTCCTCTCTGTTCTCCTTCAAGTATGTGTGCTCAAAGTTTTGTTGGGCGACGAAGGCCTGGTAACCAGTAACAACCTTTCTGGAGAAGAGTCCTTTGGAGTCATTCGATCTAGGAGCTTTGGTGATGACACCAACATAGCCCATCTTCAATGGGTATTTCTTGTTTAATAAGATAGCAGTTGCGGTTTCAGGGCTCACCAAGTCCAACTTGGTCACTACACCGATGGTTCTTTCACCACGGGGATCGGCCAATCTCAGTGCGCGGAGGGCAGCCGAGTTAGCCAAGTCTACGTCAGCAGCTGAAATAGCCAAGATGATGTTAGGTGCTTCCAAGTACCTGTTACACAACAGTCTGATCTTCTGTTTGAGCTCGATAGGCTGGTCTGCGGCCTCGACTTGGATATAACCGGGGAGATCGACGAGCGACAAGTCTGGCACACGAGGCGATCTGATGGTGATCTGGATCGGATCTTCTGACACACATTCGTGCTCTGGGACTGCCATGTTCAAGTCAAACAACACCTTCTGCACCTGAGTGAAGTCGGTCAAGTTGTTCATTTTCAAGGCAGGGAACTCGGCAACGTCAGCAGCTGAGTCGGGTGTGTTAATCAATGTCAACTCAATCGGTCTTCTTGTCACCATATTCGAACCCTTGGGCAAGAACTCCTGACCTGCGATGCTTTCCAAGACCGAGGACTTTCCGCTCGACTGCGAGCCAATAACCACAATCGAGGGCAACTTGAGTGTGTCGTGGTTGATGGTGGATAACAAGTTACGAATTTCGATCATTTCGCGGGTCAACGACATCATTTCATCGTCAGTCTCGTCGGCCTCTAAGTCGTCATCTTCATCTTCTTCTATCAATGTCTCTTCATCTTCTTCGGGTTCCTCTTCATCTTCAGGGGCCAAGCCTACTGCCGCAGCAGTTGCTCCAACGGCAGTTGCAGTGTCTCCATTACCCCCTCCACTGCTACCTCCAGCCGATTCGCCTCCAGAACCACCCAAGTTCTTGAAAAAGTTGCCCGTCTTGTCAAATATATCTCCCGTGAAGTCCTTTATCTCGGCCAATCTGTCTGTAGTGTAGCTGGAGGCTTGCTCCACTTTGTAGGCAACATAGGATCCTCCAGCAGCAAACGTCCCACCCACATACGCAGGGACCTTGGTTGCCCTTGCTATAATCTTGATAAAACTGAAGTTCCTCGTGCCCGTTACAAATGGCAGAGCCAACTTGCCTGTCCTTGTGCTCAAAGTACCTCCGAGCACTGACTTTGGATCAAAGTTGAGTGGCGTCCTCATGGACCTCCTTGCCATCAAATTGGACGATTGTTTGGCCAACGGAGTAGCTAAAGCCACCTTGAAGCCAGACAAAGGACGCATCTGCCGCAGTAGCAGCAAGAGCAGCGCCTTGCGCACCTGTGTGCTACCTAGATGCAGCCGGATCATTGCTTGCAAGCTGTTGAATACAATTAAATTTAAATTGGCAACGAAAAAACGTTTATTAAACGAATCATGTGGTGTGATGGTCAAGCTGGAGAGGGCGTATTGGGGTGATTGTGATAGATGAATGTGTTAGAAGGTTGATTGATGGCTACTGGGTGACATACTTATGTTGTGATACACTTAGTATTCTTATGGGTGAGAAGATTGAAGAAGCAAAAAAATGCCCCCTGCCAGAATTGAACTAGCGACCTTTGCATTACAAGTGCAACGCTCTACCACTAAGCTAAAGGGGCAATTTCGGGAGATGTTTCTTCGGAATTGGTTACGCCGTTTTGTGTGAGGCCAAATTTGTGGTTTTCCAAACCCGTTTATATAATTAACCTGATTCATAACGAATTAGTTAAAAGAAAAGGTTCCTGTACCCATTCTAGAAAAGGATTTGACATATGTTTCCGTGGAAAAGTGTCACGAACTCAGATCCGAACGCATATGCTTTTATAATAAATTCTGTGCATGCTGGGTGTGAGGCTGGGTGATTCGGCAGTCTCATCGCTCTGAGGGTTTATTCCCACCAAGTCTTCTTTGCTAAAGCAATGAAGCAATGGTTAGCATTGTTGCTGAGCATTGTAGTTCATCGAAGTCGAAGCAATGGTTATCAAGGGATAATCCTCTTGCTACTCCTATTGTTCCGTTATGATATCTAAAAGCAAGTGTGGAACCTAAGAACATCTCATGATGTCTTATCTCTCCTCATTCCTCTTCCTGCTTACTCTCCTCATTCCGTAGCTTCCTCTCGTCACTAGTAACCTGTGAAGGAACTGCCGGCTCAACACGATCGGTTTCCTCTTTATGGTAGGAAACCTAAAAGAATAGAAAGTCCATTGTAAGGCACACGCGGATAACAATACTGACAGGACATGCAAGTACGACATGCACAGGCCCAACAATGCAAACAACACACGGGACACACGGTTCACGTCACGGTAATCACCCAGACACATCCAACCAGTTCAAGTTGAGTGCCGGTTGAGAGGCCACCAGTTGACAACTTAGACATCGCACAGTGGAGGACGCAGAAAAATTTGCACCCAAAGGAAAAAACGGCACCCCACGGTAAAGCCCCGGTGCGCAATCATAGTGTTTGCAGGTGCTCGGCTGAACGACAAACCCGGGGCAGCCGCTGATGAGAGTTGATCTGGTGCTCGACCTGTCCATCTCCTATTCCAGTTTCAAGTGGCGAGCGTGTGCAGCATCTTCGGGCCAATGGGCCGTAAAGAAGAAGATAGTGAAATTGGCCCAGGTCAGAAACAGGTGGAGACACCAAGATCATCAGGACGATCTCCTGGGATCAGCGGGTTCAACCTGATCAGACCAGGGAACACCAACGCGGAACCACGGAACGAATCCCCTGCCAGCAAAGCACAACAATAGGTGCCCGAATTTTTTCACCCCGGCAATCGCGATTGCTGCTCTTCTCGTGCCACTACCCCTGTGACTGCACAGACCTCGCTGAGATAGAGTTTCACTACACATGCACCTTGCAACCCAGTTCTCTTTGACAGTGTCTAGCAAGTGAAAAGTGGGACAAAACAGCTGCAGGATGGGTGACTCAGCTTCTTTATCTGGACCATTGCTGTGCAACGGTTCCACAGTTTGGTCATTGGAACTAGGGTCAGGCTCTGAGAGAGGCTGGAACAGGGAGCATGGATATGTGCGTTCGCCGAGCTACCCCTTTGGCCTGATACGCATGGCCTGCTCCACCCCGTAACCGCGCCATTTGGCTGCTCCTAACTCCCTTGGCTACGCTTTCGGTGTGCCCGGCAGTGTCAACTTGAATGATTTGATGCAAGAATTCACAAGAAGACCCCCCGAAAAAAGAAACCTTCTCACAATACCTAAGCAACAAAATTATATATAAGGAGGTTGGATCCTCATTCTGAGCTTGGACCCACAGTTTACGATGCACATCAAGTACAAGCCCACGCGGCGTCGGGGCAGTCTGCACGAGCACCAGGATTGTGCCAGCAGTATAAGGACATACCGTAGTGAGAGCCAGGGCGACGCAGTTCTGAAGAGGAGTTCAAAACACGTATTTACGGGTTTGAAGCGTCGCTTGAGCACCTTCAAAGCGAGCCGAATGGCTCGGTTTCATGTGCGACACTTGCACAGGCCGTACGAGGAGTGTGTGAGCGATGAGAGTGACAAGAGTGACGGCGATGCTGAGGTTGACGCTGAGGTGACTGGATCGCCCGTGTCGCCAGTGTCTTCAATTTTCAAGTCACGTGAGTTTGAGATAGAGATGAGGGAGGATCGAGGGAGGACGAGTGATTGTGTGGGCCCCCCAGAGTATCGTGAGGTGGATGATCTGCTCGCAGGGCTGGTCGTACTTGCTAATGCACTTGAAGAGCAGCTCTGCGAGCTGCTCTTAGTATCTTCAGAAGTGCATGTTCAAATTCCTGCAGCCCCAGTGGTAGCACCGACCGAAACACCGACCGAAGCCTCTTCTGCACCCAGCGATATCCCCACCCCCAAACCTCGCAAGATCAAGTTCATGTCACAGCTCCACGAATTGAGGCGGCTTCTGCCCGCATGCCTCGCCGAAGAGAAGTACAAGAACGTGCAGCAACACCAGAAGCAGCTCTACGCCAAGTACAAGAGCAGGGTCGTCAACCATGAGATCCGCTGCATCGACCAAGATACCTGCCGGATGCAGGGCCAATTTGAGATTGCAGCGTTGGTGTTGGCGTGCACCGTGGTGTTGTTGGGCTTGCTTTAATGCATAATGGGTCACGAATGAATGCACGAATGAATGCATGGCTGATTTGGTCCGGTACCACTTATAGACTAATGCGTTATGTAATATTATCAGCCAAGGATATATTTATTGAATCAATTGGTTCCTGTTAGATTGTAGATTTGATGCAAGTAATGAAAATGGGTGCAAATGTTTGGAAGTTGTTACAAAATTGATTGTGATTAGTAAGGTAGCTCCTACACTGTGGCACACCAAGTGCACAACAAATCGTAGGTCCGGGGTAGGTATTGTGATGCAAGAAAACCAGAAGTGTTCATGACAACCGGGAAGTTAGAGTTGCTCCGATCCAGTCACTATTTCTTGGGCTATTTGGCTAGTTCTTGAAGACCAGTTCTTGGAGACCGCAATATTCACACCTGTGATGCACAGAAATGGTTTTGGTGATTTGGTGGCACGTTGTTGTGGCTCAAAATGATGACTTGATCGGGGTGCAGTGGTGCCGATCCGATTAATGGCTGCAAATATGGGCACATTTCCAGGGTCTGCACGTTTAGGTGAGCTAATGCATGTATGCGAGTTACAATTTTACGCACCAATGGTTAGAAATGGTCTTATTCTGTAGGCTATATGTACATTCTTCAATTGGTTGATACGTGGTACAACGTATACCTCCTATTTTCCATCGGCATATACCTACGTACGATACAACAGATACTTGATTTGTGATCTCATAGGCTTATTCAGCATCCTTCAAACCAACAGTACTACCCTTCTTGAAAGCCTCGAGTTCACCCAATTTGTCCAACCAAACCTTAACCAAAGGATATGGGGAAATGTCAAGTCCAAGAAGAGGTGCCTTAACAGCCCAAGGCCAGACAGCAAGGTCGGCAGTAGAAACGTGAGGACCAGCCAAGAAGCCGTTTTCCTTGTTTCTGTTCAAGTATTCCTCCAAAACACCAAAAATACGCTTGACGTCGGTGGTGTAACGTTCGATAGCGTATGGGATCTTCTCTTGAGCGAAAACAGCAAAGTGCGCAGCCTGGCCCATCATTGGACCCACTTCACCGTGCTGGAAGAACAAAACTTCCAATTCCTTGTAGTAGTCCTTGGTGCCTGGGGCATATGAGAACTTGTATTCCTTGTCGTAGGTTTCGGCCAAGTAACGCAAGATGGCACCGGTTTGCGAGATAGTCACACCGGTGTTTGGGTCAATGATGGTTGGAATACGTCCGTTAGGGTTGTGCTGGGTGTATTCTGGAGCCTTTTGGGCACCGGTGGAAATATCAATCCTGGTCACCTCGTACTTGAGCTTGAGCAATTCGAGCAAGATGGAGACCTTGAAGCCGTTGGGGGTACCCCAGGTGAATAATTTGAGAGGAACTGTTTCCATTAGTAAATAACAAGCAATTGAGTGTGAACATTACATACGAGACATGTTTTGCTAGAGAAGGATTGTTGAGAATGGGTGCTAAAAGCTCGTGGCCAAAACGGGTTTTATACCAACGTTCGGAATTTACATCCTCTGGGTAACTAAAAATTAGTAAGGGAGCAAGGCAGTGCTGACCAATCGGACGGAACTAACGTAGCGTTATGATCCAATCATAGCATATAAGCCCACCTCAGACGGAGATTTGGAAGTGGATGGAAGCATTGTAGAAACAAACCGAATGTTAGGAGGTGTTGGTTGGCCGTAGGGTGATGATACTTGTGTCACAGCGTAAGTTTCCTAAAGCCTTTAAAGCCCGTTTAGTGCCGACAAAAATGGACAAAAACAGACTAGATGAATAAGCTGAACACCGACCTGTCAAGGCTGCAAAATAGAGTGATTGTGAAAGCAGAAAGCCCGACAAGCGAAGGACGCGGAGTAGGGGTAATTCGTTTTTGCAGAGGCGATCGGAGGAGGAAAACATGGTGGGCGAATACGAAGACTAATTCTCTAGATGAACGCACCCGGTTTCAGTGCACCGTGCACAAGAGGGTGTTTGCGTAGATGCATGAGCTGAAGGAAGTATATGTGTGTGGTTAGGGTATGGTGTTTTGGGGTTGTTCGAGAAGAAGGGGTGGCGAGGCATTCGATACGAGTGTACTGGGCTGGGTGCAGGTGGGTGCAAATGGTAAACTAAAAGTGCAAAGACGAGCACAAGAAAATGGCGAAGTGGATCGTGTGATAGAAACAATGTTCAAAGGGAAGGTGGATGATTGGTGTTTACGGCACTACAGATAGTATGGTGGGGTGGATGGTTGGGGTTCCAGAGAATAATAGTCGTTGCATGATTTTTCTGGAGATGGTGGAGAAGAGATGCAGGTGGAGATGGATGGAGATGGAGATGGATGGAGATGGGGATGGAGATAGAGATACAGATACGGAGAGATACAAATACATGCAGAAAATGAATACATATACGAGGTGTATTGGATAGTCTGGATATTGCGTAGTGGATAACAGTACGGTAGTCCATCAGATTCGCACCTAACTAATTACAGTGCAGAGAGCATATCATGGTGCATTCATTAGTGTGCATCCCGTATCTACAGGACTAGTGACTCTTAAAGTTTATCATTACTTAGAGTATAGAGTATTACGTATTTTCTGTTGAATATTCTTGAGGATTCATATGAATGATCTAGACCTCAAAGAGTTTATCGAGGTTTCGTGATTTGTTGATTATCGTGACTCTTAACGTGTTGATTTGATATTTCCTGTCGCAGCTTGAAGACCACGAAACTCATTCAAGTTCTTATCTATAAGCGAGTTACCTATGCATGATGGTAGTCGGGTCATGCCTAGAGTCTCTTCTCACCTTTGATCTGATCGATCCCACCGATCCCACCTGTCTCACACCTCACACCTAATTTCATTTAATCTTTAACTCGTAACCATCACTTCCATCGCCATCTCCTCCCATCAGCACCCTCCGCTCCCCTCATCTGCCACCACGGAAATCTAAATCAACTAGTCCCATCACTTAACCTCCATCACCTTGCCGAGCACCAGCATCTCTACCTATTCCCACACACAATACCTAAGTTCAAAACAATCCACCGAGACCCCCTAATCTTAGCTACCATGGTAACCGAAACCGAATGTTCCTCTCATGCCAGCCCAGCCCCCCAGCCCAGCCCAGCCCAGCCCAGCCCAAGTTCCTTCGTTCTGTTTTACTTTGGGCCCTTACAATGCAGCTGCAAAAAAAAAAAATAAAAAAAAAAAATACTACGGTAACACAGGCTGGCCGCGCACCCACGCGGGACTGGTAGACTTCCCCTGGGTCCTGGGAGGAAGAGAGAAAGGGGGATCGAGTGAACGTGACGATGGACTTTGATGGATCTGCACCGAATCATCGGCGAGCAAACAGTTGGCCGACGTTGCGCACCTCTGAGTCCAGGCCCCAGGTGCGTTTTTCTCAGGCCGTGGGCCTCATCAACCTGAAATTTGGTCCCAACGGTGGGTTTGCCCAGGTGAAAATCAGTTCCCTTTTCGGAGGAGCGTAGGGGGAGCAGAGAGGGGGTTGGCAGTACCCCCAGTTGACCCAAGCCCACCCATCCGGTAGGATTTGCCAGGAGAGTTGAGAAGGAGGGCAGATCGAGAAGAGAAGATGGCGAGAGAGAAGGCAACCACAGACTCGCCAGGAGTGCTGCGTCAGGGCATGGCAACTGCCACGACGGGACGAGGCTGATCCTGTGGTTTGGAACCAACATCAATCGGAAAAAACGGTAGGCATTGTGAGCACAAAATCGGCTTTAAGAGACCCTTAGACATGAAGAAACAGAAGGAAGAGAGGGGGAGGGACCGCCTTTGAGAGCAGAGGGACAACAAAGGAGCACAACAAAGAGCACGGCCGGGGGAAACAGATCACTAGAGACGCTAAAATCTCCCCAGGACACGCAAAAATCAAGACTTCCCAACAGAAAGCCTGCAGAACGGCGTAGCACATCTGCAGAAACCGATACTGAGGGCGGGGGCATTGCCAGCAAAGGGACAAAGCAAAGAGGAGACCCAAAGGGCTTTATCTGGAGGAAGAACGGGGAATGGGTGGGCACGAAATTGTCCAGACGCAGCAAAGTGGGGGTCGAAGAAGCTTATTTTGTATAATGCACATAATTAGAAGACCCTTGACACTCTGTGTGGCACTACTCTATACAGCCTTAAATGCGTGCGCTTGGCCTGCAAAAAATCGTAATGGAAAATACAAAAAGCTGTAGCTGGGAAAAGTTTAAATAATTGTTAACAATAGTGCCAGGCAACAAAGAAGGAGCAGAAATAGTCAAACGAAGCGGGAACCCCAAACAGACGGCCTCCAAGCACGGCATTCTAAAAGGTAAATAACAACCATCTCAATCAGCGACGACCCGGCTCTCCATACTAGAAAAAAAAGCACAAGTTTTGGAATTTTTTTGGATTCCTTAGTCTGTATGTCATGGACAAGAAGCTCCCTAATCCTCTCCCTCACGAGAGGCGAAAGAAGGTTACTCGGGCGTGCGACTACTGCAAGAAGCGCAAGTACAAGTGCATAGGACGCGCTCCTTGCGACTTGTGCAAGAAGAAGAATATAGTCTGTCAGTTTTCCATCGTGGATCGCAGAACGACCAAGAAGAAGGCTGGTGACGATGAAACAGCAAATACGGGTGGCATGCTTCCACAGGTACCGCCCGTGGACCGTTCCGCACTGAACGGCCTGCTCCATCTGAATGGCCACCACCCTCAGAACGGCCTGGCCGCACCCTCTGCTGCCCCTTACCATCAACAGCAACAGCCCCACCCTCACGAATATTATGATCTGAGGTTTCCAGACAGGCGGCGGCCACCTCCTCCTCCGCCCCCTCTACCATACCAGGGGTATCAGTATACCATGTACCATCTGATGCCATCCCAAGCCCAAGCCCAAGCCCCAGCCCAAGCTCAAATCCCAGCACAGGCACCCACCCAAGTACCTCCTCAAGCGCAAACTCATATACAAGTGCCTCAAGTCGTGGTCCAGGTGCCCACCCTGGTGCCCATGGAACAAAGCAACTCGGAACCAAACCCCTACGCAAACCCCTACTCGCAAATATCGCTCCCACCACCTCAGCACTTGTCGATATACGGAGGACTGAACCCGCAGACTCCTTCCCACCACACGTCCTCACCGGTCGCACACCCTCACTCACACCTACAACACTACTCGGGCACTCCCATGGACCGTACACACTCAAACTCAACCTCATCAAGCTACCCGTCGTCGATGCCGGCCACGATGCCCACCTCGGTGCAAACCACGTCAATACTGGCGCACACACTACCACCGCCAATACGATCCAAATCAATCTCCCACGAATCGACAAAGCTCCCATCTGCCCAGAAACTCTTGAAAAGCACATACATCCCCAAGAGTCTCCAGCCATTGCTTTCGTTTCCAACTGACGAACCCAAGGAAGCAGCAACCCCTGTACAGCCCAAGGCTGAAGAACGTGGTGAAAGCGCAGAGCCAATACTGGAAACCCTCAAGAAGAAGTTGGAAGATGAGATAGACAGCGACGCTGCAACATGTGACTCGCAGACCAAAGACACGCACATCCTCTTTGACTCGAAACAACTGACGCGGTACATTGGCGAATGCCTGCCGTTGCTGATGCTCTTTGAAGCACGTAATATATTCAAAAAGACGTTGGGCGAGTCAGAGTTCACGCAAGATACACAAGGTATCAATATCTTGGACGAGCCGATCCAGTTACGGCCAATAGCGCCTGTCGAGTTGCCCCTGCGCGACGTGTGCGACAAGTTCATCAAGGTGTTCCAAAGCAACATCAACCAGCTGTGGTACATCTTCAACCCTGCCTACTTTAGGGTCCACGTGGTTGATAAAGTGTACGCTGCCATGGCAGATGGTAACTCGAACGAGTGCCTGGAGCAAGTGACGCTCCTCCACTTGACCTTGGCACTTGGTGTGTACTTCTCCGAATTGGTGCGAAGTCCTCTTATAGATGATCTCCCTGTGGGGACAAACCTGGTGGCGTACTTTGACGGTGGGTTCAACTTGTTACGCAACACCGTCGACGACGGCAAGTTGTGGCTAACAGAGGCCTACTTCCTCATCTACTTCTACTACCAAAGTAACTGCAACCGTAGTACCCTGTGGCTCATGTTGGGAAACGCAATCAGAAACGCACAGGCTTTGGGGATACACCGCAAGTACATCAACGAAAGCTACAAGGACCGCGAGTACGTGTCACACCGCCGTAAGCTCTGGATCAGTCTTTATGTGTGCGACAGGATCTCGCTGATTCTTTTGGGCAGACCCTTACTTATTGCAGACTACGACTGGGATGACTTTGACAACAATAAAGAGTTGATCGACGAGTGCGACGAAGCCGACGACACCAAACTCAACTTGCAATGCTTGATTGAAATTTGTAAGGTTGCCAAGTTGAACGGAAAGACAGTACAAAACTTCTACTTGAGTGGTAAGATCGACCCTTTTCGCGCCGAGAAGCTCGCGATCGAGTTTAAGATGTGGTCAATGAGCTTGCCTGCAGAGATCCAGATTGACAAGATCTTGAACTACCCCAAAGACTCCAATGCAATAGGAAACCCCACGCACAATGTCCGCAAGGACAACTTCCTGGTGTTTGCATTGCACTTGGCACAATTGTATGGTATCATGTTGTTGAGTCGTCCATTTTTCATGTACATTGCATTCAAGCACAAGAAACAGCTGTTTCCCCCAAACATGAGCAGACGCGACAGGGCGCGCGCTTTGCGCAGTGAAGAAACGATGCTCCACTTTTGCCGAGCCAGTGTCAAGCTGCTGGTGTTGACGATACAGCTCATGCACTTCTACATGCAGCAGTACTCTGAGCGTATCGAGCTGTACCCAGCGGTGAACTGTTGTCTCATGGCAGCCATTCCGTTGGCACTTCTGATATTGCACCGCAAGAACGACCCCACCTTTGAGGATGAATACGACACGGCACAGTTGATGAAGCACTTGGCCACAGCGCGCAACTTGTTAACCATTCTTGGTCCAATCAGCGTAACCTCGTACCGGTTCAGTACGATTGTCGCTATGATGCAGCTGGCACTCGTAGAAAAGTACCCAGACCTTTCACCTGTGGTACTTGAAAGCCCATCAGTAAAAGAAGAGGAGGAAGAAGAGGAAAAGGCTGACTTAGAGATGAATTATAGCGAGTACTCAAACGGCATGAAACTTGGGTACGACAAGATTCTGGCGACTCCACAGGAAATAGAAATCGAAAACCATCCACAATTGACTGCACAGCAGCAACAATTTCAGTTCAAACATCAGCAACAACTACAGCAGCAGCAGCAGCAGCAGCAGCAACAGCAGCAGCAACAGCAACAGCAACAGCAACAGCAACAGCAACAGCAACAGCAACAGCAGCAACAGCAACAGCAACAAGAACAACAACATCAACAGCAGCAGCAACTACAAACACAGCAACAACAACTACAGCAAACACAACAACCCCAAATGCAAGAGCAGTTTATCAACCCTCAGTCACAACAGCAACAATTGGCACCCCACTTGGAACTGTTGCTAGACTTCCCGCAATACTTTGTCCCACTGAGGACTGCGTTGACGTCCTCAGAAGAAAACTTGCTGGACAGGTCGAGGAATACTGATGGCAAGATCGACCAGTTCTTGTACACGATCGGAACAAGCGACATTTTATTCGACAATAACTTGTGAGCTAAAAGTTTTGCATTTTAATTTATGACAAACGGAACCAACATTGTAAGAAACGGATTTCTGTAGCTCCCAATAGAAAACGGATTTGGCCACTGTAAAAGCAAGAAAGGGACCTAAAAGCAACTCCCAGGGACGGAATTCTACACTGAAGGTGTCACAGCTCTCAGACACGAAGAATTGTTTATCCGCATACCTTGGTTTTGCGCCACTTCTTTGGGTGCAAAAAGCTATTGTCAGTAGCATAAATACCCGAGTAGCAGTTCCGTTATAATTCCCGGTGGTGCGCCGGAAATGCAGAGAGGCTTACGTCTTTCACTCGTTAACATGTATTAAGCACTCGTGTTCTATCATCAACCCTTCTGGTTGTTTTGAACTACTCTAGCTGGAGTGTCACATTAGCATAATGATACTATATTAATAAATAATAAATAAATAGAACCTAATAGTACAACTGGTCGCGGCCAGCCACTCAAACAATGAGGGTTATTTTAAAACTTTCGAGGTACAAGTCGTTTATCATTAGTGTACCGTGTAGTACACAGTCGTGGGTGGTTGTCGGTCCAACTCGCAAGTGTTAGGATAAAACCCTCGACTCGTTGTCGATCAAGAACTTCCTGATCTGCGCCAAGCTCCCGCTCAACTTCATAAATATCGAAACTTTGATGTTCAGGTCAAACAAGTAGTTAAGCACCACTTCGCCCACCTTTAAAATGTACAAGGTCTTCTCCAAGGTGTACGCATTCTCGCCGTGTCCGTTCTCTAAGGTGCCATTGTACAATTGCATGTTTGTGAAGAAGTTGTTCAGGTTTTGCAGCTGGTACCGCACCTTCAAGAAACTCTCTATCCTGTCTAACAACTTGAGGATCATACTGAATCTGTGGTTGAGCTCGAACAACAAGTACGCCAGATTGCTGTCGTTTGCGTAAATGGTGGACTTGGGATTGTTCTTGCGGAGAATATAGATCGAAAAGGCAGCCAAGACGGCAAACACATGGAACAACATCTGCGAGTGGATCGAGTTTGTCAGGTTGTCAAACTCGTCGTTCACCCGGATGTTTATGTACTTTTCAAACGTCGCCAAGGTGTTCTCGGTGTCGGACAGCGCAGCTGCCCCGCCACCTTGCTTGCGCCCGTCAAACTCGCTCAGGAGCAAATTGCTCAACTCGTTGAACTGGTTGCTTGGGTTGTCTGATAGCGTGAGTGCAGTGCCACCCTGCTCGCGGGACATATCCTCCGTCTTGAACAAAATAAATTTGAGAATCATCAAACACGAGTCGACGATTTTCAAGTAGTCCATGTCGCTCACATTGTTCAGGTTGTTTGGAACATTATCGGTCAAGAACGAGTTAAAGTTCTTAGAAAGCTCATCAAAATTGCGTAACCAACTTTGTTCCTTGACCAACTTGAAATCGATAAGTGACGATATCTTTGTAAAGTTCACCAACAAGGCGTAGTCAAGCTTCTCAAAGTTCTGCATGTGGGGCTGGAACTGGTGCAGCTGTGTGGGTGGCAAGAACATCGTAATAGTGTCCAACACCTTGAGGATGTCAAACTTTCTTGTGGGCTGGTACTGCTGCAATTCATAGAGTCCATGCACAATACAAATAAAACTATAGTTACTTTGTTGGCTCAACCTCTTGTAGATGGTCTTGTTGAGCGACTCTGTTGGCTGCAACTTGGTCAAGTCGGTAAGCAAGTCTTTGTAAACCACAGTCTCCTCCTTGTTCAAGTAGTAGTCCAAGCTTGTGGAAGCTGACTTGGCGTACTCCTGGAACTCGTTGAAGCTCAGGAACAGCCACAACAACTCGTCCCTTGTGTCGGGCGCGCAGAGCAGCTGCAAGTCGTGGACGCTCAACGTCAACGGCACGTTGTACATCATGAGCAAGAAGTTCGTGAGACGATAGATCATAAACACAATACGTGTTTGCGACTGCAGGTTTATGTTTGTTCTGAAGCGTGTCATGTCGTCCATGGGCTCTCCCTTGAGAGACTTGAGGTGCGACGCTTCGTCCTGCAAATTCATCGAGAACAAAATCTCACGCAGGCTCTTGATCGACGTCTTCACCAACAGGTTGAGTGCGTTAAGCTGCCGAATCACAATGTACACATTGTTTTCATTGTCCGAGAACAACCCGTAGATCACCGAGAGCGTCAACGACTGGATCAACCAGAGCGGGTTCACGGTGTTGCTGTTGTCTTTTTCTTTAGTCACAGAGTTTTTACGTGACTCCAAGTATATGTGGATCGTTCGCCTCGACGCTTCGTACAAGTGCTCAGAGTCGTATTTGTTGTTGGCCAACAACGCTCCGATAGTGGCAACGAGCAATGGGAGACACACGCGTGCACTCTCATTGCTCCAGTCCTCGTTGCACGTCATGCTCATAATCTCCTGCTCGTTCAACTTGGAGTAGTGGATGAAAGGGAAGTGGCCCAAGAACACCTGCACAAACAGGTGCAAGTACAATTCCAACTTGTCATTCAGAGGAATCGAGGGCGCCATGATCCCACTTATTGGATACTTGTCGAGCGATTTGATAATAAGCAGGCGCATTTGGTTGGTGAAAAGCTTGTGTTGCGAATAGTTATTGGTGTTTCTTCCCAACTGACTCGGGAGCTGAGGCTGGAACTGCAGACGCTGAAAGTTCACGTCCATGTCCAACATCTGCGACAGTTGCATCGGAGAGGCCACGTTAGGCGAGTTGGCATCAAATCCGCTCAGACTAACCAGTGGGTTGTCACCGTAGAAAAAGTATCCGTTGGGCAAGAACTTGGAGCCCGCGTCAATCTCGTGGGTCAACTGGTCCATGTCGTTCAAAAAGTTGAGGTCAAAGTTTTGTTTCTTGTCGTCTACAGTGGTTGCCACCTCGTCCTCCAGTGACTCTTGTTTAATAGGTGTGAGTGTTTTAAAAGGCTGGTATGGTTGGTTCATCTCGCCTTCCAACTGCTTCAGCAACTCGGGGATGTCGTAGAATGAATAGCCGTAGTTGTCTTCTTCCTTTGCTGGGGCTGCCATTGAGCCTGGGTGATTGTTCTGTGCGATCCCCTGCTGCATTTCCTGATTGCTGATGGTGGCAGTGGGCATCATAAAGTTGGTCCCACTCCCACCAAACGCTTGTCTTGACGTGGGGAGTGTGTGTGAGAAGGATCCGTGGTGCGAGACGCTTTGTGGTGGCTGCGTGGCGTCCATGGCGTTGGAAATCAGGTTCTGCCGGAGCTCGTCTGCGGTTAGGCCCAGGTTGAACTTGGGCAGGCCGGCATTCAGCTGGCGCGAGTCCAACGACAAGCCTGGGATCTGTGAGAGGTTGTTCAACCAGTTAATTTCGTCGTTCATGGTCAGTGGTAGCATCTGTGGTGTCAGGAACTCGACGTTGCCTGTGGAAGGGTACAAGTCGTTGAGCTCGGGCATACCCAGGGCATAATTAGCTCCTGATTGTGCCGAGAATGATGCTCCTCTACGTCCTCGAGCGGTGTTCTTGCGCTGGTCAAATATTTGCTTTTGGAGGTCGTTGCGTTTGGGTGCTGGTGGTGTCGCGGCACTTATAGGTTTCGAAGCACGCTTTTGGTTCGGGAAAAGCTCCAAGTTGAAGTCGATGGGTATGTCGTTGGTGGGGGCAGTTTGTTCTGCGTCTTCCATTTCGTCGTCTTCGTCTTCGTCGTCCTCGGTCTCGCCCTTGTTGGCGTTGAGTCTCTTGATCGACTTCCTGCGCAATCTGGTGATCGCGTCGGAGCATCCGGCGTGCAACTTCTGTGCGTGCCGCAACAACAAGTCTCGTCTAGAGAACTTGCGCTGGCACACACCGCAGCTGAATGGTTTCTCCTTGGTGTGCGACCGCTCATGGCGTCTCAAGTGCTCGAGCCGGGCAAAGGCTCGCGTGCACACCTGGCACACAAACAAGCGCGGTTTCCCCAGCGGTGTGGTGCCGTACGCGGTGAGCTCGAGCGGCACGTTCTTCTTTTTGGTGCCGGATGACGACGAGGATGGTGGTGACTGGTCGACGCCATTGACAGGTGATCCAGCCATGTTCTGGGGCAGGCTCTGCGACATTGCCTCGTGCGGACCAAAGCTCCTCGACGTCGCGGCGCTGCTCGGGTTGCTGCTGCTGCTGCTTCGTGTGTGTGCAGCGAGACTCAACTCGTGTGTCTTGTGTGGACTCCAGGTCTGGCTCCAGGACGGGGCGCTGTGACGTTCGTTCGCCTGGCTTTGTCGGCGGGAATTGGAGGGGGGTCTGGTCTCGGGCTGGCTACGCTCTACTCCTAGACGGGTCTCGTGCTGGCGATGCGTTCCTTGGGCTGCGCCGGTTACTGTGAAGGTGCTTTGAAGCTCTACCTGTGATACCATTCTTTTTTTTTTTGGGGCCGTCAGCGCGCAAGGCAAAAAAAATCTCCAAAGAAATTCACAAAGGGCCTGCAAGCGGGAAGGTGTGTCTGAGGGATTGGATGAGGCTCTCGCGGGTGCTGGCTGCTAGCGGATTGGACAGCTGTGTAATTGGCGGAGGGTGTTGTTGAATACCCCGGTTTGCTGGTGGTTGTACTGTGTTGAGGGCAGAACAACTGGGTGTCTTGAAGCAATTGTTGAGCTGACTGAGAACTTTTGAGTAGTGCGTAATTTTTTTTAGGGGGGAGAGCGTGAGGATGATTTTTTTTGTGGGGATGAGGGGAGGGACCGGTTGGATCTTCCACAAAGGGACGAATATTGGTTGGATCAGAGGATGGTTGAGGATGTTGGTGGATTGATCTGTTGGTTTTTGTTGTTTTCGGTGGAGGGCGTGAGTCGATGTATTGATCTTTGATAGATGGTCGTACACCAGTGGTCTAGTTGATATGTGAGGCTGATGAAGAGTCAATTGGGAGTGCCAGCCATTCAGTATCTGCATGCAATCTCACCAGTGCAGAATACAAGTGCTGATGAAATTGTGCAAGGCAAAGAGGTTATAAGAGAATGCGATAATTTATGCTTCCGTGGGTTCGGGTGCGGCCTCTCGAGGGTATCTGGAAGCTGCATTCCTCCGCCGATGTGCCGTATCGTTTAGAGCTCGTTCCTCTGGTCTGGAGGTGAAGATTTTTTGTGGGGTAAATTTTCAGGCATGTTTGTGGCCTCTTTGGGGAAGTGTCTAAGGACCAAGTGATGACGGCTAAGAAAACAATGAAGGGGTATGGAAAGATGGTCGAGACGTGTTGGACGAGGCAGTGGCACGTCGCTTTTGTTGGGCCGTTAATGGGTGACGGTCGTGGTGTTCAAAACGCAGCGTTGGCTGGGTATTTTTTTCACATGGTATACGTTTATGGGTCTGTCACGTGGTGCTGACAATTGGTTGCATTGGTCTGGCCAGATGGTGGGCACGTAGCCTTGTTGCATTTGATGAGGGAAAAAAGCCAGCCAAGAGATTAGGTAGATGGTCTAGAAAGATCCAACGATTTAGTGGATGTAGCTGATGATCAGATGAGCCGGTGCTTGAGATGCGTTGTGTTGAGACCCTGCCTGCTTTGATGGCTTGGTGAAAATATTCAAAGAAGCATATCCGTAAGACCGGAGTGCGTTTTGGTTGGTGATTTTCCGTGGATTTTCGGTGGATGGTTGTGATGGTTGTGATGGTTGTGAGGTTGGTGGTTTTGGTTGTTGGTGGTGCTTGTGGAGTTTTGTGACGCCTATGTTTTGTTAATATAGAGGTGGAATAAGTTGAGATAATCGACTGATATATTTTGAGGAATGTTATTGGAGGAGTGATTGTAATGCAGCTTTATTTGACAAGGACAGAGACGTGGTGAATAGGAAAGTAAAAGACAACAGCAACGTAGGATAGGAAGAAATATGGCGGTTCATTGAGAGTGGTAAGTTCACTCATCAAATTTGAAACAACTTACAACCGTCTATACCATTCCATCCTCCACTAGTTGTTTGTTCACTGTAATGCACCAACGGTTATGTGCAACATTGGAATTTGCACCCAAATTTTCGGTATGAGCACGCTCTATGACACACTGTTGGCTGTTACGTATTCATTTTTCTTGCAGTTAGTCATTAATGCTCCAGCTATGGACTCTCGACGTTCTAGCTAGAAGGTCACTACACATTGAACTTAAGCGTCACGTCTTTCTTAGCCAGAAATCACAAAAGTTCCTACACTCTACTCGATCTTCACTCCTCTACCTACTCAAGCTACTTCGTTCACCACCTCTTTGAAGCCAGTACCAAATGCTCACTTTATAGTATTGAGTCACAGGTATACCGCAGATATTATACTCTGAGTCATCGACTTGGCTATAAAAGTGGCAAAAATAATCAGATTCTGAAATTCTATCACCATGAGTGGCACATTGTATCAACTCTTGACGAGATTCCCCTTGGATATTCTTGACCTTATAGGTGTTTTTCTTCCTACAGAAGACTTGAAGAACTGGATTCACGATGACCAACTAAGGTCTGTTCTAATATCGAGATTACGAACTCAGGAACATCGTTCCTTGGAGTTGGGAGTCAGCACTCAGTTCAATGACTTGCCTGGAGCTGTCTCTGGTGTTTATTGGTTTGATACAGGTGAGCGCAGAATTCTAGATGGTCCGAGCTTCTCGTGCTGTGACTTCATTGAGCAAGCCTTAGATTGGGAGCCTGAGCAAGACCCAGAATCACCATCAATAGACTTTGTTGGATGCAAAAAAATATTGAAACAATTAGTGGACTTCCGCATCTATCCACCAATTGGCGGAGAACTCGAATTGGGTGCTGAATTTGCTTGGGTCACACCTCTTCCTTCCACTCTTCGATCATTGGCTCTTTCAAACTACAAAATTGACCTTGGTGATATATCTCAATTACTCAACTTGAAGCACTTAAATTTGAGTGCGTTCGAGATTACTGAAACCAGTTATCACCATGCACTCCCGCTCTCACTCGATCTGCTCTACTTAGCATATGCTGCCATAGGAAATAACTTGGGGCTCCCAAGATTGTCTGACGACGTCTGTGCCCCCGATCATGTCGATTTGGTAAACTTGAAACTTCCTCCAAACTTGAGAGTATTGAGACTTGAGACGCTCTGGTTCCACAACGATCCAATGGACACAAACCTTAGCGAATGCGCCTCTTTTGGTGATCCTCGAAGACCATATGACTACCAAATCACACAAGTTCTCCCTGAAGGCGTTCCAAAAGGCTACAATACCTTGCACAACATGAAGTTTCCTCCCAATTTGGAAGAACTTCGGATTCTGACAGTAGGGTTGAGACGACTAGTTGGATCCAATTTGCGTGAATTGACAAGATTAAAGCACTTAAATATGTCTGGTAACTGCCTTGAAATTGACCGGGAACAGCTTCCAAAACAGTTTGCACACTTGGACATTCAGTATCCCCTCAACATCGAAGCCTACACCCGAACTTTGGGTTGGAGCAGCAAAGAAATGCCTCACTATGACTTAATACTGAAATATCTCAGCCTGGAAGATCTACTGGTGGTTGGATATTTTAACATGTATGAGTTTGGCCAGTACTATAAACTTGAAAACGATACCGGGGTGTTAATTAGAGACAAGAAGATCATACTTCTTGACAAACACGGAGGAAAAATGATAGTCAATCTAGGCGAACTTGATACTACTGAATTGTCTAATCAGGTATAAAGACAATCTTTATTCTTCGAATATTTAGAATGTAGCACCCGGCTTGTGTCTTCGTGTATCTGAAAATGTAGAAGAGTAAGAGTCAACTTAATATTCACGAAGTTAAAAGAATAGGATGAGATCATCATCAAATATTTTCTAGTGAAGACAATTTAAGCATTTTGCAGCCACAAATAAAACCCCAGAAGTCGGTAATTAACTTACCCCTAATAACCCGCAGTCACCAAAACACTTTGACATGACACCTGAGCCCTTATCTCTTGACTACCTGCCTCGTCCTGTCAAATGAGACTTGCAGCCGATCGACGACTGCACGTGACCTCACAACTTAAAAACCCCCAATTAGTAATTTATCTTTTACATCTACAAGATGGGAGTGATTGAGATCGAATCTGAGACGCAGTTCACCGAGTTGACCAAGTTGGATCCTACAAAGCTCATTGCTTTGTATTTCCATGCTCCTTGGGCTGAACCATGCAAGACAATGAACAGTGTCTTCAAGACCTTGGCTGATTCCAAGGCCCTGGACCCAAATATCTTGTTCCTCTCGATCAATGCCGATGAGTTGTCTGATATCAGTGAGTTGTTCGAGGTTAGTGCTGTTCCTTACTTTATTCTCATCAGAAACCTGACTATCTTGAAGGAATTATCAGGAGCTGATCCCAAGGAGTTCATCAACGCCTTGAACCAGTTCAGTGGAGCCACAACACCTGCTGGTACACCTGCAACCGCCACCAACGCGACATCTGCTGCTCCTGCTGCTCCTGCTGCTCTGGAGGCTGCTGCTCCTGCCGAAGAAGAGTCGGAAGAAGCCTTGGAGGAGAGATTGAAGAAGCTTACAAATGCAGCCCCAATCATGTTATTCATGAAGGGATCTCCATCTTCTCCACAGTGTGGGTTCTCAAGACAGTTGGTGGCAATCTTAAGAGAGCACCAGGTGAGATTCGGTTTCTTCGACATCTTGAAGGACGACTCGGTCAGACAAGGTCTCAAGAAGTTCAGTGACTGGCCAACATTTCCTCAGTTATACATTCAAGGGGAATTGCAGGGTGGTTTAGATATCGTCAAGGAGAGTCTTGAGGAAGATGAGCAGTTCTTTGAAAATGCATTGAAGGTTAATTAAGAATACATATTTATACATTTTGAGTTGTAGAGACTGTAGAGTAGAGGTTTGAAGAGTTTATAACTTACCTTGCGAAATAAGTTGATCAATATCATCGTCTGACCAATCTAAATCATCATCTTCACCTTCTTCGCTTTCGTCAATCGGATCGCTCAACTCTTCATCACTATCCATCAAGTCCTCCTTCATTTTACTCTCAATATCTATTCGGAATTGGTCGACCTCGACGCTATCCTCCTCTTCAAAATCGTCAATGGGAAGTTCATTATCAGCATATATCTCCTGGAACCGTCCTCCCAATCGGTTGTACAAGAACCGTTTCCTGTACTTTTTATTGTAAATGCGTGGCATGAAGTAGCCGTCAATCATGTTCAAGTCATCAAACGTATGCTGGAGCATGTCTATGTACCGCTGGTAATTTCTTATGCTGGATGCGGTTTTGTTGTACTGTCGTATCATTTTGAAATGCCTTGGGAACTTGATCTTATACGTTCTCGAAGCACTCTGGCTTTGTCTTGCAGGTACTTTCCGGAGTTGAGCTCGAGTGTTGCGAACTCCATATTCTCGAGCTGTGTTTGTCATCGTATCGTTCAAACTCAAACCGTCGGCAATTTCTCCTGCAATTCCCAAAGAGTATTCGGAGTCCTGGAAGACATGGTAGTTCTCCAAAATCGACAAATTCAAGAGTGAAAAGTTGTTCTGGTTGAACGATTGAAGAACTTTCTCTACAGAATAGAAGTCGCTCTCTTCGGTGGACATAGTTTCAAATTCAGAACTCAGGTATATGATTTTTCCTATCGCGTGGAATAGGTTGAGCTGGTTTTCTCTGACGTAGTTGTGTCCCAAGACATTTTCAATGTCCAACGCAATATCTGTAGACTTTAACTCAGGCTTTTCTTGCTGGATGGTGATGTAGTTGTTGGCCCACATCTGTAAGTTAGAGATGGCAGAACGAACGTCGCCCAACTTGAGTAAGTTCTCGACAAATGAGTTCAATATCTGGTTTGGGATCCTGTTGAATGTTCTTCTCTCGTGTCTGACAACCTCTGCAATGGTTTTCTTCATAAACAGCTGTGCAATTGCATTGAACTTGATCTGCGATACCTGAGGAAGGCTCGATATCGCCTTGCCTAAAAGTGTATCCACACACAAGTTGTTTTCTACATTGAACGCATATTGCGATTCCATCCCCACGTACTCGATCTCGGTGAGGCAAAGCACCAAAGGTGGCCGTGGGGTGTCTGTAAATATCCACTCACGTATTGCTTGCCTGAAATTCCTCAATGTTGGCTCATGAAACACATTGGGAAGTTCTTCTATAATCACAACCCCTAGATTGCTCCCTATTCTGTATGAACAATCATTAAGAAATTCTCCAAACTGGTCTGGTTGGTTTGACCCAACCACGGAGTTGCCATCAATGTACTCAATCCAATTGTGTGTGTCTTCCAGAAGACTAAATTGATTGGAAACTCGTTGAGCTGGGACCAATTCGTCGGCCAACAACTTTATGGTTGTAGATTTCGAGCTTCCAGCTGGGCCTGTTAGGATCAACAATTTGCCTTGTGACGAATGGATCATCGCGTTGAGCGCCTCGCGTACTTGCTTTAGTTTTTGAGGGTTGATGCAGAGACTTTGGGTAGTCGACGGTTTGTACTTATCTACCCATTGTGTGTCGTTCTGATTATTCTTAGGTGGTATGATTCTATTATGCAGCACAGGCTGACTTTTGGTCTTCTTCAATACTATCTCTTCCTCTGTAGATTCATCAATGGAATCGTCAAATGAATCTTCCTTGTCAGAGAGAGACAGTACACGTCGTTTGGCTCTCATTTAAACGCGACAAGCGAGATCTTTCGAATGCAAGTGTTTTCCTATCTGCTCTATTATACTCTAGAGAGGTTCATCAGCGTTTCTCGAGAATAAAAAACGTGTATTGGTTGGATATATTCTTTCTGTAAATCTTTTGATTTCATTTTTGATTTGCATCCATATCTTCAGATTAAGAGTTCACTTGCTTAGCTAAATTTCAATAAAGGTTAAGTTACATTATAAGTACATCCTTCCTGTTGTTCACTTCCTTTCGTGAGTGCTATTCATAACTACGTAAAATTTCCAATCATCATCTGCCTACTGTTAGGCATATCAACGTCAACATAATCTGGCCTGCCGTATTCCACAGGTCTCTCCTGAACCATCACATACTCGGTATCCTGTCTGCACTGCTCGTACATTTCAGAGTCGGAAAACCTCTTCTTGAATGCCGGCAAAAGTGAGGGTGGTGATCCTATCAATATGTTTTCGTATGCAATCTCCATCACTTCTCGCATCTGAGGATATACCACCACCGTGAGTGTGTTTTCGCTGGAGTTGTTGGCTAAGATGTTACCGCAATATTGCTTTAAGCCAACAGTGAACTGTGCCCATCCTCCTACTTCCCACGTCTCAATCACACTGGTGTTCTGTTTCGCTTGTTTTTTGCGATGGAACCGACACAAGTGTTCACCACTCTCAAAGTCAAAGTGGATCGAGTCTCCTATGGCACAGGTAGCGTGGTAGGCTCTAGTGCACTTTGGATAGGAACACTGAAAACACGCTCCGTGAGCTTGTGGGTTCGAGCTGATGCTACCCTTGTTACATACCATACATCTCAATTTTCGTTGGCTCTTGGAGATGCTCCGGAGTCCTCCAATCATGTGGCCTTGAGTGTGGGTGAGTTGGTTTGGAAAAACAGTTGAGCATATCTTATGCACAGCAAGTTGTCTGCCTTGCTTTACAACATCGCTGGCAAGCAATTCAAATGCTGGATGGTTCAATCTCACAAAGTTCGGACACAAGTTGCAGTCGTATTGTTCCTCGAGAATTAGTGGTATGTTTTGTGATGGTTTCCTGACCTTTTCCTTTTTGGTTTCCTTTGGTGGGCTCTTGACAAGTTTACGTTTCCTCGGTTCTACTTCCTCGGTCCTCGCTTCCACTTGAGCAGGTTGGCTTTCAGGTATTGGTTCGCTTTGTATTGCATTTTGATACTGAAATCCTTCATACGGTATTCCTTTGTACTTGCAATACAATTGCTGTACATTGATTCCCACTGAGTCGGGGATACATTCACACTTCTTGGTCACAGCTCCTATAGGGAACCAATCGTCCAATGCAAAGTTCACCGATTCTGCCAAATTGTATCCGAAATTGAACCCTGCATGGTACCCGTATGGGTAGGTTATCATGAACTCGCCTTCGTTGTGCACAATTTTATTGTATATGATATCGTGCTTCTCCAAAAACTGCGGCAGCGCCAAGAATGTCTTGTGCCGTAAGAACTCCAGGCAGTTCTTGTACTCATCCTCAAACGTTTCTTTCATCACGTCGAAGAATCTGGTGGATTCGCTCTGCGGTATCAGATACCATTGTTTTGGTGCTCCAAAATGCAAGTAGTTGATCAGGTACAAGTCTTGGTCTTCCAAATGCCATGCAAAGGTAGCTTTCCAGAGCCCTGCGTACAAGTACGCGTCGTTGACCCCAGGCAATTTGGCGTCCATCATATCGAGAATATTGGGCAAATGTGCAACGTTCCAACTCTTAAGTCGTTCTGGAAATAGTGAACCCAACATATCAGCTCCGTACATTGGTTCTGCGTATGTCAATGTTCTCCAGTAGTTCTTCTCCAATTCATCACATCTTTCTCTGGTGTACTGGGAGGTATCAACATTATGTAGAGATTCCTCATTCAGTTGCTCTTTCTGTATTTCCTTTCCATTGCTGACTTCCTTTCTATTCTCATCCCCTTTATCCAGTCTTCGTCTTGAAGTCGGAGGCTGGAAGTTGGTCTTGCTCAGCACTTCTTTCCACTGTGACAAATTAAATGTCCGAACCCTCTCCACGTTCTGCAGCGTAAACACACCATTGCCTACGGAATTGATCTGCTGTACTATCGGGTTCTTGATTCGAACGCTGTCTAAGTTGTCTTGCGTGTATATTCCCTCAATTTGCTTGTGCCATTCTGCTGGCGGTATAATCTTGACTATTCCAGACTGCATTCCATACTGGTTAATTGCCTTGTTAAATTTGTAAAAGTCCTCGAACTCGTCCATAGTAGGTCGGAAAACAGGCACGCCGCCATCGTAATACGCTGGCTCGACACGTAGCGTCTCTCCGACTTCCAGCTCCATAGTCAAGTGCATACTTTATATATTCAGTTTTAATTCAAAAAAAAACTCTTGCGACATTGATGATGAAGAAGCCAGCTTACAGACCAGCGGACCGTGTATCCAAGTCGCGTGCTTTCAATGCGCTTATCCTTACGGTGCTAACCTTGTTTCTTGTATGGTTATGGTTTGTACATGCCAAGTGGGCCTTTGGTGTCATGTACTATAGACCATATGGTAACTTGTTCAACAACTTGGTCTTTGGTCCAGGCACTTTGGTGGCCAACGCAGGTATAACTTCAAGAATCATTCAGTATGTCAACAGGAAGCTTGTGGAGGAGAAGATAGATGCTGATCATAAGAAGTATATTTAGAGAGGTGGGTATTTAGGTTTACATGTAATATATGAATCGGATAGAGAATGTCAATATTGAATGTCAAGCAGTTCAAGTAAAGTTGCTGCAAGTTATGTTTGCATGATCTTAAGTGCCTTGTTCTGTCTGCGGTGACGTTAGAAATATACTGTTCTGATGCCCAGTACAATCCTATTACTAATAGGATTGTACATATTGCAATATATCATCACACCTTGTCTCTTTTCATTCAGTCTATATATGAACCCCCTTACCTTTCTTAATCTTTTCAGGAGACACTACTATCTTCATGGGCAGCTCGATCACCTCAAATGTAACCTCCCCCACACTTTGCAGCCCATCAGGCAAATACTTGAGAATCCCTTCTCCAACTGGACTCGATGGCACCTGTAATATGGACGTATTTGCGTCAGCTTCTGGATCGTCAATCTCTCGTGTGATCTCAATTATACTCACATTGTTGTCTTCATCTTCCAGGTCGGGAATCTCATTCTCCGAGTCAATTTCCTGGACAGGTTCTGTTTTTAAACGGCGTACACTGATTTTGTTCTCAAGGTCCTCGTACTCTGCAAACTGTAGGTTGCTCATCACTTGGTACCTTGTAGTGTGGAGTAGTCTTCGCTTTTTAGGAGTCCTTGTCCGATCTGGAAATGACGATGCAAGTGGTTCTTCTGAGAGTCTAGACTTGGCTGTCGAAAAGTCTTCGTCCTCTGAAAATACTACTTCGCTGCGAACTGAGTTCACCATGTTCACCTTGGGACTGTTCAACTCGCTCCGCACCGACACTCTGGAGGACCTGCCTCCAGAGTAAACGTTTTTGAATGGTGACTTGATCGGTGTTCGCTGCGACTGTGCAATAACACTCCGCACAAGCAAGTTGTTCTGGATATCCAAACTATCTTCAATCTCCACGATATGGTTGTCCTGGCTGGTTCGCGTTTCGGCAAACGGAAAGCTGTAGAACGAGGCAGGATCTACTTCTTGTTGATGCGAGCTTAGTGCATGAATTGGAGTTGACGGTTTGGCTGTCAACTCCTCGATTTCCAGCTCCAGATCCAGAACCTCTACTATTTCGGGTGAAGTGCTTCTGGAAGTCGGTGCATCCTCATTGCGTGGTGGCCACAGGCCCATTCCAATGTCTTCATCCGGGGTGTGGTTCACTTCTGGGCTCTCTTTGCCTAATACATCCTGAGAAAGTGTCATCACAAACAACGACAGCTCGTCAAATGACACTGTATTGCCCTGTGCAGGTAGTTGTTCGTCCTCTAAGTCATATAACCACTTCAAGTCGTCGTCAGTGAAACTCTCTGGTCTCGTTGATGCCTGGGACCACATAGATCCCTGTGTTACTTCTTCCTCCTTGTTCTCGTTGTGGATCATCTGGATCAAGTTGCGCTTCCCGGACGAACCCAAGTCAGGAAACCGCAGCTTGATATGTCTCAATATCTGGGCCCATTCGTCTCGCGTGTACAAATTCGAAGTCTCTGCCTTCTCTATGCTAGTGAGATCTGACTTGGAATGGATCTTATTCAAGAATGAGTCTATTTTAGACTGGTTACTGAAGTATGCTAATTTGTTTTGGGAGAACTGGCTCCTGGCGAGTTCTTCAAGTGTCTGTTTGACCTTCTTAGGTTTACGTTGTTTGGGTTGTTTGGTTGCTTTGGTTGTCTTGCGCTTTTTGGTGATCTTGGTGGTCTTAGTTGGTTTCGATAGTATTATTGGTGGAGATACTTCTTTAACATCGCTCGAAAAGCGACGAAGTAATGGAAGTTTAAGGTTGAGTGCTTCTGCCCGTTGTTCTGCTAGTAGTGTTTCTTCATGTCGCAGTTGCATCTGCGTTGAAGCAAAGTAGTGTACATCGTTATCCTCCTCTCTCTGTCTGTCTGTGCTCATCATGGAGACGCGTACAAAATTTAATTCTGAGATTCAATTTAAAACCAAACGAGTTGTTTGCAACCACTCGAGAGCTCAAGTTATCTAGGTAATTGCTGATTGATATGGGTGACATTCATTGCATCCCATAATAGCTGCATTCTAAAACTCTTCTACTATGATCAATCACTACCAGCTACCTTTAATTCACGATCCCAGACAGTGGATCTCTGGAAAACTGCAATCACTAACTTAAGGGAAGCATATTCATCAAGACACCTGAGATCTCTTACAACCCACTACGAAACGATTCAGCCCTCATTCCAGTGACAATCGGTGGTGACCTCAACCGTTCTGCATCAACCATCCCCTATCCCTAGATTTGTCAAACCATATTTAAACTTTTCATTACAGCTTCATAACGCTACCAACTTCAACTGCTGGATGGAGATTGAAAAGTGCACTCGGTGCAGCAATCAATTTGATCTCCGCCTCTTCACCATCTACATTGCGTTCTTGACATCATAGCACACTGGAATTTAAAGTTCTCTTGGTATTCTGAGAAGGCTCATGTTCATATGTCACAATTGTTCTGAAAACGGTATGTTGGCTGCGAGTGGCATCGCCATCAATGGTTCCCAACCATATGAACCGTCATCTTTCTCGCAAAGTGCTGTGAGAATGGTATTTGAAGCCCACTATCACTGATTGCTCTGAGAACTATTGTTCATGAGGTGCCACTCATAACTAGAAGCACTATGCAAACAATTAAAGTTCGTATCTTGTTTCCCCACAACCATACCATATGGCAAGATATAAATACTGCCTGTGAAGATGAAATTTGACTCTTCAAGCCCATGAGTTTACAATGAAGTTGATTACTTTATTGGTTATTGCAGGCATTTCGCTAGCGGAAGCAGCACCTAAGGGTGCTGTCCAGTTGGGATTCGAGGTTTACCCTGGAGAAGAAGTTGAAAAGAGAGGCCTGAATAAACGAGGAGACCTGATTCTCTCTTCAGTTCAATACAACGATTTCGTATACATGGTGAATCTTAAAATCGGCTCTGACGAAGTAAGTTTGGCTGTCGATACTGGATCCTCCGATCTTTGGGTTCCTGCTGCTGATGTGAAATGTGTCTCAGGGAAGAATTACAAGCGAGAGATTCAAATCGATAGTGAGCCACTAGACCGTCGAAACGACTTACTGCTGTCCTCGCCCAGTATTCTGGACTTCCAGTACCCCACTTCCAGCTTGACCACGACTGATACATGTACATCTTATGGATCTTTCAACACCCAGAGCGCAGGAATGTTCAAGGCAAACAATTCCGGTCCTGATTTTGCAGCCGAGTACTTTTTTAACGGCAAAGCAAGCGGGAAGTATGGACAGGCTGACGTTTCATTTGGAGACTTTACGATCAAGAATGCCAACATTGGGGTAGCAAACTTAACCTCTCGCAAGGCAGGTGTTATAGGTCTTGGGTTCACCCAAATGGAAGCCTCCAACTATCCAATCTACAGCAATCGATTCACGTACCCTAATCTCCCTATATTGATGAAGGATCAAGGCCTTATCCATAAGATTGTGTACTCGTTGTACTTAGGTACCCCTCAAGGAAGCTCAGGAAACTTGCTTTTTGGTGCAGTTGACCATGCAAAGTACTCTGACTCTTTGGTCACTGTACCTACCATCGCCACTACAGACTCTAGCGGAGACAACATTGTCAGGCTTGCAGCTACTGTTGGGATGATTACACTTGTTGGTGGGAAAGGTGGAAAATCAGTCATAGTACTGCCTATGGCACGAGCTGCCCAGTTTAACACGGGCAGTGCCGTCTCGTACATCCCTGATTATATTTTAAATAACATTGCGCTGGCGATGAACGGAGTCGAAGGTGCTGAAGGGTGGGCGGTCGACTGTCCTCTGCCCAACTCGAAATTCTCCTTGAAATTGAACATTGGCGGTCAAGGATTTTTGGTCCCTATGGTCAATTTGGTGAAGGCATCCAGTAATACTCCAGACAAGTGTATTCTTAATGTCAGATCGCTTGTTGGCGATGATTTGCTTCTTGGAGATGATATTTTGAGAAGCCTTTATATTGTTTATGACTTGGAAGATCAACAGCTCTCCTTTGGTCAAGCCAAGTACACCAATGATTCGAATATTGAGGTGATTTCTTCTGCTGTCCCAGGAGTATCGAGCGTTTACAATGATACCTCAATCGGTTCATGGATGACATATGCTCCTACAGAACACATTGGATACGCTACTGCCAAAACAAGTTTGTTTATCAATGGCACAAGAGGAGGGGTTGGGGAAGACGTTTCAGTCAATGATTCAGCTCATACTTACCCTAACAATGTGTTATCCTGGTTCTTTTTATTTGCTGCTGGCCTAGGTGTTATTTAGACTAAGTTATAGGAACATGAAGGCAAGTGTAGTGAGTGTTACAGTTGATTAGAGAAGGAGATATGAATGGAGATACTCAGAGAGTATGTAATGACATATTTAGCAGGGAAAGCTCAGGTATATGATGTGAGAAGTTAATTCATTGTCTTTCGATCTATTCCAAGTTACACGAGGATAGGAAAGACATTTAATAGTAGCTTAAGTGGTTAAGTCGCATACTCTACAATCAACAATTTCAGGTTGGGCACATACTCATTCATCCACATTAGGCTCTCAGGTCATTGGTTGATAGATGTCAACACTTATATACAACATTTCAAGGATGTAACAATTAGTTTGTTCTAATTGAAAGATAATTCATGTAAGGTGATGGAGATTCATATCGTTTTAACATTCTGACCAAATTAACTGTCTATTGCGACCCAAATCATTTGCACCTTGATTGTAGACTGTGACTCTCAATAATGAAATGGTGATCACGTAGGTTGCGAATGGATTCATGAGGTGACTCAATTGGCCGATTTTATCGCTTGACAGTTTCTAGAAGCGGTCTGACTTCACTTGCATACTTCAAAATTATTTTTGGAAAGTTGCAGCCTTCCATTTAAAGCTCTAAGTTTCTTTTTCTACTTGACATACTTCCTGGCGCTTTCATGGTACATCCATCACATGGCACATCCCTCACATGGTTCGTTATGTGGTTCATTACAGAACTCTACATTTAATCTGGAACCTCAGCCTTAAATTGTCACTGTGAATGATTTTGTAATTTTCTCCCCAAGAATCTCATCACTTAGGTTCCAAGCTGGAGGCTCAACTTTCAAGTCTGGATGCTGAATATTGAAACGTTTCGGGAACTACTCAACTACTGAATTCAAAATCTACTATAGCCTATGTTACTTTTATTAATTCTACTTTACAATGCTTGTCAAACACTATATTCTTCCATACTTCTCCTCTACTTCAGGTCGTATCTCCCAAATCGAAGTCTTTTTATTGTAAACAGCAATCTCCTGTATTGTGTTCTTCAATAATGACTTGGTGTGATTAAATTCTTTCTTGGAGAGATCCGCCAACGTACCAATACTGTACCCGTTATTTTTCTTGATAAACGCAACGAGATCCGTAATCACGGTTTCATCCTTAATGGTTTTCTTCTGTGGTGTCAAGACATTCACCTCGGCCTTCACAATCTTGCTCGTCTCCTTAATGCTTGTGTTTTCCTGATTGTTGCCCACCAATTGTACTGTGATAGGAAAAACAATATCCTTGACCATCAAGGTTGTGGAGAACAGCTTGAAGAACTCGTCGTTCGTTCCATCGTTGAGCTTGTTTATCACAACCAACAGGTGTATTTTATTCCTGCTAGTGTCTTCATTATCTTCGACGAAATCATCGATTGCATCGTCGTCATCAACTAGATCTTCTTCGTCCTCGTCGTCCTCATCCAAGTTATCCACTTCGCCGTCTTCGTCCTCCTTGTTCCATTCAAGGTCTGAGTCATAGTCGTATTCTAATCCTGTCATAGCTGTATCAAGTGGACTGGGAAGGGTGACTCTGTGTGTGCTGGAAAACCAAGTACCTACATACGGAGGACGTGCGTTTTCGTAAAAGCTGAGATACTTGATAGGTGGGATCTTGGCAAGCATATCATTGATCTGTGCTTCTGTTGTAGTGGCTTTGTTTAATGCTCCGACGATATCGCTTGGCGTCATTTTGATTGTCTTCACTTGTACTTCCTTCAACTCTGCAAAAAACGTTCCCAAGTCAGTTCCTTGTTCACCCATTAGTTTGTCGATATTGGATATCGATTGAGACAACTCGTCTGGTTTCAATTGCCATTGGTTTGCCAAAGTGACATTCTTTTGCTTGAAGAATGGGAGAAAGTCGCGTTGATAGTCGTTCTTATAGTGCTTTACCTCAGCTGTGCTTGTATCAGTCTTGGTGGTCTCTCTTTTCACTTGAGTTTCTTTCTTTTGGAAGAATGACGAGATTCTCATCTGGCTCCGTTGCTTAGCCTCTTCGGCCTTCTTCTTTTCTTCCTCTACCTTGCGTCTTTCCTCTTCTTTACGCTCCTTTTCCTCTTCTAGTTTTCGTTTCTTCACTAATTTCTGCTTTTCACGTTCTTCTTGAGCAACTACTTTCCTCAACCTTTCCTCTTCCTTTTTACGTTCACGTTCAATCTTTTCTTCTTCCTGTTTCTTGCGCTTCATTTCTTTCTCTTGCTCCTTCAATTCGAGCTTCTTGAGTCTTTCCTCTTCCTTCAATTTCTTATCTTCTTCCTTCTTCCTACGCTCTTCTTCTTTCTTGCGTTCACGTTCAAGTTTCTCTTCTTCCTTCTTTCTTTCCTTCTCCAACTTCTCCAACTCCTTGGCTTCTTTCTTGGATAACTTTTCACTAGCATCCGCTGTGGAGATTACTTTCGGTTTCTTCGAATCATTCTGAACAGAGGGCGAGCGTTTCCGTTTAGGGCGCAGCGCTTCAATAGGCAGAATCGACGTCTCAGGGGTGTCTGAATCATGCTTCAAATCAACTGAGATCATACTGGTAGTTGTGTAGAACCAAAAAGAGGGTCTGAGTATTGACGCGTCTATTTTTTTTTGATTTATATCGTGAATTTTCAAAACAGAATTGGAACAGAACGAGATGGTAGAGGTAGAAAGGAGTGAAACGAGAGGGGGATGTTGGGTAAATTGAGTGAGACAGTGAGTAAAGTGTCTCTCTCACTAAAATGTTAGTGAGGATGGAGATGTAAATGTTGAAATAGAGCCATAAATAGTAGCCACACTGAAATAGCAAAATAGATGGAAGCCATAGTCCTGAATTGAAGATGATAGTGAGGTCAGTGCCTAGACGAGTGAAATGTTCACCAGAACATACTAGTTGTGCACACCTCATGCCAATGAAGATAACAACAATAAGGTAAAAATCATGATCTCTGTGGAGAAGGTAACTCCATCAACATCCCCAGTAAATAAAGTGTGAAGGAAAGGTAATACCGAATACTACTCCACTCATCTACACCACTTAAATTTAAAGATATTATTATGCGAACTGAATCAAAAACCCAAAACTAGTGCTATAGAACTAAAACTTAACTGTAATTACTTGTAGTCAGGAATGTCGAGGTGGAAGAAAGGAGTGTCTGTACTCACGGCAGCAAAGTATCCAGAGTCCAAGCCAGCCTCCAAGTCTGCGTCGGTAGCGATGTTGATGTAGGTGGTTTCGCTAACCAAGCCTTCCTCTTCGTAGGTGCCGAAGCCGGCCTTAAGCAAACCTCTACGGATCCAAGGCGACATGATACCCGAAAAGTGGAACTCAACCTCGCGGTCTGCGTATCTGTTCAAGGCCTTGCGTAAGTCGACCAAGGCTTGGATCGACGTCACGTCAATCAGCGAGACGGCAGAGAAGTCCAAGTGCACGATACGCAAGACTGCTCTTGCGTCGTGTTCTGGGGCCAATTCTTCGTTCTTCTTGAGGAATGGAACGTTCCATCTCAATGGACCAGGGTCGTTCCATGGTCTGGAACCGGTGTCTGAGTAGTTGTATGGCTTACCACGCTTGGTTCTTGCCTTCGCCTCGTCAGAGATGCGGTCCAACTGCCTCGAAGAGTTAGGATACACAAAGGCTTCGACGGGTCTAAAGACTACCACACCTGGTGGAGGCGGTTGCACGTTGAGTCTTTCGTTGATGTTGTCGTTGTTCAATGGCACCCACTTGGTGTGGAATCTAATGTTAGGGTTGTTCTGTAACAACTGTTGTGTGGTCACGGTGGAGATCTTATCTTCGGTGTGCGACTTCTTCTTGGTGGCTGCGTTGGAGCCGCTCAAGACCTGGTGGATTTCAATGTCCTTGGACGATTCCAGCGAGCTGTTTGTGTCGTTGGAGTTGTCGCCGAGACTGTAGTTGGTGTTGATCACAGGGTTGATGACTTCGGCAACTTGGACTCTACCCAAGAACTGGCCCTTTGGAACAGCAACTCTGAACAACAAAACAGCAGCGGAGGCAGCAACGGCAAAGTACACACCATCCTCAATAGAAGCAAAAACAGTAATGATCACTGCAATGATGAAGATACCAGCGTCCAAAGGCGAGATGTTCCAGAAATTCCAGGTGACCTTGTAGTTGGCAATCAAGTCAGACACGGCGTGGATGATGACAGCCGACAAAGCAGCCTTAGGGATGTAGTAGAAAGCTTTGGTCAAAGCGTACAAAGCAAGCAAGACAACGGCACCGGTGAAGATACCAGCAAGAGGGGTTCTAACACCACACTTGGCCTTCAAGGCAGAACGCGAGAAGGAACCGGTAGCAGGGTAAGCGTTAAAGAAAGTACCGATCAAGTTGTTGACACCAATGGCAATGACTTCCTGGTCAGGAACAACCTTGTAATCGTTGACTCTACCAAACGACTTGGAGATAGCAATGTGTTCCAAGAGCAAGATGATGGTGGAGACCGGGATCTCCAGGGCCATGTCACCAAGGATTCCCTTTGGAACCTTCATGACACCAACATTCTGCAAACCACGAGGAACGACACCAATGACGGAAATAGGTGGCTTGAACTTACCCTTGCCGTGGAAGGCAATCTTCTTGGGGTGTACAATACCCCAGGAGATGGCAGTGGCTACGACAATCACGACCGCGTGTCTCAACTGTTGGAAGTAAAAGAGATAGGTCTTGATCTTTGGTGCTCTCTTCATACCAAAGTCACATCCAAACTTCCATGCGTACAAGATGAACAAGCAAATGATACCAAAGGCAGCATCGCTGTTGGAGTGCTTCAAGTTCTTCAACGAGTTAATGACAACCTTGTAGGTGGCCTCTCTGGTGTTGACCAAGGAGTTGTAACCCATCAAACCTGGCACCTGGCCGACGATGATGGAGAATGCAGAACCCGACATGAAACCCATAACGGCTGGAACGGAGATGAACTCCAAGATGAAGCCCAATCTCAAGACACCGATGGCAGCAGCGATACCACCACAGATCAACGACAAGAAAGTTGCGATTTCTGGGGCCAGGTACTTCTCGCCGGTCTTCTTTTGGACCTTGGCAATAACCTTACCAACTTGCAAGGACATCACGGCGACAGGACCAATGGAAACATCCTTGGAAGTGGCAAAAAACGAGTAGATAAAGACACCAACGAAACTCGAGTACAAACCGTACTGAGCAGGCAACCCAGCCAACTGGGCGTAAGACATGGACTGAGGAACCAAAACAACACCAACGGTAATACCAGCAACCAAGTCACCATAAAGCCATTTACCGTTGTAGTGCAAGATCCAGTGCAAAATGGGGAACAACGAGAACAAATAGTGCTTGATCTTTCCAATAGGATCGCCAAAGACCTTGTGGAACCAGTCGATAACAGTAACGTCATGTTCGACGTACTCTGGAATGCTAGCAGCATTCAAGTTAGCATCGATATTTTTGTCGTCCCAATTATGGGAACGGCGAGAGTGATGGGTGTCCGAATGATAAGAACGAACGTCCGTAGTTTCCTGCAAACGAGGAACCTCGCTCACAGCACCCTCCTGGCTAGTGAAACTCTGCACCCTGTGGATAAAGTCAGACATAGATGAAGCTTAAAACTTTAGGTTGCAAATCTAAGGGGAATTTGAAACAGTATTTATAACGTTGAAGTGCAGAATCCAGTGTCGCAAAGGCTGCAAAGCCGTTTGCAGCTTTGAGAGAAGGTTCGGTATTGTTTGCATATGAAGGGAATTTCGTGTGGGTTGTGGCGACAAATACTCATTTGCAATATGTTGCAATCCGACTCCACACTTCTCGAATTGGCCTTGGTGATAAGAAAATGCCTGGCCAAGCACGCCAAAACCGGTTCTTTCTAGCCAAGCAACAATGGAAGTTGGCGTGTTTCTGACGTGGAGCTTCCACATCTTCTATCCTCTCATTTTCCCTCGTCTTTTGCTGCGTTTCACTCCCATATCTTTATCATACTTCGGGCTACTTATATAAATTGCTTCAAAGACGATGTATCACGTGTGTGGTTGCAATTTTTCACTTTCTAGTATGCAGGGTCTTATCATGCAATAGCATTGAATAATGTTAAGGATGAGAGGGATAATGTACGCCTTGGGGTTGGAATACGGGTATTCTAACCTGCACGGTACTCTACTTCCCCTCTGCTGTTGTGTCTACGGTTCTCTTCACGTTATACTTTATTATACTCAATCACACTTAATTCTTTCACTATTCTTTTTAAATTAATAAACTATTTAGCAACTGCTCTTACGACTGTATCTTTACAAATCACCCTTTCTGCAATGTATTCATCACCGAACAAGCTTTAAACTACACACAATAATGGTGCCAATAACACGTTCAAGAACTTCCCCAACAACAACCAATAATAAGTTCCAAGCGAGAATAAAGGTGTTCCCCCGCATGTAGATCTTGGTTGCAGCCGCACTTATTCAGTTAGCTGGGAATATGGTGTGTTAGGTCTAATAGAATATTCGTAACCATATGCTGTGGTGCAACTAATTCATGCGTCATCCCCATGGAATTTCCCGACCTCGTTGACCTGCTGTTTATTTTATTCCCAAGGGTCCCGTTATTTCATGTTTTTTTGTGTTTTTTGGTTTGGTCTGGGGTTTATTGGGATTAATTGATATTTGGATAGATTAGAAGAGGATGATAGAGAATTGTGTTGGTACTGAGAGGTTATACAATTGAGAGTTTGCAAAATTTCTCGTCTTTTATTTTGCTTAACAAATTGCTATTCAATTTATACTATTCATTTGCGATGACATTTATTAGTTGTTACCTTACTCACTCGGTTTATGCATATTGGATGAAATTCGACAAGATAACGACAAGTGTCTCTTGACGAGAATAGTCACTAAGGTGGACTCGAGTGGGATACTGAGAGCTCTTACTTTAACGATGTTAATCACAAGAGCATACCCAGAGACCATTCTTTGAAGCATACTTATTCCGTCCACCACAACCACACCACATTTATCCACCAATCTTGTATACTCTCTTAGAGTATTCAACAAGGTTTGCAGAGCCAGGCTAGACATTCCCTATTGGACGTTTACTTATCTTAAAACATACAATCTACTACTTCACTCTACTACGACACTCCACTAGCAAAACTGAAAATTCCACAAGATTGCTCCAATGCACCTTCACCTTGCTGTTACCAATATCCTTCTTCTGTCGTCTAATTACAATTATTCTATCCTCCCTCAATACCCTAACTCAATACTCTACTACTCTCCTCTCTACTCCTATCCAACTCCTCTCATATTTTATTCTGACTGACTTCAAGACTGTCCCATCATACTCAACATAGACTTTCTTTCACCATCCATACCACACTACACCTACATATGCATATCAAATTTCATCATCTCGATTAATTTATCATCATCAATTGTGATACCTAGTGCAATTTAATCCATCGCATTTGCATCACATTTTCCCCAACATTTCATCGCACCATTCTCTCGGGCAATTTCATTCACTTCTCTTATATTCACTCAAACTTTATACTTATTCACTGATACTCTATTTCAATTATCATTCTATAGCTTACACGTTTGTGCTTTCAACCTCGTCAACCAACTTTCTGTACTCCTGTTGCTTGAAACACTGCTCCAAAAAGATCTTATACTTTGCATTCAACAACTTGCGGTCTGGGTGCGATGCTGGCGAGGGCTGGATCACTTTACCAGGTCCAGTCATCTTTTCCATCACTCTCCACAACTTATCGCCTGGGTTCAGCGACTGCGTGGACGACCTGCTTCTAGGCTTGATAGCTGTCAAAGGCTTCAAGCCCAAGCTGCCCAACTTTTGCGATAATCCCTTCTGCACATCCTGCTGCGTGTTCTGCTTCAGACCGAAACTGAGTGTCTCCTCTTCTTCCTCTTCTTCCTCGGAGTCTTCCTTGATCGCTTGTGAAGTCGACTGGTTAAAGTAGTCGGACTCTTCTTGGATAGGGAATTGGCCCAAAGATCCAGACTGGCCGTGCGAGTACGCCAAAGACGCAACGTTGGTCGTACTTGTGGTAGCTGTTGGCGCAGTGTATGGAGACAGAGCGCCTAGATTCAACTGCAATGGGTTCGTCAAAGAAGTCTGCGACTTCTGCGTCGACAACACACTCGATCTTCTAGAACGGCCGCGCGTGCTTATGTGCTCGCTCACAGACTCTTCTGCCGCAACGGCACCCAAAATAGCAGACCCAAACACAACAGCAGCATCAATGTAACGTGGAACGACAATAGCCTTGCCCGTGCAGTCCGCCAAGAGTCTCATGAGCAAACCGTTACGGCACTGCCCTCCACTCATAAACACACACGAGATTTCGTGGCCCAGCTTCTCCATCTCCTCGATAATCTGTCTTGTTTGCTGTGCAATAAACTCGCACGCACCAAAGTACTGGATCGCCAAGTCGTTGATTGTTGCGTCCATAGACTGCCCAATGATACTGGCCCTCATCGAAGGATCGGCAATGGGCGATCTGTTACCGTGGAAGTCACCGTAAAAGAACATGTGCTTGGCAAGTGACACCACGGACCTTGCATTCTGCAGCTCCATCAAGTTCTCTAACGTCAAGTTCAAGTAGTCAAACTTGGAAACGTTCGAGACTTCGGCCAACTGGATGAGCAGCGTGTGAGCTGGGTGGATTGCTAAGACGTGCGCCAACAATTGCCCAGTGCACGATTGACCTCCTTCGGCCAACCAGAAGC